>CP125974.1:79240610-79831996 GCA_030063025.1 Avena longiglumis
CCAAAGTTTTGGGATTCTAGGCTGATTTACAACGACCGTAAGACCCGATACATGCTCAAGAGTTATAAACAAAAACTCGTCGTTTTTGTGTTTTATGGCCGTTTTCAGGATCTATTCCCATAGTTTTGGGGTTCCATTGTGATATGCAAGGCCTGTAAGACCCAATACATTATTGAGTGTTATGACCAAAAACACGTCATTTTCGTGTTTTATGGTCGTTTTCATGAGTTATTGCCGAAATTTTTGGGGTTCCAGGGTGATTTACAATGGACGTAACACCCAATACATGTTTGAGAGTTATGCCCAAAAACTCATCGTTTTCGTGTTTTATGGCCGTTTTCATGAGCTACTGCCCATAGTTTCGGGGTTCCATGGAGTTTCGCATGGCCCTTAAGACCTTATACATTATTGAGAGCTATGATAAAAAAACTCTTCGTTTTCTTGTTTTATGGTCGTTTTCATAAGCTATTGCCCAAAGTTTTGGGGTTCCATGGTGACTTGCATGGCCCTTATGACCTGGTACATTATTGAGAGTTATGACCAAAAACTCGTCGCTTTTGTGTTTTATGGCCGTTTTCAGGATCTACTGCCCATAGTTTTGGGGTTCCATTGTGATATGCATGGCGTGTAAGACCCGATAAATTATTGAGTGTTATGACCAAAAACACGTCGTTTTCGTCTTTTATGGCCTTTTCATGAGCCATTGCCCAAACTTTTGGGGGGTCCAGGGTGATTTACAATGACCGTAAGATCCGATACATGTTTGAGAGTTTTGACCAAAACCTCATCGTTTTCATGTTTCATGGACGTTTTCATGAGCTATTGACCACAGTTTTAGGGTTCCATGGAGTTTTGCATGGCCCTTAAGACCTAAAACATTATTGTGAGTAATGACCAAAAACTCGTCGTTTTCGTGTTTTATGGTTGTTTTCATGAGCTATGGCCCACAGTTTTGGGGTTCCATGGAGTTTCGCATGGCTCTTAAGATCTAATATATTATTGAGAGTTGTGACCAAAAACTCGTCATTCAAGCGTTTTATGGCTATTTTCAGGAGGTATTGCCCACCGTTTTGGAGTTCTAAGCGATTTAAAATGACCCTAAGACCGATTACATGTTAGAAGAAATGACCAAAAACTCGTCATTTTCGCGTTTTATGGCTATTTTCATGAGCTATAGCCTTCATTTTTGTGGTTCCATGTTGATATGCATGGTCTGTAGACCCTATACATTATTGAGAGTTATGACCAAAAACTCGTTGTTTTCGTATTTTGGGGGTGTTTTCATGACCTATTGCCCAACATTTTGGGGTTCCAAGCTGATTTACAACGACCGTAAGACCCGATACGTATTTGAGAGTTATGACCCAAAACTCGTCGTTTTTTGTGTTTTATGGCCATTTTTATGATCTATTGCCCACAGTTTTGGGGTTCCATTGTGATATGCATGGAGTGTAAGACCCGATACATTATTGAGTGTTATGACCAAAACACGTCGTTTTCATGTTTTATGGTTATTTTCGTGAGCTATTGCCCAAATTTTTGGGGGTTCCAGGGTGATTTAAAATGACCGTAAGACCCGATACATGTTTGAGAGTTATGACCAAAAACTCAGTATTTTCGTGTTTTATGGCTATTTTCATGACCTATTGCCCACAGTTTTGGGGTTCCATGGTGATATGCATGGTATGTAAGACCTTATACATTATTGAGAGTTATGACCAAAAGCTCATTGTTTTCGTATTTTGGGGTCGTTTTCATGAGCTATTGCCCAAAGTTTTGGGATTCTAGGCTGATTTACAACAATCGTAAGACCCGATACATGCTCAAGAGTTATGAACAAAAACTCGTCGTTTTTGTGTTTTATGGCCGTTTTCAGGATCTATTGCCCATAGTTTTGGGGTTCCATTGTGATATGCATGGCCTGTAAGACCCAATACATTATTGAGTGTTATGACCAAAAACACGTCATTTTCGTGTTTTATGGTTGTTTTCATGAGCTATTGCCCAAATTTTTGGGGTTCCAGGGTGATTTACAATGGACGTAAGACCCAATACATGTTTGAGAGTTATGACCAAAAACTCATCGTTTTCGTGTTTTATGGCCGTTTTCATGAGCTACTGCCCATAGTTTCGGGGTTCCATGGAGTTTTGCATGGCCCTTAAGACCTTATACATTATTGAGAGCTATGATAAAAAACTCTTCGTTTTCGTGTTTTATGGTCGTTTTCATAAGCTATTGCCCACAGTTTTGGGGTTCCATGGTGATTTGCATGGCCCTTATGACCTGGTACATTATTGAGAGTTATGACCAAAAACTCATCGTTTTTGTGTTTTATGGACGTTTCCATAATCTATTGCCCACAGTTTTGTGGTTCCATTATGATATGCATGGCGTGTAAGACCCGATAAATTATTGAGTGTTATGACCAAAAACACGTCGTTTTCGTCTTTTATGGCCTTTTTCATGAGCCATTGCCCAAATTTTTGGGGGGTCTAGGGTGATTTACAATGACCGTAAGATCCGATACATGTTTGAGAGTTTTGACCAAAAACTCATCGTTTTCATGTTTCATGGACGTTTTCATGAGCTATTGACCACAGTTTTAGGGTTCCATGGAGTTTTGCATGGCCCTTAAGACCTAAAACATTATTGTGAGTTATGACCAAAAACTCGTCGTTTTCGTGTTTTATGGTTGTTTTCATGAGCTATCGCCCACAGTTTTGGGGTTCCATGGAGTTCCGCATGGCTCTTAAGATCTAATACATTATTGAGAGTTGTGACCAAAAACTCGTCATTCAAGCGTTTTATGGCTATTTTCAGGAGGTATTGCCCACCGTTTTGGAGTTCTAAGCGATTTAGAATGACCCTAAGACCTATTACATGTTAGAATAAATGACCAAAAACTCGTCATTTTCGCGTTTTATGGCTATTTTCATGAGCTATAGCCCACAGTTTTGTGGTTCCATGGTGATATGCATGGTCTGTAGACCCTATACATTATTGAGAGTTATGACCAAAAACTCGTTGTTTTTGTATTTTGGGGTCGTTTTCATGACCTATTGCCCAAAATTTTGGGGTTCCATGCTGATTTACAACGACCGTAAGACCCGATACGTATTTGAGAGTTATGACCCAAAACTTGTCGTTTTTGTGTTTTATGGCCATTTTTATGATCTATTGCCCACAGTTTTGGGGTTCCATTGTGATATGCATGGAGTGTAAGACCCGATACATTATTGAGTGTTATGACCAAAAACACGTCGTTTTCGTGTTTTATGGTTATTTTCATGAGCTATTGCCCAAATTTTTGGGGGTTCCAGGGTGATTTAAAATGACCGTAAGACCCGATACATGTTTGAGAGTTATGACCAAAAACTCAGTATTTTCGTGTTTTATGGCTATTTTCATGACCTATTGCCCACAGTTTTGGGGTTCCATGGTGATATGCATGGTATGTAAGACCTTATACATTATTGAGAGTTATGACCAAAAGCTCATTGTTTTCGTATTTTGGGGTCGTTTTCATGAGCTATTGCCCAAAGTTTTGGGATTCTAGGCTGATTTACAACGACCGTAAGACCCGATACATGCTCAAGAGTTATGAACAAAAACTCGTCGTTTTTGTGTTTTATGGCCGTTTTCAGGATCTATTGCCCATAGTTTTGGGGTTCCATTGTGATATGCATGGCCTGTAAGACCCAATACATTATTGAGTGTTATGACCAAAAACACGTCATTTTCGTGTTTTATGGTCGTTTTCATGAGCTATTGCCGAAATTTTTGGGGTTCCAGGGTGATTTACAATGGACGTAAGACCCAATACATGTTTGAGAGTTATGACCAAAAACTCATCGTTTTCGTGTTTTATGGCCGTTTTCATGAGCTATCGCCCATAGTTTCGGGGTTCCATGGAGTTTTGCATGGCCCTTAAGACCTTATACATTATTGAGAGCTATGATAAAAAACTCTTCGTTTTCGTGTTTTATGGTAGTTTTCATAAGCTATTGCCCACAGTTTTGGGGTTCCATGGTGATTTGCATGGCCCTTATGACCTGGTACATTATTGAGAGTTATGACCAAAAACTCATCGTTTTTGTGTTTTATGGACGTTTCCATAATCTACTGCCCACAGTTTTGTGGTTCCATTATGATATGCATGGCGTGTAAGACCCGATAAATTATTGAGTGTTATGACCAAAAACACGCCGTTTTCGTCTTTTATGGCCTTTTTTCATGAGCCATTGCCCAAATTTTTGGGGGTCCAGGGTGATTTGCAATGACCGTAAGATCCGATACATGTTTGAGAGTTTTGACCAAAAAACTCGCCGTTTCATGTTTCATGGACGTTTTCATGAGCTATTGACCACAGTTTTAGGGTTCCATGGAGTTTTGCATGGCCCTTAAGACCTAAAACATTATTGTGAGTAATGACCAAAAACTCATCGTTTTCGTGTTTTATGGTTGTTTTCATGAGCTATGGCCCACAGTTTTGGGGTTCCATGGAGTTTCGCATGGCTCTTAAGATCTAATATATTATTGAGAGTTGTGACCAAAAACTCGTCATTCAAGCGTTTTATGGCTATTTTCAGGGGATATTGCCCACCGTTTTGGAGTTCTAAGCGATTTAGAATGACCCTAAGACCTATTACATGTTAGAAGAAATGACCAAAAACTCGTCATTTTCGCGTTTTATGGCTATTTTCATGAGCTATAGCCCACAGTTTTGTGGTTCCATGGTGATATGCATGGTCTGTAGACCCTATATATTATTGAGAGTTATGACCAAAAACTCGTTGTTTTCGTATTTTGGGGTCGTTTTCATGACCTATTGCCCAAAATTTTGGGGTTCCATGCTGATTTACAACGACCGTAAGACCTGATACATATTTGAGAGTTATGACCCAAAACTCGTCGTTTTTGTGTTTTATGGCCATTTTTATGATCTATTGCCCACAGTTTTGGGGTTCCATTGTGATATGCCTGGAGTGTAAGACCCGCTACATTATTGAGTGTTATGACCAAAAGCACGTCGTTTTCGTGTTTTATGGTTATTTTCATGAGCTATTGCCCAAATTTTTGGGGGTTCCAGGGTGATTTAAAATGACCGTAAGACCCGATACATGTTTGAGAGTTATGACCAAAAACTCAGTATTTTCGTGTTTTATGGCTATTTTCATGACCTATTGCCCACAGTTTTGGGGTTCCATGGTGATATGCATGGTATGTAAGACCTTATACATTATTGAGAGTTATGACCAAAAGCTCATTGTTTTCGTATTTTGGGGTCGTTTTCATGAGCTATTGCCCAAAGTTTTGGGATTCTAGGCTGATTTACAACGACCGTAAGACCCGATACATGCTCAAGAGTTATGAACAAAAACTCGTCGCTTTTGTGTTTTATGGCCGTTTTCAGGATCTACTGCCCATAGTTTTGGGGTTCCATTGTGATATGCATGGCCTGTAAGACCCATTACATTATTGAGTGTTATGACGAAAAACACGTCATTTTTGTGTTTTATGGTCGTTTTCATGAGCTATTGCCGAAATTTTGGGGGTTCCAGGGTGATTTACAATGGACGTAAGACCCAATACATGTTTGAGAGTTATGACCAAAAACTCATCGTTTTCGTGTTTTATGGCCGTTTTCATGAGCTATCGCCCATAGTTTCGGGGTTCCATGGAGTTCTGCATGGCCCTTAAGACCTTATACATTATTGAGAGCTATGATAAAAAACTCTTCGTTTTCGTGTTTTATGGTCGTTTTCATAAGCTATTGCCCACAGTTTTGGGGTTCCATGGTGATTTGCATGGCCCTTATGACCTGGTACATTATTGAGAGTTATGACCAAAAACTCATCGTTTTTGTGTTTTATGGACGTTTCCATAATCTATTGCCCACAGTTTTGTGGTTCCATTATGATATGCATGGCGTGTAAGACCCGATAAATTATTGAGTGTTATGACCAAAAACACGCCGTTTTCGTCTTTTATGGCCTTTTTCATGAGCCATTGCCCAAATTTTTGGGGGTCCAGGGTGATTTGCAATGACCGTAAGATCCGATACATGTTTGAGAGTTTTGACCAAAAACTCATCATTTTCATGTTTTATGGACGTTTTCATGAGCTATTGCCCACAGTTTTAGGGGTTCCATGGAGTTTTGCATGGCCCTTAAGACCTAAAACATTATTGTGAGTTATGACCGAAAACTCGTCGTTTTCGTGTTTTATGGTTGTTTTCATGAGCTATCGCCCACAGTTTTGGGGTTCCATGGAGTTCCGCATGGCTCTTAAGATCTAATACATTATTGAGAGTTGTGACCAAAAACTCGTCATTCAAGCGTTTTATGGCTATTTTCAGGAGGTATTGCCCACCGTTTTGGAGTTCTAAGCGATTTAGAATGACCCTAAGACCTACTACATGTTAGAAGAAATGACAAAAAACTCGTCATTTTCGCGTTTTATGGCTATTTTCATGAGCTATAGCCCACAGTTTTGTGGTTCCATGGTGATATGCATGGTCTGTAGACCCTATACATTATTGAGAGTTATGACCAAAAACTCGTTGTTTTCGTATTTTGGGGTCGTTTTCATGACCTATTGCCCAAAATTTTGGGGTTCCATGCTGATTTACAACGACCGTAAGACCCGATACGTATTTGAGAGTTATGACCCAAAACTCGTCGTTTTTGTGTTTTATGGCCATTTTTATGATCTATTGCCCACAGTTTTGGGGTTCCATTGTGATATGCCTGGAGTGTAAGACCCGCTACATTATTGAGTGTTATGACCAAAAACACGTCGTTTTCGTGTTTTATGGTTATTTTCACGAGCTATTGCCCAAATTTTCGGGGGTTTCAGGGTGATTTAAAATGACCGTAAGACCCGATACATGTTTGAGAGTTATGACCAAAAACTCAGTATTTTCGTGTTTTATGGCTATTTTCATGACCTATTGCCCACAGTTTTGGGGTTCCATGGTGATATGAATGGTATGTAAGACCGTAGACATTATTGAGAGTTATGACCAAAAGCTCATTGTTTTCTTATTTTGGGGTCGTTTTCATGAGCTATTGCCCAAAGTTTTGGGATTCTAGGCTGATTTACAACGACCGTAAGACCCGATACATGCTCAAGAGTTATAAACAAAAACTCGTCGTTTTTGTGTTTTATGGCCGTTTTCAGGATCTATTCCCATAGTTTTGGGGTTCCATTGTGATATGCATGGCCTGTAAGACCCAATACATTATTGAGTGTTATGACCAAAAACACGTCATTTTCGTGTTTTATGGTCGTTTTCATGAGCTATTGCCCAAATTTTTGGGGTTCCAGGGTGATTTACAATGGACGTAAGACCCAATACATGTTTGAGAGTTATGACCAAAAACTCATCGTTTTCGTGTTTTATGGCCGTTTTCATGAGCTACTGCCCATAGTTTCGGGGTTCCATGGAGTTTTGCATGGCCCTTAAGACCTTATACATTATTGAGAGCTATGATAAAAAACTCTTCGTTTTCGTGTTTTACGGTCATTTTCATAAGCTATTGCCCACAGTTTTGGGGTTCCATGGTGATTTGCATGGCCCTTATGACCTGGTACATTATTGAGAGTTATGACCAAAAAATCATCGTTTTTGTGTTTTATGGACGTTTCCATAATCTATTGCCCACAGTTTTGTGGTTCCATTATGATATGCATGGCGTGTAAGACCCGATAAATTATTGAGTGTTATGACCAAAAACACGTCGTTTTCGTCTTTTATGGCCTTTTTCATGAGCCATTGCCCAAATTTTGGGGGGTCCAGGGTGATCTACAATGACCGTAAGATCCGATACATGTTTGAGAGTTTTGACCAAAAACTCATCGTTTTCATGTTTCATGGACGTTTTCATGAGCTATTGCCCACAGTTTTAGGGTTCCATGGATTTTGCATGGCCCTTAAGACCTAAAACATTATTGTGAGTTATGACCAAAAACTCGTCGTTTTCGTGTTTTATGGTTGTTTTCATGAGCTATCGCCCACAGTTTTGGGGTTCCATGGAGTTTCGCATGGCTCTTAAGATCTAATACATTATTGAGAGTTGTGACCAAAAACTCGTCATTCAAGCGTTTTATGGCTATTTTCAGGAGGTATTGCCCACCATTTTGGAGTTCTAAGCGATTTAGAATGACCCTAAGACCTATTACATGTTAGAAGAAATGACCAAAAACTCGTCATTTTCGCGTTTTATGGCTATTTTCATGAGCTATAGCCCACAGTTTTGTGGTTCCATGGTGATATGCATGGTCTGTAGACCCTATACATTATTGAGAGTTATGACCAAAAACTCGTTGTTTTCGTATTTTGGGGTCGTTTTCATGACCTATTGCCCAAAATTTTGGGGTTCCATGCTGATTTACAACGACCGTAAGACCCGATACGTATTTGAGAGTTATGACCCAAAACTCGTCGTTTTTGTGTTTTATGGCCATTTTTATGATCTATTGCCCACAGTTTTGGGGTTCCATTGTGATATGCATGGAGTGTAAGACCCGATACATTATTGAGTGTTATGACCAAAAACACGTCGTTTTCGTGTTTTATGGTTATTTTCATGAGCTATTGCCCAAATTTTTGGGGGTTCCAGGGTGATTTAAAATGACCGTAAGACCCGATACATGTTTGAGAGTTATGACCAAAAACTCAGTGTTTTCGTGTTTTATGGCTATTTTCATGACCTATTGCCCACAGTTTTGGGGTTCCATGGTGATATGCATGGTATGTAAGACCTTATACATTATTGAGAGTTATGACCAAAAGCTCATTGTTTTCGTATTTTGGGGTCGTTTTCATGAGCTATTGCCCAAAGTTTTGGGATTCTAGGATGATTTACAAGGACCGTAAGACCCGATACATGCTCGAGAGTTATGAACAAAAACTCGTCGTTTTTGTGTTTTATGGCCGTTTTCAGGATCTATTGCCCATAGTTTTGGGGTTCCATTGTGATATGCATGGCCTGTAAGACCCAATACATTATTGAGTGTTATGACCAAAAAACGTCATTTTCGTGTTTTATGGTCGTTTTCATGAGCTATTGCCCAAATTTTTGGGGTTCCAGGGTGATTTACAATGGACGTAAGACCCAATACATGTTTGAGAGTTATGACCAAAAACTCATCGTTTTCGTGTTTTATGGCCGTTTTCATGAGCTACTGCCCATAGTTTCGGGGTTCCATGGAGTTTTGCATGGCCCTTAAGACCTTATACATTATTGAGAGCTATGATAAAAAACTCTTCGTTTTCTTGTTTTATGGTCGTTTTCATAAGCTATTGCCCAAAGTTTTGGGGTTCCATGGTGACTTGCATGGCCCTTATGACCTGGTACATTATTGAGAGTTATGACCAAAAACTCATCGTTTTTGTGTTTTATGGACGTTTCCATAATCTATTGCCCACAGTTTTGTGGTTCCATTATGATATGCATGGCGTGTAAGACCCGATAAATTATTGAGTGTTATGACCAAAAACACGTCGTTTTCGTCTTTTATGGCCTTTTTCATGAGCCATTGCCCAAATTTTTGGGGGTCCAGGGTGATTTACAATGACCGTAAGATCCGATACATGTTTGAGAGTTTTGACCAAAAGCTCATCGTTTTCATGTTTTATGGACGTTTTCATGAGCTATTGCCCACAGTTTTAGGGGTTCCATGGAGTTTTGCATGGCCCTTAAGACCTAAAACATTATTGTGAGTTATGACCAAAAACTCGTCGTTTTCGTGTTTTATGGTTGTTTTCATGAGCTATCGCCCACAGTTTTGGGGTTCCATGGAGTTTCGCATGGCTCTTAAGATCTAATACATTATTGAGAGTTGTGACCAAAAACTCGCCATTCAAGCGTTTTATGGCTATTTTCAGGAGGTATTGCCCACCATTTTGGAGTTCTAAGCGATTTAGAATGACCCTAAGACCTATAACATGTTAGAATAAATGACCAAAAACTCGTCATTTTCGCGTTTTATGGATATTTTTGAGCTATAGCCCACAGTTTTGTGGTTCCATGGTGATATGCATGGTATGTAAGACCCTATACATTATTGAGAGTTATGACCAAAAACTCATTGTTTTCGTATTTTGGGGTCGTTTTCATGAGCTATTGCCCAAAGTTTTGGGGTTCCATGCCGATTTACAATTCGTCGTTTTTGTGTTTTATGGCCATTTTTATGATCTATTGCCCACAGTTTTGGGGTTCCATTGTGATATGCATGGAGTGTAAGACCCGATACATTATTGAGTGTTATGACCAAAAACACGTCGTTTTCGTGTTTTATGGTTATTTTCATGAGCTATTGCCCAAATTTTTGGGGGTTCCAGGGTGATTTAAAATGACCGTAAGACCCGATACATGTTTGAGAGTTATGACCAAAAACTCAGTATTTTCGTGTTTTATGGCTATTTTCATGACCTATTGCCCACAGTTTTGGGGTTCCATGGTGATATGCATGGTATGTAAGACCTTATACATTATTGAGAGTTATGACCAAAAGCTCATTGTTTTCGTATTTCGGGGTCGTTTTCATGAGCTATTGCCCAAAGTTTTGGGATTCTAGGCTGATTTACAACGACCGTAAGACCCGATACATGCTCAAGAGTTATGAACAAAAACTCGTCGTTTTTGTGTTTTATGGCCGTTTTCAGGATCTATTGCCCATAGTTTTGGGGTTCCATTGTGATATGCATGGCCTGTAAGACCCAATACATTATTGAGTGTTATGACCAAAAAACGTCATTTTCGTGTTTTATGGTCGTTTTCATGAGCTATTGCCCAAATTTTTGGGGTTCCAGGGTGATTTACAATGGACGTAAGACCCAATACATGTTTGAGAGTTATGACCAAAAACTCATCGTTTTCGTGTTTTATGGCCGTTTTCATGAGCTACTGCCCATAGTTTCGGGGTTCCATGGAGTTTTGCATGGCCCTTAAGACCTTATACATTATTGAGAGCTATGATAAAAAAACTCTTCGTTTTCGTGTTTTATGGTCATTTTCATAAGCTATTGCCCACAGTTTTGGGGTTCCATGGTGATTTGCATGGCCCTTATGACCTGGTACATTATTGAGAGTTATGACCAAAAAATCAGTCATCGTTTTTGTGTTTTATGGACGTTTCCATAATCTATTGCCCACAGTTTTGTGGTTCCATTATGATATGCATGGCGTGTAAGACCCTATAAATTATTGATTGTTATGACCAAAAACACGTCGTTTTCGTCTTTTATGGCCTTTTTCATGAGCCATTGCCCAAATTTTTGGGGGTCCAGGGTGATTTGCAATGACCGTAAGATTCGATACATGTTTGAGAGTTTTGACCAAAAACTCATCATTTTCATGTTTTATGGACGTTTTCATGAGCTATTGCCCACAGTTTTAGGGGTTCCATGGAGTTTTGCATGACCCTTAAGACCTAAAACATTATTGTGAGTTATGACCAAAAACTCGTCGATTTCGTGTTTTATGGTTGTTTTCATGAACTATCGCCCACAGTTTTGTGGTTCCATGGATTTTCGCATGGCTCTTAAGATCTAATACATTATTGAGAGTTGTGACCAAAAACTCGCCGTTCAAGCGTTTTATGGCTATTTTCAGGAGGTATTGCCCACCATTTTGGAGTTCTAAGCGATTTAGAATGACCCTAAGACCTATTACATGTTAGAAGAAATGACCAAAAACTCGTCATTTTCGCGTTTTATGGCTATTTTCATGAGCTATAGCCCACAATTTTGTGGTTCCAAGGTGATATGCATGGTCTGTAAGACCCTATACATTACTGAGAGTTATGACCAAAAACTCGTTGTTTTCGTATTTTGGGGTCGTTTTCATGAGCTATTGCCCAAAATTTTGGGGTTCCATGCTGATTTACAACGACCGTAAGACCCGATACATATTTGAGAGTTATGACCCAAAACTCGTCGTTTTTGTGTTTTATGGCCATTTTTATGATCTATTGCCCACAGTTTTGGTGTTCCATTGTGATATGCATGGAGTGTAAGACCCGATACATTATTGAGTGTTATGACCAAAAACACGTCGTTTTCGTGTTTTATGGTTATTTTCATGAGCTATTGCCCAAATTTTGGGGTTCGGTGATTTAAAATGACCGTAAGACCCGATACATGTTTGAGAGTTATGACCAAAAACTCAGTATTTTCGTGTTTTATGGCTATTTTCATGACCTATTGCCCACAGTTTTGGGGTTCCATGGTGATATGCATGGTATGTAAGACCTTATACATTATTGAGAGTTATGACCAAAAGCTCATTGTTTTCGTATTTTGGGGTCGTTTTCATGTGCTATTGCCCAAAGTTTTGGGATTCTAGGCTGATTTACTACGACCGTAAGACCCGATACATGCTCAAGAGTTATGAACAAAAACTCGTCGTTTTTGTGTTTTATGGCCGTTTCAGGATCTATTGGCCATAGTTTTGGGGTTCCATTGTGATATGCATGGCCTGTAAGACCCAATACATTATTGAGTGTTATGACCAAAAAACGTCATTTTCGTGTTTTATGGTCGTTTTCATGAGCTATTGCCCAAATTTTTGGGGTTCCAGGGTGATTTACAATGGACGTAAGACCCAATACATGTTTGAGAGTTATGACCAAAAACTCATCGTTTTCGTGTTTTATGGCCGTTTTCATGAGCTACTGCCCATAGTTTCGGGGTTCCATGGAGTTTCGCATGGCCCTTAAGACCTTATACATTATTGAGAGCTATGATAAAAAAACTCTTCGTTTTCTTGTTTTATGGTCGTTTTCATAAGCTATTGCCCAAAGTTTTGGGGTTCCATGGTGACTTGCATGGCCCTTATGACCTGGTACATTATTGAGAGTTATGACCAAAAAATCATCGTTTTTGTGTTTTATGGACGTTTCCATAATCTATTGCCCACAGTTTTGTGGTTCCATTATGATATGCATGGCGTGTAAGACCCGATAAATTATTGAGTGTTATGACCAAAAACACGTCGTTTTCGTCTTTTATGGCCTTTTTCATGAGCCATTGCCCAAATTTTGGGGGGTCCAGGGTGATCTACAATGACCGTAAGATCCGATACATGTTTGAGAGTTTTGACCAAAAACTCATCGTTTTCATGTTTCATGGACGTTTTCATGAGCTATTGACCACAGTTTTAGGGTTCCATGGAGTTTTGCATGGCCCTTAAGACCTAAAACATTATTGTGAGTAATGACCAAAAACTCATCGTTTTCGTGTTTTATGGTTGTTTTCATGAGCTATGGCCCACAGTTTTGGGGTTCCATGGAGTTTCGCATGGCTCTTAAGATCTAATATATTATTGAGAGTTGTGACCAAAAACTCGTTATTCAAGCGTTTTATGGCTATTTTCAGGAGGTATTGCCCACCGTTTTGGAGTTCTAAGCGATTTAGAATGACCCTAAGACCTATTACATGTTAGAAGAAATGACCAAAAACTCGTCATTTTCGCGTTTTATGGCTATTTTCATGAGCTATAGCCCACAGTTTTGTGGTTCCATGGTGATATGCATGGTCTGTAGACCCTATACATTATTGAGAGTTATGACCAAAAACTCGTTGTTTTCGTATTTTGGGGTCGTTTTCATGACCTATTGCCCAAAATTTTGGGGTTCCATGCTGATTTACAACGACCGTAAGACCCGATACGTATTTGAGAGTTATGACCCAAAACTCGTCGTTTTTGTGTTTTATGGCCATTTTTATGATCTATTGCCCACAGTTTTGGTGTTCCATTGTGATATGCATGGAGTGTAAGACCGATACATTATTGAGTGTTATGACCAAAAACACGCGTTGTTTTTGTTTTATGGTTATTTTCATGAGCTATTGCCCAAATTTTTGGGGGTTCCAGAGTGATTTAAAATGACCGTAAGACCCGATACATGTTTGAGAGTTATGACCAAAAACTCAGTATTTTCGTGTTTTATGGCTATTTTCATGACCTATTGCCCACAGTTTTGGGGTTCCATGGTGATATGCATGGTATGTAAGACCTTATAAATTATTGAGAGTTATGACCAAAAGCTCATTGTTTTCGTATTTTGGGGTCGTTTTCATGTGCTATTGCCCAAAGTTTTGGGATTCTAGGTTGATTTACAACGACCGTAAGACCCGATAGATGTTCAAGAGTTATGAACAAAAACTCGTCTCTTTTGTGTTTTATGGCCGTTTTCAGGATCTACTGCCCATAGTTTTGGGGTTCCATTGTGATATGCATGGCCTGTAAGACCCAATACATTATTGAGTGTTATGACCAAAAAACGTCATTTTCGTGTTTTATGGTCGTTTTCATGAGCTATTGCCCAAATTTTTGGGGTTCCAGGGTGATTTTCAATGGATGTAAGACCCAATACATGTTTGAGAGTTATGACCAAAAACTCATCGTTTTCGTGTTTTATGGCCGTTTTCATGAGCTACTGCCCATAGTTTCGGGGTTCCATGGAGTTTTGCATGGCCCTTAAGACCTTATACATTATTGAGAGCTATGATAAAAAACTCTTCGTTTTCGTGTTTTATGGTAGTTTTCATAAGCTATTGCCCACAGTTTTGGGGTTCCATGGTGATTTGCATGGCCCTTATGACCTGGTACATTATTGAGAGTTATGACCAAAAACTCATCGTTTTTGTGTTTTATGGACGTTTCCATAATCTACTGCCCACAGTTTTGTGGTTCCATTATGATATGCATGGCGTGTAAGACCCGATAAATTATTGAGTGTTATGACCAAAAACACGCCGTTTTCGTCTTTTATGGCCTTTTTTCATGAGCCATTGCCCAAATTTTTGGGGGTCCAGGGTGATTTGCAATGACCGTAAGATCCGATACATGTTTGAGAGTTTTGACCAAAAACTCATCGTTTTCATGTTTTATGGATGTTTTCATGAGCTATTGCCCACAGGTTTAGGGGTTCCATGGAGTTTTGCATGACCCTTAAGACCTAAAACATTATTGTGAGTTATGACCAAAAACTCGTCGATTTCGTGTTTTATGGTTGTTTTCATGAGCTATCGCCCACAGTTTTGGGGTTCCATGTATTTTCGCATGGCTCTTAAGATCTAATACATTATTGAGAGTTGTGACCAAAAACTCGCCGTTCAAGCATTTTATGGCTATTTTCAGGAGGTATTGCCCACCATTTTGGAGTTCTAAGGGATTTAGAATGACCCTAAGACCTATTACATGTTAGAAGAAATGACCAAAAACTCGTTATTTTTGCGTTTTATGGCTATTTTCATGAGCTATAGCCCACAGTTTTGTGGTTCCATGGTGATATGCATGGTCTGTAAGACCCTATACATTATTGAGAGTTATGACCAAAAACTCGTTGTTTTCGTATTTTGGGGTCGTTTTCATGAGCTATTGCCCAAAATTTTGGGGTTCCATGCTGATTTACAACGACCGTAAGACCCGATACATATTTGAGAGTTATGACCCAAAATTCGTCGTTTTTGTGTTTTATGGCCATTTTTATGATCTATTGCCCACAGTTTTGGTGTTCCATTGTGATATGCATGGAGTGTAAGACCCGATACATTGTTGAGTGTTATGACCAAAAACACGTCATTTTCGTGTTTTATGGTTATTTTCATGAGCTATTGCCCAAATTTTTGGGGGTTCCAGGGTGATTTAAAATGACCGTAAGACCCGATACATGTTTGAGAGTTATGACCAAAAACTCAGTATTTTCGTGTTTTATGGCTATTTTCATGACCTATTGCCCACAGTTTTGGGGTTCCATGGTGATATGCATGGTATGTAAGACCTTATACATTATTGAGAGTTATGACCAAAAGCTCATTGTTTTCGTATTTTGGGGTCGTTTTCATGAGCTATTGCCCAAAGTTTTGGGATTCTAGGCTGATTTACAACGACCGTAAGACCCGATACATGCTCAAGAGTTATGAACAAAAACTCGTCGTTTTTGTGTTTTATGGCCGTTTTCAGGATCTATTGCCCATAGTTTTGGGGTTCCATTGTGATATGCATGGCCTGTAAGACCCAATACATTATTGAGTGTTATGACCAAAAACACGTCATTTTCGTGTTTTATGGTCGTTTTCATGAGCTATTGCCCAAATTTTTGGGGTTCCAGGGTGATTTACAATGGACGTAAGACCCAATACATGTTTGAGAGTTATGACCAAAAACTCATCGTTTTCGTGTTTTATGGCCGATTTCATGAGCTACTGCCCATAGTTTCTGGGTTCCATGGAGTTTTGCATCGCCCTTAAGACCTTATACATTATTGAGAGCTATGATAAAAAATTCTTCGAGCTATTGCCCATAGTTTTGGGGTTCCATGGTGATTTGCATGGCCCTTATGACCTGGTACATTATTGAGAGTTATGACCAAAAAATCATCGTTTTTGTGTTTTATGGACGTTTCCATAATCTATTGCCCACAGTTTTGTGGTTCCATTATGATATGCATGGCGTGTAAGACCCGATAAATTATTGAGTGTTATGACCAAAAACACGTCGTTTTCGTCTTTTATGGCCTTTTTCATGAGCCATTGCCCAAATTTTTGGGGGGTCTAGGGTGATTTACAATGACCGTAAGATCCGATACATGTTTGAGAGTTTTGACCAAAAGCTCATCGTTTCCATGTTTTATGGACGTTTTCATGAGCTATTGCCCACAGTTTTAGGGGTTCCATGGAGTTTTGCATGGCCCTTAAGACCTAAAACATTATTGTGAGTTATGACCGAAAACTCGTCGTTTTCGTGTTTTATGGTTGTTTTCATGAGCTATCGCCCACAGTTTTGGGGTTCCATGGAGTTCCGCATGGCTCTTAAGATCTAATACATTATTGAGAGTTGTGACCAAAAACTCGTCATTCAAGCGTTTTATGGCTATTTTCAGGAGGTATTGCCCACCGTTTTGGAGTTCTAAGCGATTTAAAATGACCCTAAGACCGATTACATGTTAGAAGAAATTACCAAAAACTCGTCATTTTCACGTTTTATGGCTATTTTCATGAGCTATAGCCCACATTTTTGTGGTTCCATGTTGATATGCATGGTATGTAAGACCCTATACATTATTGAGAGTTATGACCAAAAACTCATTGTTTTCGTATTTTGGGGTCGTTTTCATGAGCTATTGCCCAAAGTTTTGGGGTTCCATGCTGATTTACAACGACCGTAAGACCCAATACATATTTGAGAGTTATGACCCAAAACTCGTCGTTTTTGTGTTTTATGGCCATTTTTATGATTTATTGCCCATAGTTTTGGGGTTCCATTGTGATATGCATGGAGTGTAAGACCCGATACATTATTGAATGTTATGACCAAAAACACGTCATTTTCGTGTTTTATGGTCGTTTTCATGAGCTATTGCCGAAATTTTTGGGGTTCCAAGGTGATTTACAATGGACGTAAGACCCAATACATGTTTGAGAGTTATGACAAAAAACTCAGTGTTTTCGTGTTTTATGGCTATTTTCATGACCTATTGCCCACAGTTTTGGGGTTCCATGGTGATATGCATGGTATGTAAGACCTTATACATTATTGAGAGTTATGACCAAAAGCTCCTTGTTTTCGTATTTTGGGGTTGTTTTCATTAGCTATTGCCCAAAGGCTTGGGATTCTAGGCTGATTCACAACGACTGTAAGACCCGATACATGCTCGAGAGTTATGAACAAAAACTCGTCGTTTTTGTGTTTTATGGCGCTTTCAAGATCTATTGCCCATAGTTTTGGGGTTCCATTGTGATATGTATGGCCTGCAAGACCCAATAAATTATTGAGTGTTATGACCAAAAACACGTCATTTTTGTGTTTTATGGTCGTTTTCATGAGCTATTGCCCAAATTTTTGGGTTCCAGGGCGATTTACAATGACCGTAAGACCCAATACATGTTTGAGAGTTATGACCAAAAACTCATGATTTTCGTGTTTTATGGCCGTTTTCATGAGCTACTGCCCATAGTTTCGGGGTTCCATGGAGTTTTGCATGGCCATTAAGACCTTATACATTATTGAGAGCTATGATAAAAAACTCTTCGTTTTCGTGTTTTATGGTCGTTTTCATAAGCTATTGCCCACAGTTTTGGGGTTCCATGGTGATTTGCATGGCTGTCACATCCCAAGATTTTCCAAATCTCGTAATGTGAAAATAAATGAATAAAATAAAACTTTGTTGATTTTCAGAGCCAGAAGAAACTTTCTGAATTCAATTGGAACTTCAAACCCATTTGAATTAAATAAAATCTAAAGGGATCTAAAAATATAAACATTTAACAAAAGGAAAAATAAAAAAACATTTGGAAATATTATTTTGGAAATCTTGAGTCAAAAGATTTATTTTAAATGAAATAGAAGTTTATAAATGAAGAATGTTTTATAAAGCCAAATTAAAACCTTGGCCAAGCTTTGGTATTAAAACATTTTATTTTATTTTTAAATTAAATAAAGTTTGTTTAAATAAATTAATAGGGATTTAATATCCAACCTTATTTAAATAAAAGGTTTTACTAATTTAAATTGAAACATCAAAACTTGTTAAAATATTTAAAATAAGTTTTCAAATTATTTGATTTTCACAAATAAAACTCACTAATGTGTTTTGACTTTATTTTAGGTTTAAAATAATTATCTCAATAAAACAAATCCTATTTGATTTAATAACTGAGAACCATTTATTTAATTGTAAATGGACCATAAATAAAAGGTTACTTTATTTTAAACAAGCTTTCCAAGTATTCTTTATTTCCAAATAAAACCTAGTGATTTAGTTTTGAAAATATTTGGATTTAAAAAGGAGATTTTATTAATTAAAACAAACCCTATTTTATTAAATAACTAAAAGAACCATTTTATTTAAATTAAAGAATGGTTCTTAAAAAGAATAAAATTATTATTTTATTTTGGATTTTGGTTCATAATAATAAACAGAACTATTTTCAATATCACAAAGTTAGATGTTATTTGAATTAAATTAAACAATGTTTAACTTGATGGAATAATTGATTGGAAATTCAAAACAGAAATCAGAAAAAGAAAAGGAAAAAGTTAAAGAATAAAAAAAAATGGAGATTGGCTAACCCAGCCCAGGCAGCCCAACAAGCCCAGGAAACAGCCCAGTCCCTCACCCCGCGAGAAAAACGATTCGCACCCTGTTCCTGAACCACACTGAGTATGACCGGTGGACCTCCCTCTCTTTTCATTTCCCACTGACTGATGGACCCCACCGCCACCTCCTTCTTCTTCCCCGTGACCCTTCTCCTCACCGCGGCGTTTTGCCGTTGAGAGCTCCATCAATACGCGTTAATCCGTGCATTAAACCTCGCCGAGACAACGCCCATAATCATCGCTCTCTCCTCCGTTTCCCCAGACACCACCTTTCTCTCCAGGCCCAATTTCTCTCTGTACAGCATTTGCCCTCGACGACCCTCCTCGCCAATTCCGGCCAAGACTCGCCGCCTCTCTCCTCCCGACCAAGCTCACAAGATCCCCACTCTCGTGCGCCGCTAGTGCATCCAACTCGACCATGGTACCTGTAACCTCATCCTCGCCGACAACGACCGCCGTCGCCAGTGCCTTCATCTCGTGAAGCCCAGTAGTATCGACCACCCGCGCCTTCTAGTTCACGCACACGACTCTGTCTTGTTCTGCGCATCTAACCGTGTCGTCATTTCGCTTTGAGGTGATCCAATGGCGCCCACGACCACCGACAGCGACGCCGTCCTCCTCCACTCCGCGAGCAATCATACCGCCCGAAGCGCCCGCCGTCCACCAACACCTCTCGAGCATCGCCGTGACCCCCGAGGCCGTGAGCATCTCCCCTTTCTCCCTCAACTCCAGTAAGTTCGACACCGCCGACGATCGATCCGGGCCATACCAGACGCTGGCGCCCGCTGCTTTTTTGTGGCGATAGGAAGGGATCTGGATCCACCGGCTTGGATAGAGTGACTAACCAAAGGGTAAGGATGAACACATGCCGCACGATACACTTTAGATCTAACGTTCCACGAGCCGATCCGCCGAACCGGTGTCGACCAATGAAACAGCCGCGTGTCACCTTTGGTTTAAAAGCAGTTTGAAATCTGATTTAGATAGGATTTTCAAACCCTTATAACTTTTGATCCACACGTCCAAATTTGGCAAATTTTATTTCAATGAAATCAGGAGAACAAGCCCTAGCCAACCATGGCCTTAGTTTGACAAATAGTATCTGTTAGCTTGTTTGAAATTGCAGATCCTTTTGTGAGCTTGTTTAGAGTAGAAAAATTGTTTAAAATTGATTTTTAGGATTAAAACCCTTGCAAAATGGATTTATGTGACCATACTATGACCCTAGGAACCAACCCTTGGTGTTAAAAATGATTTTGGTAAAAATATAGGTTGGATTATTTAACTTAGCCATTTTCTAGCCAAATAAACTCATTGATTTTATTATGGGAATGTTTTTGCAAGGAAAACTTTGGGAAAATGTTTTGGACCAAAACTTACTGACCTAAAACACCAAGCCTTGCCAAGGGCAACTCACTTGGTGAAAAACATAAAGTTTTGCCTTGATAGGAATAATTTTCACCACATAAAATGATGAATGAATTTATAATGGTCTTGAGATAAAACCCATTTGCTAATGACTTTGCCATCTTGATAAATGATCAATTTGGACCTTACAAAGTTTATAAACCTAGTAGAGACCAACCTTGCAATAGAACCCTCTTTTGCATGACTTAGATTCCATTGCTTTGTGAATGTGAAAATTGTTTGTTTAACCTTGGTTTGGAATGTTAGTTGATTTTGTGTCTTGTTTGATTGACTTGTAGTGAATTTAGCAAAGTGTGAGACTAACAAGATCAAGGAGTGAACCACCATTCCCTACCAAAAAGGCAAGTGACACTATCATCAAAATTCATACTATTTTCATTATACTCAGTGGATTTTTGAAACATGCATGAAAATACTTTTTATACTTAAGCTATGCTAAATCCTAGTAGGATTCCCTATACACTCCTTAGTGGAAATATTAAAGTTGTACATGCTTAGCCATGCTATGTTTTGAAAAGAGACACATGTTGAGATTTTACAAAGGTTGAGAAAAGGACTTGTGTTTTACATAATAAAACAAGGACTCAATGAACCACCTAGGTGGAGGATACTTGAAGTATTGGAGAAGGTGGCAACAAAAGGAACCATGTCTATGGCAATCACTTTGTGTTGTGCTCCAAATGAAAACCACCTAGGAAACTTAGAGATTGAACATGTTTCTCCAATTGTGGCTTTCGTGTGCAACCACATGCTATTATGGCTCTGGCTTAGTCAATTACATTAGGAAGACCCATACATTGTCTTTAGTTACCGGACATGGGGATCTGGAATGCTTCATGGGGGCTGAAGACAAGCTAGCAATGATGTATGGGAGGACCTTTTGGAAAGACTTCGTCACATTCTCAGTCTGCCAGTACTCCATCTTGGTGAGCACTAATCCAGTAGGCCACTGGTGGCAACAAGATGAGATTGTGTCATGTGGGTAAAGTGTACTCCTTCTGCAGAAGTTAATAAAATCTAAGTACTTAGCCGTGTCCCCGGTTATGGACAATACTGAGCAACTAAAGTTTGAACTATGGGAGATCTCGACATTCCAATTTCTAATATAAAAACTTGATGCCCTTGTGTGTCTACCAAGGAATTCAAAGAGAATTTTGTTAAGCTTGTTGCACTTGGGGTTACCAAGGTGCTCAAGAGCATGATGTACTTGGGGTTACCAAGGAACTCATGAGGTTTTGATAAAACTTGTTGCACTTGGGGTTACCAAGTAGCTCAAGGGATTTTGACAAGGACCTGAACACTTGAGTTTCTACCAAGGAGTTCAAGGAACTTGGAAAAGTGTTTTGACAAAGGACCAAAACCATTTTGAAAAGATAGGATAATATTTGCTTTATGCAAATAAGCCTTAAACTCTACTTAGCCAAAAATGCATGTATTGGTAGGATCCACTCATATACACATAGAAGTGAAACTTGCCAATACAATTCAAATGTATTGACCCATGTGGTCAGTAACTTGTAATGTTGCAGGTTGATTGTTTTTAATGAAGATTGTTTGATTGACTAGGACTACAAAGCCTACAACCAACATACGCCTGTGGCACTTTGAAGATGAAGGACCCCATGACTATAGTTATTCACCGCAATGTAATGTAATAGCCAAATGAGCTATGTATGATGTAATAAAATTATGTTATTCCTGGTTATAAAGATATATTATGACCTTTGTTTCTTGATATTACATCTTAACTATGGATGCTAGCTATTGATCCAGGGACTAGCATTGTAAAACACAGGAGGAATCTACCTTATTATTAGGTTGGGACCTCTACAATGGCCCTTATGACCTGGTACATTATTGAGAGTTATGACCAAACACTCTTTGTTTTTGTGTTTTATGGACGTTTCCATAATCTATTGCCCACCGTTTTGTGGTTCCATTATGATATGCATGGCGTGTAAGACCCGATAAATTATTGAGTGTTATGACCAAAAACACGCCGTTTTCGTCATTTATGGCCTTTTCCATGAGCCATTGCCCAAATTTTTGGGGGTCCAGGGTGATTTGCAATGACCGTAAGATCCGATACATGTTGGAGAGTTTTGACCAAAAACTCATCGTTTTCATGTTTTATGGACGTTTTCACGAGCTATTGCCCACAGTTTTAGGGGTTCCATGGAGTTTTGCATGACCCTTAAGACTTAAAACATTATTGTGAGTTATGACCAAAAACTCGTCGATTTCGTGTTTTATGGTTGTTTTCATGAGAAATCGCCCATAGTTTTGGGGTTCCATGGATTTTCGCATGGCTCTTAAGATCTAATACATTATTGAGAGTTGTGACCAAAAACTCGCCGTTCAAGCGTTTTATGGCTATTTTCAGGAGGTATTGCCCACCATTTTGGAGTTCTAAGCGATTTAGAATGACCCTAAGACCTATTACATGTTAGAAGAAATGACCAAAAACTCGTCATTTTTGCATTTTATGTCTATTTTCATGAGCTATAGCCCACAGTTTTGTGGTTCCATGGTGATATGCATGGTCTGTAAGACCCTATACATTATTGAGAGTTATGACCAAAAACTCGTTGTTTTCGTATTTTGGGGTCGTTTTCACGAGCTATTGCCCAAAATTTTGGGGTTCCATGCTGATTTACAACGACCGTAAGACCCGATACATATTTGAGAGTTATGACACAAACTCGTCGTTTTTGTGTTTTATGGCCATTTTTATGATCTATTGCCCACAGTTTTGGTGTTCCATTGTGATATGCATGGAGTGTAAGACCCGATACATTATTGAGTGTTATGACCAAAAACACGTCGTTTTCGTGTTTTATGGTTATTTTCATGAGCTATTGCCCAAATTTTTGGGGGTTCCAGGGCGATTTAAAATGACCATAAGACCCGATACATGTTTGAGAGTTGTGACCAAAAACTCAGTGTTTTCGTGTTTTATGGCTATTTTCATGACCTATTGCCCACAGTTTTGGGGTTCCATGGTGATATGCATGGTATGTAAGACCTTATACATTATTGGGAGTTATGACCAAAAGCTCATTGTTTTCGTATTTCGGGGTCGTTTTCATGAGCTATTGCCCAAAGTTTTGGGATTCTAGGCTGATTTACAACGACCGTAAGACCCAATACATGCTCAAGAGTTATGAACAAAAACTCGTCGTTTTTGTGTTTTATGGCCATTTTTAGGATCTATTGCCCATAGTTTTGGGGCATTGTGATATGCATGGCCTGTAAGACCCAATACATTATTGCGTGTTATGACCAAAAACTCATCATTTTTGTGTTTTATGGACGTTTCCATAATCTATTGCCCATAGTTTTGTGGTTCCATTATGATATGCATGACGTGCAAGACCCGATAAATTATTGAGTGTTATGACCAAAAACACGTCGTTTTCGTCTTTTATGTCCTTTTTCATGAGCCATTGCCCAAATTTTTGGGGGTCTAGGGTGATTTAAATTGACCGTAAGATCCGATACATGTTTGAGATTTTTGACCAAAAGCTCATCGTTTTCATGTTTTATGGACGTTTTCATGAGCTATTGCCCACAGTTTTAGGGGTTCCATGGAGTTTTGCATGGCCCTTAAGACCTGAAACATTATTGTGAGTTATGACCAAAAACTCGTCGTTTTCGTGTTTTATGGTTGTTTTCATGAGCTATCGCCCATAGTTTTGGGGTTCCATGGAGTTTCGCATGGCTCTTAAGATCTAATACATTATTGAGAGTTGTGACGAAAAACTCGTCATTCAAGCGTTTTATGGCTATTTTCAGGATGTATTGCCCACCATTTTGGAGTTCTAAGGAATTTAGAATGACCCTAAGACCTATTACATGTTAGAAGAAATGACCAAAAACTCGTCATTTTCACGTTTTATGGTTATTTTCAGGAGCTATAGCCCATAGTTTTGTGGTGATATGCATGGTGTGTAAGACCCTATACATTATTGAGAGTTATGACCAAAAACTCATTGTTTTCGTATTTTGGGGTCATTTTCATGAGCTATTGCCCAACGTTTTGGGGTTCCATGCTGATTTACAACGACCGTAAGACCTGATACGTATTTGAGAGTTATGACCCAAAACTCGTCGTTTTTGTGTTTTATGGCCATTTTTATGATCTGTTGCCCACAGTTTTGGGGTTCCATTGTGATATGCATGGAGTGTAAGACCCGATACATTATTGAGTGTTATGACCAAAAACACGTCGTTTTCGTGTTTTATGGTTATTTTCATGAGCTATTGCCCAAATTTTTGGGGGTTCCAGGGTGATTTAAAATGACCGTAAGACCCTACATGTTAGAGAGTTATGACCAAAAACTCAGTATTTTCGTGTTTTATGGCTATTTTCATGACCTATTGCCCACAGTTTTGGGGTTCCATGGTGATATGCATGGTATGTAAGACCTTATACATTATTGAGAGTTATGACCAAAAGCTCATTGTTTTCGTATTTTGGGGTCGTTTTCATGAGCTATTGCCCAAAGTTTTTGGATTCTAGGCTGATTTAGAACGACCGTAAGAACCGATACATGCTGAGGAGTTATGAACAAAAACTCGTCGTTTTTGTGTTTTATGGCCGTTTTCAAGATCTATTGCCCATAGTTTTGGGGTTCCATTGTGATATGCATGGCCTGTAAGACCCAATATATTATTGAGTGTTATGACCAAAAACACGTCATTTTCGTGTTTTATGGTCGTTTTCATGAGCTATTGCCCAAATTTTTGGTGTTCTAGGGTGATTTATAATGGACGTAAGACCCAATACATGTTTGAGAGTTATGACCAAAAACTCATCGTTTTCGTGTTTTATGGCCGTTTTCATGAGCTACTGCCCATAGTTTCGGGGTTCCATGGATTTTTGTATGGCCCTTAAGACCTTATACATTATTGAGAGCTATGATAAAAACTCTTCGTTTTCGTGTTTTATGGTCGTTTTCATAAGCTATTGCCCACAGTTTTGGGGTTCCATGGTGATTTGCATGGCTGTCACATCCCAAGATTTTCCAAATCTCGTAATGTGAAAATAAATGAATAAAATAAAACTTTGTTGATTTTCAGAGCCAGAAGAAACTTTCTGAATTCAATTGGAACTTCAAACCCATTTGAATTAAATAAAATCTAAAGGGATCTAAAAATATAAACATTTAACAAAAGGAAAAATAAAAAAACATTTGGAAATATTATTTTGGAAATCTTGAGTCAAAAGATTTATTTTAAATGAAATAGAAGTTTATAAATGAAGAATGTTTTATAAAGCCAAATTAAAACCTTGGCCAAGCTTTGGTATTAAAACATTTTATTTTATTTTTAAATTAAATAAAGTTTGTTTAAATAAATTAATAGGGATTTAATATCCAACCTTATTTAAATAAAAGGTTTTACTAATTTAAATTGAAACATCAAAACTTGTTAAAATATTTAAAATAAGTTTTCCAAATTATTTGATTTTCACAAATAAAACTCACTAATGTGTTTTGACTTTATTTTAGGTTTAAAATAATTATCTCAATAAAACAAATCCTATTTGATTTAATAACTGAGAACCATTTATTTAATTGTAAATGGACCATAAATAAAAGGTTACTTTATTTTAAACAAGCTTTCCAAGTATTCTTTATTTCCAAATAAAACCTAGTGATTTAGTTTTGAAAATATTTGGATTTAAAAAGGAGATTTTATTAATTAAAACAAACCCTATTTTATTAAATAACTAAAAGAACCATTTTATTTAAATTAAAGAATGGTTCTTAAAAAGAATAAAATTATTATTTTATTTTGGATTTTGGTTCATAATAATAAATGAACTATTTTCAATATCACAAAGTTAGATGTTATTTGAATTAAATTAAACAATATTTAACTTGATGGAATAATTGATTGGAAATTCAAAACAGAAATCAGAAAAAGAAAAGGAAAAAGTTAAAGAATAAAAAAAAATGGAGATTGGCTAACCCAAATGTGAGCCCAACAAGCCTGTGAAAGAAATTTCCCTCACCCTGCGAGAAAAACGATTCGCACCCTGTTCCTGAACCACACTGAGTATGACCGGTGGACCTCCCTCTCTTTTCATTTCCCACTGACTGATGGACCCCACCGCCACCTCCTTCTTCTTCCCCGCGTGACCCCTTCTCCCCTCACCGCGCGGCAGTTTCTGCCCGTTGAGAGCTCCATCAATCCGCGTTAATCCGTGCATTAAACCTCGCCGAGACAACGCCCATATAATCGCGTCGCTCTCTCCTCCGTTTTCCCCCAGACACCGCCTCCCCTCTGCCTCCAGGCCGCCCCAATTTCTCTCTGTACCGCTGCTACTCCGACGACCCTCCTCGCCAATTCCGGCCAAGACTCGCCGCCCCTCTCCTCCCCGACCAAGCTCACAGCATCCCCACTCTCAGGCGCATCTGCTAGTGCATCCAACTCGACCGCGGGTACCCTGTAACCTCGCCTTCGACAACGACCACCGTCGCCACCGTCTGCTTCATCTCCGGCGAAGCCCACAGGTAGTATCTGACCACCCCGCGCCTTCTAGTTCACGCACACGACTCTGTCTTGTTCCTGCGCATCTAACCGTGTCGTCATTTCGCTTTGAGGTGATCCACAGCGCCGTCCACGACGACCACCTGACGCGCCCGACGCCGTCCTCTACTCCGGCGAGCAATCGCAGCTGCCCCCGAGCGCCCCTCGTCCGACCAACACCTCCTCGAGCATCGCCGTGACCCCCTGAGCCCGGTGAGCATCTCCCCTTTCTCCCTCAACTCCGAGCACCCCGGCACGTCGACGACCGCCGCCGCGCCACAGACGCCGCCAAGCGCCAGCTGCTTTTTATGGCGATAGGAACCGTGGGATGCGATCCACCGGCTTGGATAGAGTGACTAACCGAAGGGTAAGGATGAACCTGTGCCGCGATACACTTTAGATCTAACGTTCCTGAGCCGATCCGGCGAACGGTATCGACCAATGAAACAGCGCCGCGTGTCACCTATTTGGTTTAAAAACAGATTTGAAATCTGATTTAGATAGGATTTTCAAACCCTTATAACTTTTGATCCACACGTCCAAATTTGGCAAATTTTATTTCAATGAAATCAGGAGAACAAGCCCTAGCCAACCATGGCCTTAGTTTGACAAATAGTATCTGTTAGCTTGTTTGAAATTGCAGATCCTTTTGTGAGCTTGTTTAGAGTAGAAAAATTGTTTAAAATTGATTTTTAGGATTAAAACCCTTGCAAAATGGATTTATGTGACCATACTATGACCCTAGGAACCAACCCTTGGTGTTAAAAATGATTTTGGTAAAAATATAGGTTGGATTATTTAACTTAGCCATTTTCTAGCCAAATAAACTCATTGATTTTATTATGGGAATGTTTTTGCAAGGAAAACTTTGGGAAAATGTTTTGGACCAAAACTTACTGACCTAAAACACCAAGCCTTGCCAAGGGCAACTCACTTGGTGAAAAACATAAAGTTTTGCCTTGATAGGAATAATTTTCACCACATAAAATGATGAATGAATTTATAATGGTCTTGAGATAAAACCCATTTGCTAATGACTTTGCCATCTTGATAAATGATCAATTTGGACCTTACAAAGTTTATAAACCTAGTAGAGACCAACCTTGCAATAGAACCCTCTTTTGCATGACTTAGATTCCATTGCTTTGTGAATGTGAAAATTGTTTGTTTAACCTTGGTTTGGAATGTTAGTTGATTTTGTGTCTTGTTTGATTGACTTGTAGTGAATTTAGCAAAGTGTGAGACTAACAAGATCAAGGAGTGAACCACCATTCCCTACCAAAAAGGCAAGTGACACTATCATCAAAATTCATACTATTTTCATTATACTCAGTGGATTTTTGAAACATGCATGAAAATACTTTTTATACTTAAGCTATGCTAAATCCTAGTAGGATTCCCTATACACTCCTTAGTGGAAATATTAAAGTTGTACATGCTTAGCCATGCTATGTTTTGAAAAGAGACACATGTTGAGATTTTACAAAGGTTGAGAAAAGGACTTGTGTTTTACATAATAAAACAAGGACTCAATGAACCACCTAGGTGGAGGATACTTGAAGTATTGGAGAAGGTGGAAACAAAAGGAACCATGTCTATGGCAATCACTTTGTGTTGTGATCAAATGAAAACCACCTAGGAAACTTAGAGATTGAACATGTTTCTCCAATTGTGGCTTTCGTGCAACCACATGCTATTATGGCTCTGGCTTAGTCAATTACATTAGGAAGACCCATACATTGTCTTTAGTTCTGGACATGGGGATCTGGAATGCTTCATGGGGTGAAGACAAGCTAGCAATGATGTATGGGAGGACCTTTTGGAAAGACTTAGTCACATTCTCGGTCTGCCCGATCTCCATCTTGGTGAGCACTAATCCAAGAGCCACCGGTGGCAACAAGATGAGATTGTGTCATGTGGGTAAAGTGTACTCCTTCTGCAGAAGTTAATAAAATCTAAGTACTTAGCCGTGTCCCCGGTTATGGACAATACTGAGCAACTAAAGTTTGAACTATGGGAGATCTCGACATTCCAATTTCTAATATAAAAACTTGATGCCCTTGTGTGTCTACCAAGGAATTCAAAGAGAATTTTGTTAAGCTTGTTGCACTTGGGGTTACCAAGGTGCTCAAGAGCATGATGTACTTGGGGTTACCAAGGAACTCATGAGGTTTTTGATAAAACTTGTTGCACTTGGGGTTACCAAGTAGCTCAAGGGATTTTGACAAGGACCTGAACACTTGAGTTTCTACCAAGGAGTTCAAGGAACTTGGAAAAGTGATTTGACAAAGGACCAAAACCATTTTGAAAAGATAGGATAATATTTGCTTTATGCAAATAAGCCTTAAACTCTACTTAGCCAAAAATGCATGTATTGGTAGGATCCACTCATATACACATAGAAGTGAAACTTGCCAATACAATTCAAATGTATTGACCCATGTGGCTGTAACTTGTAATGTTGCAGGTTGATTGTTTTTTTAATGAAGATTGTTTGATTGACTAGGACTACAAAGCCTACAACCAACATCTGCCTGTGGCACTTTGAAGATGAAGGACCCCATGACTATAGTTATTCCGCTGCAATGTAATGTAATAGCCAAATGAGCTATGTATGATGTAATAAAATTATGTTATTCCTAGTTATAAAGATATATTATGACCTTTGTTTCTTGATATTACATCTTAACTATGGATGCTAGCTATTGATCCAGGGACTAGCATTGTAAAACACAGGAGGAATCTACCTTATTATTAGGTTGGGACCTCTACAATGGCCCTTATGACCTGGTACATTATTGAGAGTTATGACCAAACACTCTTCGTTTTTGTGTTTTATGGACGTTTCCATAATCTATTGCCCACCGTTTTGTGGTTCCATTATGATATGCATGGCGTGTAAGACCCGATAAATTATTGAGTGTTATGACCAAAAACACGCCGTTTTCGTCATTTATGGCCTTTTCCATGAGCCATTGCCCAAATTTTTGGGGGTCCAGGGTGATTTGCAATGACCGTAAGATCCGATACATGTTGGAGAGTTTTGACCAAAAACTCATCGTTTTCATGTTTTATGGACGTTTTCACGAGCTATTGCCCACAGTTTTAGGGGTTCCATGGAGTTTTGCATGACCCTTAAGACTTAAAACATTATTGTGAGTTATGACCAAAAACTCGTCGATTTCGTGTTTTATGGTTGTTTTCATGAGAAATCGCCCATAGTTTTGGGGTTCCATGGATTTTCGCATGGCTCTTAAGATCTAATACATTATTGAGAGTTGTGACCAAAAACTCGCCGTTCAAGCGTTTTATGGCTATTTTCAGGAGGTATTGCCCACCATTTTGGAGTTCTAAGCGATTTAGAATGACCCTAAGACCTAATACATGTTAGAAGAAATGACCAAAAACTCGTCATTTTCGCATTTTATGTCTATTTTCATGAGCTATAGCCCACAGTTTTGTGGTTCCATGGTGATATGCATGGTCTGTAAGACCCTATACATTATTGAGAGTTATGACCAAAAACTCGTTGTTTTCGTATTTTGGGGTCATTTTCACGAGCTATTGCCCAAAAATTTGGGGTTCCATGCTGATTTACAACGACCGTAAGACCCGATACATATTTGAGAGTTATGACACAAACTCGTCGTTTTTGTGTTTTATGGCCATTTTTATGATCTATTGCCCACAGTTTTGGTGTTCCATTGTGATATGCATGGAGTGTAAGACCCGATACATTATTGAGTGTTATGACCAAAAACACGTCGTTTTCGTGTTTTATGGTTATTTTCATGAGCTATTGCCCAAATTTTTGGGGGTTCCAGGGCGATTTAAAATGACCATAAGACCGATACATGTTTGAGTTGTGACCAAAAACTCGGTTTTTTGTTTTATGGCTATTTTCATGACCTATTGCCCAGTTTTGGGGTTCCATGGTGATATGCATGGTATGTAAGACCTTATACATTATTGGGAGTTATGACCAAAAGCTCATTGTTTTCGTATTTCGGGGTCGTTTTCATGAGCTATTGCCCAAAGTTTTGGGATTCTAGGCTGATTTACAACGACCGTAAGACCCGATACATGCTCAAGAGTTATGAACAAAAACTCGTCGTTTTTGTGTTTTATGGCCATTTTCAGGATCTATTGCCCATAGTTTTGGGGCATTGTGATATGCATGGCCTGTAAGACCCAATACATTATTGCGTGTTATGACCAAAAACACGTCATTTTCGTGTTTTATGGTCGTTTTCATGAGCTATTGCCCAAATTTTTGGGGTTCCAGGGTGATTTACAATGGACGTAAGACGTAATACATGTTTGAGAGTTATGACCAAAAACTCATCGTTTTCGTGTTTTATGGCCGTTTTCATGAGCTACTGCTCATAGTTTCGGGGTTCCATGGAGTTTTGCATGGCCCTTAAGACCTTATACATTATTGAGAGCTATGGTAAAAAACTCTTCGTTTTCGTGTTTTATGGTCGTTTTCATAAGCTATTGCCCACATTTTTGGGGTTCCATGGTGATTTGCATGGCCCTTATGACCTGGTACATTATTGAGAGTTATGACCAAAAACTCATCATTTTTGTGTTTTATGGACGTTTCCATAATCTATTGCCCACAGTTTTGTGGTTCCATTATGTTATGGATGGCGTGTGAGACCCGATAAATTATTGTGTGTTATGACCAAAAACACGTCGTTTTCGTCTTTTATGTCCTTTTTCATGAGCCATTGCCCAAATTTTTGGGGGTCTAGGGTGATTTACATTGACCGTAAGATCCGATACATGTTTGAGAGTTTTGACTAAAAGCTCATCGTTTTCATATTTTATGGACGTTTTCATGAGCTATCACCCAGAGTTTTGGTGTTCCATGGAGTTTCTCATGGCTCTTAAGATCTAATACATTATTGAGAGTTGTGACCAAAAACTCGTCATTCAAGCATTTTATGGCTATTTTCAAGAGGTATTGCCCACCGTTTTGGAGTTCTAAGCGATTTAGAATGACCCTAAGACCTATTACATGTTAGAAGAAATGACCAAAAACTCGTCATTTTCGCGTTTTATGGCTATTTTCATGAGCTATAGCCCACAGTTTTGTGGTTCCAAGGTGATATGCATGGTCTGTAAGACCCCATACATTATTGAGAGTTATGAACAAAAACTCGTTCTTTTCGTATTTTGGGGTCGTTTTCATGAGCTATTGCCCAAAGTTTTGGGGTTCCATGCTGATTTACAACGACCGTAAGACCTGATACATATTTGAGAGTTATGACCCAAAACTCGTCGTTTTTGTGTTTTATGGCCATTTTTATGATCTATTGCCCACAGTTTTGGCGTTCCATTGTGATACGCATGGAGTGTAAGACCCGATACATTATTGAGTGTTATGACCAAAAACACGTCGTTTTCGTGTTTTATGGTTATTTTCATGAGCTATTGCCCAAATTTTTGGGGGTTCCAGGGTGATTTAAAATGACCGTAAGACCCGATACATGTTTGAGAGTTATGACCAAAAACTCAGTGTTTTCGTGTTTTATGGCTATTTTCATGACCTATTGCCCACAGTTTTGGGGTTCCATGGTGATATGCATGGTATGTAAGACCTTATACATTATTGGGAGTTATGACGAAAAGCTCATTGTTTTCGTATTTCGGGGTCGTTTTCATGAGCTATTGCCCAAAGTTTTGGGATTCTAGGCTGATTTACAACGACCGTAAGGCCCGATACATGCTCAAGAGTTATGAACAAAAACTCGTCGTTTTTGTGTTTTATGGCCGTTTTCAGGATCTATTGCCCATAGTTTTGGGGTTCCATTGTGATATGCATGGCATGTAAGACCCAATACATTATTGAGTGTTATGACCAAAAACACGTCATTTTCGTGTTTTATGGTCGTTTTCATGAGCTTGCCCAAATTTTTGGGGTTCCAGGGTGATTTACAATGGACGTAAGACCCAATACATGTTTGAGAGTTATGACAAAAAACTCATCGTTTTCGTATTTTATGGCCGTTTTCATGAGCTACTGCCCATAGTTTCGGGGTTCCATGGAGTTTTGCATGGTCCTTAAGACCTTATACATTATTGAGAGCTATGATAAAAAACTCTTCGTTTTCGTGTTTTATGGTCGTTTTCATAAGCTATTGCCCACAGTTTTGGGGTTCCATGGTGATTTGCATGGCCCTTATGACCTGGTACATTATTGAGAGTTATGACCAAAAACTCATCGTTCTTGTGTTTTATGGACGTTTCCATAATCTATTGCCCACAGTTTTGTGGTTCCATTATGATATGCATGGCGTGTAAGACCCGATAAATTATTGAGTGTTATGACCAAAAACACGCCGTTTTCGTCTTTTATGGCCTTTTTCATGAGCCATTGCCCAAATTTTTGGGGGTCTAGGGTGATTTGCAATGACCATAAGATCCAATACATGTTTGAGAGTTTTGACCAAAAACTCATCGTTTTCATGTTTTATGTACGTTTTCATGAGCTATTGCCCACAGTTTTAGGGGTTCCATGGAGTTTTGCATGACCCTTAAGAACTAAAACATTATTGTGAGTTATGACCAAAAACTCGTCGATTTCGTGTTTTATGGTTTTTTTCATGAGCTATCGCCCACAGTTTTGGGGTTCCATGGATTTTCGCATGGCTCTTAAGATCTAATACATTATTGAGAGTTGTGACCAAAAACTCGCCGTTCAAGCGTTTATGGCTATTTTCAGGAGGTATTGCCCACCATTTTGGATTTCTAAGCGATTTAGAATGACCCTAAGACCTATTACATGTTAGAAGAAATGACCAAAAACTCGTCATTTTCGCGTTTGATGACTATTTTCATGAGCTATAGCCCACAGTTTTGTGGTTCCATGGTGATCTGCATGGTCTGTAAGACCCTATACATTATTGAGAGTTATGACCAAAAACTCGTTGTTTTCGTATTTTGGGGTCGTTTTCATGAGCTATTGCAAAAAATTTTGGGGTTCCATGCTGATTTACAACGACCGTAAGACCCGATACATATTTGAGAGTTATGACCCAAAACTCGTCGTTTTTGTGTTTTATGGCCATTTTTATGATCTATTCCCCACGGTTTTGGTGTTCCATTGTGATACGCATGGAGTGTAAGACCCGATACATTATTGAGTGTTATGACCAAAAACACGTCGTTTTCGTGTTTTATGGTTATTTTCATGAGCTGTTGCCCAAATTTTTGGGGGTTCCAGGGTGATTTAAAATGACCGTAAGACCCGATACATGTTTGAGAGTTATGACCAAAAACTCAGTGTTTTCGTGTTTTATGGCTATTTTCATGACCTATTGCCCACAGTTTTGGGGTTCCATGGTGATATGCATGGTATGTAAGACCTTATACATTATTGGGAGTTATGACCAAAAGCTCATTGTTTTCGTATTTCGGGGTCGTTTTCATAAGCTATTGCCCAAAGTTTTGGGATTCTAGGCTGAATTACAACGACCGTAAGAAACGATACATGCTCAAGAGTTATGAACAAAAACTCGTCGTTTTTGTGTTTTATGGCCATTTTCAGGATCTATTGCCCATAGTTTTGGGGTTCCATTGTGATATGCATGGCCTGTAAGACCCAATACATTATTGCGTGTTATGACCAAAAACACGTCATTTTCGTGTTTTATGGTCGTTTTCATGAGCTATTGCCCAAATTTTTGGGGTTCCAGGGTGATTTACAATGGACGTAAGACCCAATACATGTTTGAGAGTTATGCCCAAAAACTCATCGTTTTCGTGTTTTATGGCCGTTTTCATTAGCTACTGCCCATAGTTTCGGGGTTCCATGGAGTTTTGCATGGCCCTTAAGACCATATACATTATTGAGAGCTATGATAAAAAACTCTTCGTTTTTGTGTTTTATGGACGTTTCCATAATCTATTGCCCACAGTTTTGTGGTTCCATTATGTTATGCATGGCGTGTAAGACCCGATAAATTATTGTGTGTTATGACCAAAAACACGTCGTTTTCGTCTTTTATGTCCTTTTTCATGAGCCATTGCCCAAATTTTTGGGGGTCTAGGGTGATTTATATTGACCGTAAGATCCGATACATGTTTGAGAGTTTTGACTAAAAGCTCATCGTTTTCATGTTTTATGGACGTTTTCATGAGCTATCGCCCAGAGTTTTGGTGTTCCATGGAGTTTCTCATGGCTCTTAAGATCTAATACATTATTGAGAGTTGTGACCAAAAACTCGTCATTCAAGCGTTTTATGGCTATTTTCAGGAGGTATTGCCCACCGTTTTGGAGTTCTAAGCGATTTAGAATGACCCTAAGACCTATTACATGTTAGAAGAAATGACCAAAAACTCGTCATTTTCGCGTTTTATGGCTATTTTCATGAGCTATAGCCCACAGTTTTGTGGTTCCAAGGTGATATGCATGGTCTGTAAGACCCTATACATTATTGAGAGTTATGAACAAAAACTCGTTCTTTTCGTATTTTGGGGTCGTTTTCATGAGCTATTGCCCAAAGTTTTGGGGTTCCTTGCTGATTTACAACGACTGTAAGACCCGATACATATTTGAGAGTTATGACCCAAAACTCGTCGTTTTTGTGTTTTATGGCCATTTTTATGATCTATTGCCCACAGTGTTGGGGTTCCATTGTGATACGCATGGAGTGTAAGACCCGATACATTAGTGAGTGTTATGACCAAAAACACGTCGTTTTCGTGTTTTATGGTTATTTTCATGAGCTGTTGCCCAAATTTTTGGGGGTTCCAGGGTGATTTAAAATGACCGTAAGACCCGATACATGTTTGAGAGTTATGACCAAAAACTCAGTGTTTTCGTGTTTTATGGCTATTTTCATGAACTATTGCCCACAGTTTTGGGGTTCCATGGTGATATGCATGGTATGTAAGACCTTATACATTATTGAGAGTTATGACCAAAAGCTCATTGTTTTCGTATTTTGGGGTCGTTTTCATGAGCTATTGCCCAAAGTTTTGGGATTCTAGGCTGATTTACAACGACCGTTAGACCCGATACATGCTCAAGAGTTATGAACAAAAACTCGTCGTTTTTGTGTTTTATGGCCGTTTTCAGGATCTATTGCCCATAGTTTTGGGGTTCCATTGTGATATGCATGGCCTGTAAGACCCAATACATTATTGAGTGTTATGACCAAAAACACGTCATTTTCGTGTTTTATGGTCGTTTTCATGAGCTTCCCTAAATTTTTGGGGTTCCAGGGTGATTTACAATGGACGTAAGACCCAATACATGTTTGAGAGTTATGACCAAAAACTCATCGCTTTCGTATGTTATGGACGTTTTCATGAGCTACTGCCCATAGTTTCGGGGTTCCATGGAGTTTTGCATGGTCCTTAAGACCTTATACATTATTGAGAGCTATGATAAAAAACTCTTCTTTTTCGTGTTTATGGTCGTTTTCATAAGCTATTGCCCACGGTTTTGGGGTTCCATGGTGATTTGCATGGCCCTTATGACCTGGTACATTATTGAGAGTTATGACCAAAAACTCATCGTTTTTGTGTTTTATGGATGTTTCCATAATCTATTGCCCACAGTTTTGTGGTTCCATTATGATATGCATGGCGTGTAAGACCCGATAAATTATTGAGTGTTATGACCAAAAACACGCCGTTTTCGTCTTTTATGGCCTTTTTCATGAGCCATTGCCCAAATTTTTGGGGGTCCAGGGTGATTTGCAATGACCGTAAGATCCGATACATGTTTGAGAGTTTTGACCAAAAACTCATCGTTTTCATGTTTTATGGACGTTTTCATGAGCTATTGCCCACAGTTTTAGGGGTTCCATGGAGTTTTGCATGACCCTTAAGACCTAAAACATTATTGTGAGTTATGACCAAAAACTCGTCGATTTCGTGTTTTATGGTTGTTTTCATGAGCTATCGCCCATAGTTTTGGGGTTCCATGGATTTTCGCATGGCTCTTAAGATCTAATACATTATTGAGAGTTGTGACCAAAAACTCGCCGTTCAAGCGTTTTATGGCTATTTTCAGGAGGTATTGCGCACCATTTTGGAGTTCTAAGCGATTTAGAATGACCCTAAGACCTATTACATGTTATAAGAAATGACCAAAAACTCGTCATTTTCGCGTTTTATGGCTATTTTCATGAGCTATAGCCCACAATTTTGTGGTTCCATGGTGATATGCATGGTCTGTAAGACCCTATACATTATTGAGAGTTATGACCAAAAACTCGTTGTTTTCGTATTTTGGGGTCGTTTTCATGAGCTATTGCCCAAAATTTTGGGGTTCCATGCTGATTTACAACGACCGTAAGACCCGATACATATTTGAGAGTTATGACCCAAAACTCGTCGTTTTTGTGTTTTATGGCCATTTTTATGATGTATTGCTCGCAGTTTTGGTGTTCCATTGTGATATGCACGGAGTGTAAGACCCGATACATTATTGAGTGTTATGACCAAAAACATGTCGTTTTCGTGTTTTATGGTTATTTTCATGAGCTGTTGCCCAAATTTTTGGGGGTTCCAGGGTGATTTAAAATGATCGTAAGACCCGATACATGTTTGAGAGTTATGACCAAAAACTCAGTGTTTTCGTGTTTTATGGCTATTTTCATGAACTATTGCCCACAGTTTTGGGGTTCCATGGTGATATGCATGGTTTGTAAGACCTTATACATTATTGGGAGTTATGACCAAAAGCTCATTGTTTTCGTATTTCGGGGTCTTTTTCATAAGCTATTGCCCAAAGTTTTGGGATTCTAGGCTGATTTACAACGACCGTAAGAAACGATACATGCTCAAGAGTTATGTACAAAAACTCGTCGTTTTTGTGTTTTATGGCCATTTTCAGGATCTATTGCCCATAGTTTTGGGGTTCCATTGTGATATGCATGGCCTGTAAGACCCAATACATTATTTCGTGTTATGAACAAAAACACGTCATTTTCGTGTTTTATGGTCGTTTTCATGAGCTATTGCCCAAATTTTTGGGGTTCCAGGGTGATTTACAATGGACGTAAGACCCAATACATGTTTGAGAGTTATGACCAAAAACTCATCGTTTTCGTGTTTTATGGCCGTTTTCATGAGCTACTGCCCATAGTTTCGGGGTTCCATGGAGTTTTGCATGGCCCTTAAGAACATATACATTATTGAGAGCTATGATAAAAAACTCTTCGTTTTCGTGTTTTATGGTCGTTTTCATAAGCTATTGCCCACAGTTTTGGGGTTCCATGGTGATTTGCATGGCCCTTATGACCTGGTACATTATTGAGAGTTATGACCAAAAACTCATCGTTTTTGTGTTTTATGGACGTTTTCATAATCTATTGCCCACAGTTTTGTGGTTCCATTATGATATGCATGGCGTGTAAGAACCGATAAATTATTGAGTGTTATGACCAAAAACACGTCGTTTTCGTCTTTTATGTCCTTTTTCATGAGCCATTGCCCAAATTTTTGGGGGTCCAGGGTGATTCGCAATGACCGTAAGATCCGATACATGTTTGAGAGTTTTGACAAAAAACTCATCGTTTTCATGTTTTATGGACGTTTTCATGAGCTATTGCCCACAGTTTTAGGGGTTCCATGGAGTTTTGCATGACCCTTAAGACCTAAAACATTATTGTGAGTTATGACTAAAAACTCGTCGATTTCGTGTTTTATGGTTGTTTTCATGAGCTATCGCCCACAGTTTTGGGGTTCCATGGATTTTCGCATGGCTCTTAAGATCTAATACATTATTGAGAGTTGTGACCAAAAACTCGCCGTTCAAGCGTTTTATGGCTATTTTCAGGATGTATTGCCCGCCATTTTGGAGTTCTAAGAAATTTAGAATGACCCTAAGACCTATTACATGTTAGAAGAAATGACCAAAAACTCGTCATTTTTGCGTTTTATGGCTATTTTCATGAGCTATAGCCTGTGGTTCCATGGTGATATGCATGGTTTGTAAGACCCTATAAATTATTGAGAGTAATGACCAAAAACTCGTTGTTTTCGTATTTTGGGGTCATTTTCATGAGCTATTGCCCAACGTTTTGGGGTTCCATGCTGATTTACAACGACCGTAAGACCTGATACGTATTTGAGAGTTATGACCTAAAACTCGTCGTTTTTGTGTTTTATGGCCATTTATATGATCTATTGCCCACGGTTTTGGTGTTCCATTGTGATATTAATGGAGTGTAAGACCTGATACATTATTGAGTGTTATGACCAAAAACACGTCGTTTTCGTGTTTTATGGTTATTTTCATGAGCTATTGCCCAAATTTTTGGGGGTTCCAGGGTGATTTAAAATGACCGTAAGACCCGATACATGTTTGAGAGTTATGACCAAAAACTCAGTGGGTTCGGGTTTTATGGCTATTTTCATGACCTATTGCCCACAGTTTTGGGGTTCCATGGTGATATGCATGGTATGTAAGACCTTATACATTATTGAGAGTTATGACCAAAAGCTCATTGTTTTCGTATTTTGGTGTCGTTTTCATGAGCTATTGCCCAAATTTTTGGGATTCTAGGCTGATTTAGAACGACCGTAAGACCCGATACATGCTCAAGAGTTATGAACAAAAACTCGTCGTTTTTGTGTTTTATGGCCGTTTTCAGGATCTATTGCCCATAGTTTTGGGGTTCCATTGTGATATGCATGGCCTGTAAGACCCAATACATTATTGAGTGTTATGACCAAAAACACGTTATTTTCGTGTTTTATGGTCGTTTTCATGAGCTATTGCCCAAATTTTTGGGGTTCCAGGGTGATTTATAATGGACGTAAGACCCAATACATGTTTGAGAGTTATGACCAAAAACTCATCGTTTTCGTGTTTTATGGCCGTTTTCATGAGCTACTGCCCATAGTTTCAGGGTTCCATGGAGTTTTGCATGGCCCTTAATGAAGGGAATATGCCCTGAGAGGCAATAATAAATTGTTTATTATGTGTATTCCAAGTATATGATAGATGTTTATTTTGCATGCTATAATTGTATTAATACGGAAACGTTAATACATGTGTGTTTAATAAACAAACAGAAAAGTTCCTAGTTAAGCCTCTCTCATAAACTAGCTCGTTGATTAACAAGATGATCAAGGTTTCCTGATCATGGACATTGGATGTTGTTAATAACGGGATCACAACATTAGTGTAATGATGTGATGAACATTCATCCAAGTATAGCATTACGATCAAAGTCATTGAGTTTATATTGCTATAACAACTTACGGTGATCCTAATCCTTAGACCATGAGATCATGTCAATCACTAACACCTAAGAGTTTCTTGATAACATCAAACGTCACACCGTAACAGGTGATTATAAAGATGGGTTCGAACTAATAAAGTGTTATGTAGAGGCTCATGGATCGAGAGTGGAATTTGTTCATCCCGATGACGGATAGATATACTCAGGCCCTCTCGGTGATATCACATTGATTAGCTTGCAAGCAAGTGATTTGATCACTAGAATGTTATATCACGGGAACGAGAAAAGAGTGCATGTCGATAACGAGATCAAACTAGGTATGGAGATACCGATGATCGAATCTTGGACATGTAATATATCGTGAAACAAAGGTATTAAGTTACTAGCGTAAAGGTTCCGACGATCACAAGAAAGTCATCGTTGAATGTGTGGGAGTCGGTATGGGTCTCGGATCCGCTTCGATTATTGATCGAGAGGGTCTCGATCATGTCCGCATTATTCACGAACCGTAGGGTGACACACTTAAGAGACACCGACATCCAATTGGAGCAAAAGTTTCATGCGAAAGAATAAACAAGCGCGAATTTATTTCACTAGATACCGAAACAGGTTTGGGTGAAATTGTAAAGTGGTTATGCATGTGAAATAGAATTCTAGCAAGGGGTTATTTGTGAATGTTTGTCATTAAAGTAATTGACAAAATTCTGAATAAAATAAAAGAGTTTTATTTAATGAGTTTGCATTAAATTTGGTGGAAATTTAATGGGATCTTTGAGTGGGATTTTGAGTGGAGGAATTTGGAGGAGTTTTGTGAGTGGGTGTCCACCCACATGAAGAGGGGAGGCAGGGGCAGCCCCATGCGCCGGCCACCCCTTGGGGTCCCCTCCTCCTATAAAAGGAGCCCTCCTCTCACTTCTCACTCACACCTCCTCGTGAAGGATCTCTCCCCTCTAGAATTTATCCCCATGGTCTCGGACTAGCGAGATACATGTTCCGGTGGCTATTCGGCAAGAAAGAGTTGTGCTTCTGCATCACGAGCGAGGAGGCGGAGGTTGCTCGGTGCCTCGAAGCGTGTGCGAAACACGGATCTTGCCGCTGATTTTGGCGCTAGGACTTCCTCTCGATCTTGAGATCGGCAAGAGATCGTTACATCAACCACGAGTGAGACTCGTTAAACTTTGTCGGTCTTCAAGGGTATGTTCTCTACGGATATACATCCGCCCGTTGTTTGTATCTAGTATAAATAGATCTTGGTATATAGTTCACATCGTAGGAAAATTTTTGTTTTCTATGCTGCGAACCCTTCACTTAAGACCTTATACATTATTGAGAGCTATGATAAAAAACACTTCTTTTTCGTGTTTTATGGTCGTTTTCATAAGAAATTGCCCATAGTTTTGGGGTTCCATGGTGATATGCATGGCCCTTATGACCTGGTACATTATTGAGAGTTATGACCAAAAACTCATCGTTTTTGTGTTTTATGGACGTTTCCATAATCTACTTCCCATAGTTTTGTGGTTCCATTGTGATATGCATGGCGTGTAAGACCCGATAAATTATTGAGTGTTATGACAAAAAACACGCCGTTTTCGTCCTTTATGGCCTTTTTCATGAGCCATTGGCCAAATTTTTGGGGGTCCAGGGTGATTTACAATGACCGTAAGTTCCGATACATGTTTGAGAGTTTTGACCAAAAACTCATCGTTTTCATGTTTCATGGACGTTTTCATGAGCTATTGCCGACAGTTTTAGGGTTCCATGGAGTTTTGCATGACCCTTAAGACCTAAAACATTATTGTGAGTTATGACCAAAAACTCGTCGATTTCGTGTTTTATGGTTGTTTTCATGAGCTATCGCCCACAGTTTTGGGGTTCCATGGATTCTCGCATGGATCTTAAGATCTAATACATTATTGAGAGTAGTGACCAAAAACTCGTCGTTCAAGCGTTTTATGGCTATTTTCAGGAGGTATTGCCCACCATTTTGGAGTTCTAAGCGATTTAGAATGACCCTAAGACCTATTACATGTTAGAATAAATGACCAAAAACTCGTCATTTTCGCGTTTTGGCTATTTTCATGAGCTATAGCCCACAGTTTTGTGGTTCCATGGTGATATGCATGGTCTGTAAGACCCGATACATTATTGAGAGTTATGACCAAAAACTCATTGTTTTCGTATTTTGGGGTCATTTTCATGAGCTATTGCCCAACGTTTTGGGGTTGCATGCTGATTTACAACGACCGTAAGACCCGATACGTATTTGAGAGTTATGACCCAAAACTCGTCGTTTTTGTGTTTTATGGCCATTTTTATGATCTATTGCCCAGAATTTTGGTGTTCCATTGTGATACGCATGGAGTGCAAGACCCGATACATTATTGAGTGTTATGACCAAAAACACGTCGTTTTCGTGTTTTATGGTTATTTTCATGAGCTATTGCCCAAATTTTTGGGGGTTCCAGGGTGATTTAAAATGACCGTAAGACCCGATACATGTTTGAGAGTTATGACCAAAAACTCAGTGTTTTCATGTTTTATGGCTATTTTCATGACCTATTGCCCACTGTTTTGGGGTTCCATGGTGATATGCATGGTATGTAAGACCTTATACATTATTGGAAGTTATGACCAAAAGCTCATTGTTTTCGTATTTCGGGGTCGTTTTCATGAGCTATTGCCCAAAGTTTTGGGATTCTAGGCTGATTTACAACGACCGTAAGACCCGATACATGCTCAAGAGTTATGAACAAAAACTCGTCGTTTTTGTGTTTTATGGCCATTTTCAGGATCTATTGCCCATAGTTTTGGGGTTCCATTGTGATATGCATGGCCTGTAAGACCCAATACATTATTGCGTGTTATGACCAAAAACACGTCATTTTCGTGTTTTATGGTCGTTTTCATGAGCTATTGCCCAAATTTTTGGGGTTCCAGGGTGATTTACAATGTGATGGGGATATGCCTACTGGGGTATCCTCAGCGGGACGTTTCCGACTGGCCCAAGGGCTGGCGAGTGGGCCTGCAGAACGGCGAGTGGATCAAGGCCCATCAGGGTACCAGGCGACTGGAGGTCAAAGGCCCAAAGTAGTAGATAGGCCAGTCTGAGTTAAACGATTGACAAAGTTGTAACCAAATCGGTTGAGATATGTAAACCCTAGGGAGGTAAGCCTATATAAACCTCCCTAAGGGGTGAGTAGAGATACGTTCCTCATACACCCAAGCAACTCGCCGCTAGTCGCCGAGTTCGCCCATTGTAAACACCTCCATAATACAATCTAGCAGAGTAGGTCTTTACCTCCGGGGCCGAACTCGTAAAACCGTGTCTTTGCCCTCATCTCGCACCGCAGATGGCTGGCCGCCTTGCCCTTCGTTTCTACTACCGCCGATTGCATCTGCCGTGGTCATTCCCATGCTGGCGCCCACCGTGGGCCTGGCCTCGGCGGTGTTCTGGCGAGATCCAATCTGCCCATCAACGAGATTGCAGTCGCCACCGCCGCATGATAGCGATCGGCGAGATGCTCCAGATCTTGCCGAGCAGCTACGTCCCGCGGCGACCCGTCACACACAGCGTGATCCTGCCAACGCACGATCAGCTCTTCGCCGGCTTCACCGACGTCATCACCTCGAGGACTCGGCTCGCATCCGCGAAGTCGCCGCCACGCGATCGGCTCTCCGAGAGCCAGATCCGCACGATCCACCGCCGCCTCGAGTACAACTCGCCCACGCAACGCGGGCCGAGAACTCAGCCGCCGCGAAGACGCGACCCTCACCGACGATGCCGACGGCGACCCGGCGTCACTCGCCGGATCCATCACCATGGCTCGCCTCGCTGGCTCCATCGCCAGTCTCCAACGCGAGATTTGAAGACCCTCCATCCTCGGGATCTTCGACTTCGACTCCGGGTCGGAAAATTCCGCCGACCTCCGCGACGGAACCAGCCGCCACGCCGCGACCTACATGGCGACCGACACCGAACCGCCGGAGGACCCCTTCTCCACCGATCCCTCCTAACGCCACGGCGACGGAGGTCGAGGAACTCCGCTGGCTGGCGGAGGCAGACGCAAGGAGGCCGAGCGAAAAATTTCGCCGAGCAGGTGTGACAGCAGAACTGCCACGCTACCACCAGCAGCGGATCAGTCACGCTGAACCCCACCGTTCAGGCGCGCTGAACTTCGACGACGAACGACCCGGCTCGATAGCCGAGCGCGCGATCTGCGAGAACGCGCCACCGGGAAGCGCCCCGCCAGATCAGCGGCGATGGGTGCCCCACCACCACCCAACCGCACCTCCTGAGGACCAGCCGCGGATAGTCGTCTCCTCACGGAGCGAGATGCGAACGGCCTTCCACCGCTTCCACCCGATGGACAACCTCGTGGCAGGCCGAGCCGCGCCGACAGATCACGGCGACCGCGACGGCGCCTTACAGATCCAAGACGTCAGGCCCTACTCAAGGCCGTGGAACAGAAAAGAAGGCGCCGACTGCGGGCGAGTGTACTCGCCTCGGAAGCGTGGCGGCCTCAAGCGGCCGTCCAGCGGTGGCAAACACCCTTAATTGCCCGCCGCCAGAGCCACTGCAGCTCCAACGACGACCCGCGAATGCGGCACTCTCCACCAACAATCCCAGGCCGGCGACCAACCTCGTCGCCGCTAACGGAGAGCCAATCGACGCTCGCACTCACATCATCAACAACCAAAACTGGCGCGCACGCCAGCCCGACGACTTGCGGCACCCTAACTACTGCGCGATGGTGAGCCTATGGGATCGCTCACGACTAGGGCCCAAGTTTCGGACCAATGATCCGAGGCGAAAAGTACCCACCCAACTTCAAGGCGCCAAGGAGATCGAAAAATACGACTCCGACGACCCAGATGCAGCTCGACACATACCTCATGGCAATGGGGATCGCGGGTCACATCGACCTACTACGCCTGCCGTTACCTCCCACTAATGATGGAGGGGACGTGCAGCAATGGATCAACACGCCCCCGTGATGTCGACTCACAGGAGGAAATGCGAGACGCCGTCGAGCACTTCGAGTGCTCCTACACCGCGCCACCACCATCGAGGACACGAACGATCGTCCGGGGACCCAGCGAGTCGACCCGCAATCGGGTCCAACGGTGGCAAGAGCTCTGGTACAACGCGTCGGCATCCACCCGACACCGCGATCCATTGCTTCAAGACCTCGTGCCACGAGCCTCTAGTCGCCAAGCTCAAGCGACACGCCCGCACACTCGACAACATCCCCGACCTCCTCGAGATCGCCAAACGACGCCGAGGAAGATCCCAACCAGGGCGTCGACGACGAGTCCGGAGGGCAACGACGCGGCAACGGCGGCGTCACGAACCGACCTACGCTACAGCGGCACTCGCCTCACAGGCAAGCGCCGCAACGATGGGCGAGTCGACTTCGTCGCCAATGCTGGGCACGCACAACGCGACCCCAAGAGCTACCGCCGCGACGGAGGGCAACGACGCGACGGCGGGAACTACAAGAACAAGCCAAGGTTCGATCCCGCGGCCCTCCTTAACCAACCATGTGCGTTTCACAGCAGGGAAGGAAAGCCCGCCACGCACACCACCGCCGACTGCCACACCCTCAGGGAGATCGAGAAGGCACGGCACGCGCGGGAGGACACCGACAACGACCCGCAAAATGGCGGAAAATTCGGCAAAGTAGCCGGCTCGCTCCACACCTTCACCGGCTTCAACACGAAGCGCGAGAAGAAGGTCATCGCCCGCGCTGTTGCCGTCAACGCGGTGGCCCAGACAGACGTCCCCCAGTTCCTGAACTGGTCGGAGCAGCCCATCACCTGGAGCCGGCAAGACCACTCGCCACGCATCGAGTATCGGGGCGAGTCGCCCTGGTGGTCAAGCCCAAGGTCGGCGACTCGCTCCCCAAGACTCGATGGACGGCGGCAGCTCCATCAACATCCTCTACCTCGACACCTTCAGCGATTGCGGCTCCCGCGATGATGATCGAACAACCCACACCACGTTCCACGGCATCGTCCCGGTCGGAAGGCGTACCCGATCGGCAAGGTCACGCTACCCGTCACCTTCGCACCGCAAACTTCCGACCGGCGGATCGTCTTCGAGCTGGTGCCCTTCGACAGCCCTTACCATTGCGTCTGGGCGCCAGCGTTCGCCAAATTCATGGCGGCACCCACGCTGCATAACGCGATGAAGCTCCCCGGGCCGTGCGGCGTCATCACCATTAACGGCGACCCCGACATGGCCGCCGAATGCGAGGCCAAAGGAGCTGAACTCGCCGACGCCGTCATCGCGGCGGAAGCTAGTCACGCCGATGAGCTCGCCAACACGCGGCGGGTCAACGATGACGACCCCACAATACTCAAGAAGCCCAACTCGAGGGCACAAACACCTCAACCTTTGAGGCCACGACGCACACCCGCACTGCCGAGCTGGTCCCAGCGACCCCAGACGGTGACGATCGGAGGAATGAGCCCAAGATAGGAAGGCGCGCTCATCGAGTTCCTCCGTGAGAACAGGACATCTTCGCATGGAAACCCTCCGACATGCCTGGTGTCCCTAGGGAGCTCGCGAGCACAAATTAAACGCCGACCCCAAAGTGCGATCAAGCGCCACGGCCATTCAACGAAGAACGCCGGGCAATCGCCGAGAAGTGCAGCGTCTACTCGCTGCGGCTTCATCCGCCAATTAAATACTCAAGTGGCTGGCAAACCCAGTGCTGGTCGAGAAGAAGAACGGGACCGGAGAATGTGTATCGACTACACAACTGAGCGGCGCCCAAAGGAGCAGTCGTCCTCCCGGATCGATCAGATAGTCGACTCCACCGCGGGCTCGGAGTCGCTGTGTTTCTCGACGCCTACTCCGGGTATAACCAGATCAAAATGGCTGTCGAGGGCGAGGAGAAGGCGTTCATCACGCCATTTGAGCCTTCGCTACACCGCCATGACCTTCGCCTCAAGAACGCCGAACAGCGTATCAGCGGTGCATGCAAGAATGCCTCGCGAGCCAAATTGGCGCAACATCCACGTCTACATCGACGACGTGGTCGAAATCCGCCGCCAAGGCGACCTACTCGCCGACCTCGCGGAGACCTTCGCCAACCTGCGGAGGTACAAGATAAAGCTCAACCAGCAAGTGCACCTTCTGTACCCGGGCAATTACTAGGGTACGTCGTCTCCAAACGAGGATCGAGGCAAACCCAACGAAGATCGACACGATCGCCGGGCTCGGCAAACCCGAGTGCTCGCCGACGCCCGTGGCTAGCCGGGCGTGTAGCGGCTCTCGCCGCTTCATCCCCGCTGGCGGCGATGCCCCTATACCGCCTGACAAGAAGAATCCCACCTTCCATGGGACAAGGGCGGACGACGCGCTCGCGACCTCAAAAGGTGCTACTCGCCGCACCACTACCGCCGCACCCGTCGACAAGGAGCCCATGCTGGTTTACGTCGCGGCGTCCGAGCGTCGTCGTCATTGTAATGGTCCTCGAACGACCAGAGGAAGGAAAAGAGCGCCCAGTCCAGCGGCCGGTATACTACATCAGCGAGGTCCTAACCGAGTCGCGCCAGCGGTACCCACAGTACCAAAAGCTGGTATACGCGGTCTTCAGAGCGCAGCGGCGCCTGCCGCCCTACATCCAGGAACCCCACATCACGATCGTCTCCTCGGCTCCACTACAAGACATCATCCGCAATCGCGAGGCGAGCGGTCGCCAAGTGGCCGTCGAGATTGGCGTCCACAACATTAAGTACGAGCCACGCAGGCGATTAAGTCCGAGCACCGCCGACTTCTCGCCGACCGGGAGGAGGCCCAGAGCCGAGAAGCCGCCGCCTCCATTATGGAGCCTGCACTTGACGGGTCCAAGAACGCGGACGGCGGGAGAGCGGGATAGTGCTGACCTCACCAAAGGCGACAAGCTCCGCTACATCCTCCGCCGAATTCACGCCCGCACCAACAACATGGCGAATCTGGCCCTACTCCACGGCATGCGAGCCGCAAAGGAGATGAGCGTCAATCGCCTTCGATGCTACGGAGACTCCGACCTCGTTGCGGGTCAAGTCGCCGGCACCTGCGACGCCGTCTCCCCTACCATGGCGGCGTACCGCCAAGAGGTGGACAAGGTGGGCGGCCACTTCACCGGCTACTCTGTCGAGTGGATCGACAGGAGGAAAAACGAGGAGGCCGACGCCCTCTATCGCATCGGGTCGGCTCGACTCGCACCACCTGCCGGCGTGTTCCTCGACACCATCTTCACGCCGCCGCCTCCCCGGGAGATCGACATTGAGTCCCGCGCAACCAGAGGCAACCTTGGTCGCACTTCGTCACCGAGCCGACGACCGACCAAGCCCTACATCGCCACCGAGAGGCAACCTGCCCGCAGACGAGACAAGCGCCGAATGATCGCCGATGCAAGTCCTACACCATCATCGACGGCGAGCTACACAAGCGTCACCGTCAGTGTTCAACGCTGCGTCCAACCGTCGAAGGACGCAAAATCTTACACGACATCCACTCAGCGATTGCGGCCACCACGCTGCCGCTCCTGATCGCCAAAGCCATGCGACACGGCTTCTCTTGCCCACCGCACATGCCGACGCCGATATCGTCCAGCGATGCGCCGGTGCCGGCACGCCAACCGCAGACGCTCCAAGTTCGGCGCAAAACAATCCCCATCACCGCCATTCGCCGTGTGGGGCATGGACATGGTAGGCCCCTTCAAGAAGGCCCCCTCCGGCTACACCCACCTGCTGGTCGCCGTCGACAAATTCACAAAGTGGGTAGAAGCCAAGCCAGTCCGGAAATGCGACGGGAAGACTGCCACTAAGTTCCTACGCGAGCTCATATACCGCTACGGTTTCCCCAACAACATCATCACGGACAACGGCACAAACTTCGCCAAGGGAGCAATGGCCGAGTTCTGAGAGGAGCACCACATCCGGCTCGACCTCGCCGTCGCACACCCGAATCAACGGCCAGGAACGAGCCAACCAAAGCATCCTCCACGGCCTGCCGCGACTCCAAAGTACCACTCGAGCGCACCGGATGCTGGGTCAAGAGCTTCCTCCGTCATCCGGGAATCCGCACCTCGGTCAACGTGTCGACGGGATTCACCCCTTCTTCATGGTCTACGGCTGAAGCTGTCATGCCAACCGACCTCGAACACGACGCCGCGGATCGTCCACTATACGGAGGTCAAACGAACTGGCCCGCCAAGATGGGCTCGACCAACTCGACGCCGCGACCTCGCCCGATCGCGAACCGCTATCTATCGCAAGGGCCCGTCGCTACCACAGCCGACGGGTGAAAACCCGCACCTTCCAGAAGGCGACTTGGTGTTACGCCTCATCCAGACAAGAAGGGCATGCACAAGCTCTCCCCTCCGTGGAAGGCCCGTTCGCTATCGGGCGCCAGACGGCAACGACGCCTACTACCTCGTCGACGTCCGGGACGGTGAACTCGGCGCAGCGGCCGTGGAATGTAAATCTCCGGAAGTTCTATACCTAGAACCCCACATATGTACTCTCGATCGCTATGAATAAAAGCAGTTACTGCAAAATTCGTCTACTCTCCATGCCTTGTGCCACTCGCTTTTCGTAATTAACAGCCATGCTAAAATACGAAGTCAACCTTGGTACAGCGATCGCACGGCTAGTGCGATGTAAGAGCACCGAGTCATTTCAGGTCTTGCATCGCCCACGAAAAACGCCAATCCGAGCCCCATCGAGTCGCCTAGCTCGACTGGTTTTACGAACCAAGACATCCGTCTCGCTTCCCTAACGACTGGTCCTCCGCATCCTCGGCATAGCGACTCGAGCGGCTAAGTACCACGCTCGGGACTGGATACCGTTCGTCGATCGGACATGGAAAACGCCAAGTAAGAGAGCGTGCCAGACTCGCCACGCGATCGACCCACCGGCCAGGCGGAGGACGCGCCACACCAACGCGCCAGTCCTCAACCACCCTCGAGTCGCGCCTTGCACTACAAGTACCACGCCGGGGACTCGGCCACCCGCCCCGTCACAGACGGGAAAACGGTAAAGCATGAGCACTCGAGGGAGTCGCTTGCGACTAGCTCTCCGAGCTCAAGTAGTCGACTCAACCAACAACACACATGATAAACAACAAAACATCATATATAAGGGAACCCCACAAAGGGCGGACGCGCTCGGGGACTCACCCAAAATCAATCCAAAACACGCAAACAAATAGCAAAATGAACACAACGTTCCATTCAATCGCATATCGCATTGTCTTACATTACAAAATATGCCTACTCGGGCTGCGCTAACACATTTGGGCAAACTAAACTACTCTGCGGGCTTCGACGACGAGGCGCCAGATCCCGGCGCTACGGATGAACGCGGTGTACGGGTTTGATGGATACGTCACCGCCCGCCATCGCCGAGCGGAAAGGCTGCTCAACCTTGAAGTCGCGATGCGGCGGCTCGGGTCGTTCGCGACGACCGCTTCTGGTAAGGAAGGAGGTCGCCCATCGACCGACGCGCTCGAGTACTGGCGGCACGCCTCGCAGCTTGAGAACCTCGGACAGATCCACCGCGCCCGGTCGATGAAGGGTATCCACTCGTCACATCATCGAGATCGAAGTCGTCGGGGAAGTGGGCGAGCCCAAGGCTCAAGGCCGTCGACGCTCCGCGACGAAACGCCGACCGCGTCATGAACTCTACGACCGCGGGCGCCTTCTCTAAGTACTCCCACACCTCAACGAGGTCACTGGGAATAACCTCCGTGGGCGACATCTCTTGGAGGTAGGCGTATGCAGTCGCCGACAGCGTCGCCGAGTCGACGAGCATGCTCACGCACTCCCTCGCGTCAAGAGAGTTCGCTTCTTCTTGGCAGCCAATAACACGACCTGCGAGAAGGAGACAAGTATGAGTACAATGGAAACCACAAACAGTACAATCATAAGGCAGGGAAGACGCACTCACCAAGCAATGGGCGGGCGAGCCCCGTGATGAAACTTTGAAGCGATGTATGGTCGTCCTGAAGCCCAACAATGAGGGCTTCAGACGCCTTCGATCGTCCTCCGGCCGCAATGGCGGCCTTCGCCGCCTGCTCGCCGAGCTTGCTTCTTTTTGCCTCCCGCGATTCGCCAAGGTCGGCGATCTTACGCTGGCGGTGCCCAACGCATCACCGCCTCAGTTCTCCAAATAGGACAAGTTCTGGCGAGCCACCTCCGCGCAGCAACAACCAAGCTCCTTGTTTGCTTTACGAGAGCGGCGCCTTCTCAAGACGCCGTCGCGAGCCAATCGCTCTGCCGACTCCAGCTGCAGACCCTGTACATCTTCAAAGTCAGCACACATGAAAACTTCTCAGTGCCCACCCGCTAAAATTTAGCGGGTGCGCACTCGGGGACTGGCGATCACGAAAAATCCTCAGTGCCCACCCGCTAAAATTTAGCGGGTGCGCACTCGGGGACTGGCGATCACGAAAAATCCTCAGTGCCCACCCGCTAAAATTTAGCGGGTGCGCACTCGGGGACTGGCGATCACGAAAATTCCTCAGTGCCCACCCGCTAAAATTTAGCGAGTGCGCACTCGGGGACTGGATACCACGAAAATCACTCAGTGCCCACCCGCTACAATTTAGCGAGTGTGCACTCGGGGACTGGACTCGAACGTACAATACAAGAAATTACAAGAATCAAGCCGCTGCTAAACACCGACCTGATCCTCGGGGACTGGAGGTACCTGGATGGCCGCGCCAAGCATGCCGTGCAGTTCCACCGCGTCCACAGACGCAAGCAGTGCCGGTGTGTGCCCGCGACGTGGATCAATTTCAGCGTCGGCGGTCCCTGGAGCGGGGCTCGGAGCCGCAGCCTCATTCGCCGAGGCCGCCTTGGTCATGAAGCGGGGGAAGGTAGCGATTGACGCGCCCGCCCCAAGGGAGCTCGCCTCCTCCGGTCTAGGCAACGAAATGCCCCCCTTCGTGGACGCGGTCGCTTCCACAGCGGGCCCAGCCGGCGCGGTCGCCGTGTCGTCAGAGACAGCGACGATGTCGTCGCCCTTGGCCTTCTTGCTGCCTTCCGTGGAGGCGGCGACCTCGTCCACCTTCCTCTTACGGGAAGGGTCCTCCTCGCTAGCGGCGGAGGGCACCTTGGCCACCGTCGGGTGGCCCATCTTCTTCACTCCGGTCCTACGTATCGAGACAACTCAGTCAAAACAGTCCAAATACTAAGAGAGAAAGGTAAAGGCCGAGTGCACTCACTTGGCGACTGGAATAAAACGCAGCCCCGTACGGAGGCCGGCTGGCTTCTCCAGCTCAGGGCCCAATCGGCGACTAAGCCCCGTTCAGGACGTCGGGGCCCAGGATACGGAGGGCTTCTTTGGCGTTGAGGTAGCGGTTGGCACCTCCGGCGCCTTGCCGAGGCCTCCTCGCGTGGAGCTGCCGCGCCGGAGCCTCCTTGCGAGGCGAGACCGCCACGCCGACCTCCTTGCGGCGAAGTCGCCACGGCCGAGCCTCCCTAGCCCGAGACTGGCGCGCCAAGGGCGGAGGTAGTGAAGCAGCGGTGCCTCCATGGATGGCGCATCTAGCGGTTGTTGCCGGGCCGCCGTCACCGCCGAGCTGGCATCGGAGCTGCCGGCCGAGCGGTGAGGCCATCCTCGGCGGCTTCCTCCTCCTCGGGGGCCTCGCCTCTTTCTCCTTCTTCTTCTTCGGGAGTGGCTCGACGGGCGAGGTGGTCTCCGAGTTCCTCGTCATCGTCATGACGCCGAGGCTCTGCTCGCCTCGAGTTCGCTGACGCGTTGCCCGGGTCTTTCGGACCGGGGCGATCTCCTCTTCGGATTCGCCTCATCGCCCCTCATTACCCTTGGCGGGAGGCGACTCGCTTGTGTCCTGGGCGGATGGCCCGGGGCTCTCGTCATCGGCGGGTGGTAGCCACCCTTCCACCACTTGAAATAGCTGCGTTAAACATGGAACAAAGTTAGAATCACCGCGACTGCATATGCTGCGACTGCGAACAAGATCAAATTATTACCGTTGGAGCCGGACGCTTCGCGGTGTATGGAGGGAGCCCGGCCTGCGCATCCGTGTATGCCGCCTGGTGATCCTCTTGACGCCGGAGGTAGTCCTCCGCTTCCACTCGGCGAGGCAGGCCTTCACGAGTCTTCGCCCGATGTCTTGGTACATATAGTGCTCGCGTTGGGCGAGTGGAACAAGCCGCCGCCAAGCCAACAGTTGTACAAGTTCACCGTCTGAGCCCTTCTTCTTCGCACCACGAATGGTCGAGCATCTGTCAACGACCATCCTTTGGTCGTCGGGGAGCTTGACGACCTGGAGATTGCGTGGCTCGGAACGGTTGGCCGAGTACCGCGGGATCGCCGCCTCGTCCTTCGGGGTCGCCTCGGTCACATAAAACCAAGACTTTTTCCAGCTGCCTGCTTTGGCCGGGCAGATCGGTCGAAGAAGGAGGCTTTGGATTTGAGTTGGAAGGTTAGGCGCCCGGCTAGCATTGGGCCGCTTCTCGCGCTGATCCGTCGTGGAATGATCTTGCCATAGGGAAAATAAATAGGCCGGCAGCAGTAACACTTTCAACGCCACAAAGATGGCGAGCTGCTCGATACTATGGGGACCCATCCGAGGGCTGGATCCGTAGTAAGCGCAGGCGGAAGAACAGAGAAGTGGGAAACCCTAAGCCCCGCCGAGGTGACTAGTGAAGCGGATGAACTCTCTCGCGGGTTCGGATCGTTTCTCCGCGAGGATTCGCCACGGCCGCCCGCAGGATTCGGCCTCCTCGAAGGAGGCCGCCATACTGGTGCACTTGGATCTACCCCAAGGTTCATGGAGAGGGCCATGGCTGAGGATTTGCTTGGAGGTCGGAGGATTGGTCGATCGATCAGCGGGATCAACGGGCGAAAGATGCGTACTCGGAAGAAATGGTGGGCGGTTGGCTTTCCGATAGCCTACCATTCCTCTTATATAGCGGAAGCCCGCCAAATTAGGGGCCGTTACGCCGATGATTACAGAAGTTACCGCGGTTACCTTAACGGCTAGTTTGACCACGCCCGACGGTCCGCCTCCTGCCACCCGGCTCGCTAAGTTACTCGCCGAGGCGGCAACCCGTTGGTTCGATTCACCCAAGACGCAACTCGGTTCGCCGGATTTTTTCCTTCGTGCAGGAGCCCGCCGACGATTCGACTGGATGCCAACTTGAAGCCAGATACTCGATCGCCAAGAGCCACCCGCGCTTAATCAACGACGGCCTCGGGGACTACTGATGGGGATATGCCTGCTGGGGTATCCTCAGCGGGACGTTTCCGACCGGCCCAAGGGCTGGCGAGTGGGCCTGCAGAACGGCAGTGGATCAAGGCCCATCAGTACCAGCGACTGGAGGTCAAGGCCCAAAGCAGTAGATAGGCCCGGTCGATCGAGTTGAACGATTGACAAAGTTGTAACCAAATCGGTTGAGATATGTAAACCCTAGGGAGGTAAGCCTATAAACCTCCCTAAGGGTGAGTAGAGATACGTTCCCTCATACACCCAAGCAACTTCGCCTAGTCGCCGAGTTCGCCTCGTAAACCTCCATAATACAATCTAGCAGGAGTAGGTCTTTACCCTCCGGGGGGCCGAACCTGGGTAAAACCCTGTGTCTTTGCCCTCATCTCGCACCGCAGATGGCTGGCCGCCCTTGCCCTTCGTTCTACTACTCGCTGCCGATTGCAGCATCTGCCGTGGTCATTCCCACGACACAATGGACGTAAGACCCAATACATGTTTGAGAGTTATGACCAAAAATTCATTGTTTTCGTGTTTTATGGCCATTTTCATGAGCTACTGCCCATAATTTCGGGGTTCCATGGAGTTTTGCATGGCCCTTAAGACCTTATACATTATTGAGAGCTATGATAAAAAAACTCTTCTTTTTCGTGTTTTATGGTCGTTTTCATAAGCTATTGCCCACAGTTTTGGGGTTCCATGGTGATTTGCATGGCCCTTATGACCTGGTACAATATTGAGAGTTATGACCAAAAACTCATCGTTTTTGTGTTTTATGGATGTTTCCATAATCTATTGCCTGATTTTGTGGTTCCATTATGATATGCATGGCGTGTAAGACCCGATAAATTATTGAGTGTTATGACCAAAAACACGCCGTTTTCGTCTTTTATGGCCTTTTTCATGAGCCATTGCCCAAATTTTTGGGGGTCCAGGGTGGTTTGCAATGACCGGAAGATCCGATACATGTTTGAGAGTTTTGACAAAAAACTCATCGTTTTCATGTTTTTTGGAAGTTTTCATGAGCTATTGCCCACAGTTTTAGGGGTTCCATGGAGTTTTGCATGACCCTTAAGATCTAAAACATTATTGTGAGTTATGACCAAAAACTCGTCGATTTCGTGTTTTATGGTTGTTTTCATGACCTATCGCCCATAGTTTTGGGGTTCCATGGATTTTCGCATGGCTCTTAAGATCTAATACATTATTGAGAGTTGTGACCAAAAACTCGCCGTTCAAGCGTTTTATGGCTATTTTCAGGAGGTATTTCCCACCATTTTGGAGTTCTAAGCGATTTAGAATGACCCTAAGACCTATTACATGTTAGAAGAAATGACCAAAAACTCGTCATTTTCGCGTTTTATGGCTATTTTCATGAGATATAGCCCACAATTTTGTGGTTCCATGGTGATATGCATGGTCTGTAAGACCCTATACATTATTGAGAGTTATGACCAAAAACTTCGTTGTTTCAGATTTTGGGTCGTTTTCATGAGCTATTGCCCAAAATTTTGGGGTTCCATGCCGATTTACAAACTAGTAAGACCCGATACATATTTGAGAGTTATGACCCAAAACTCGTCGTTTTTGTGTTTTATGGCCATTTTTATGATCTATTGCCCGCAGTTTTGGTGTTCCATTGTGATATGCACGGAGTGTAAGACCCGATACATTATTGAGTGTTATGACCAAAAACATGTCTTTTTCGTGTTTTATGGTTATTTTCATGAGCTATTGCCCAAATTTTTGGGGGTTCCAGGGTGATTTAAAATGACCGTAAGACCCGATACATGTTTGAGAGTTATGACCAAAAACTCAGTGTTTTCGTGTTTTATGGCTATTTTCATGACCTATTGCCCACAGTTTTGGGGTTCCATGGTGATATGCATGGTTTGTAAGACCTTATACATTATTGGGAGTTATGACCAAAAGCTCATTGTTTTCGTATTTCGGGGTCGTTTTCATAAGCTATTGCCCAAAGTTTTGGGATTCTAGGCTGATTTACAACGACCGTAAGAAACGATACATGCTCAAGAGTTATGAACAAAAACTCGTCGTTTTTGTGTTTTATGGCCATTTTCAGGATCTATTGCCCATAGTTTTGGGGTTCCATTATGATATGCCTGACTTGTAAGACCAAATACATTGTTGCGTGTTATGACCAAAAACACGTCATTTTCGTGTTTTATGGTCGTTTTCATGAGCTATTGCCCAAATTTTTGGGGTTCCAGGGTGATTTACAATGGACGTAAGACCCAATACATGTTTGAGAGTTATGACCAAAAACTCATCGTTTTCGTGTTTTATGGCCGTTTTCATGAGCTACTGCCCATAGTTTCGGGGTTCCATGGAGTTTTGCATGGCCCTTAAGACCATATACATTATTGAGAGCTATGATAAAAAACTCTTCGTTTTCGTGTTTTATGGTCGTTTTCATAAGCTATTGCCCACAGTTTTGGGGTTCCATGGTGATTTTCATGGCCCTTATGACCTGGTACATTATTGAGAGTTATGACCAAAAACTCATCGTTTTTGTGTTTTATGGACGTTTTCATAATCTATTGCCCACAGTTTTGTGGTTCCATTATGATATGCATGGCGTGTAAGACCCGATAAATTATTGAGTGTTATGACCAAAAACACACCGTTTTCGTCTTTTATGGCCTTTTTCATGAGCCATTGCCCAAATTTTTGGGGGTCCAGGGTGATTACAATGACCGTAAGTTCCGATATGTATGAGAGTTTTGACGAAAAACTCATCGTTTTCATGTTTCATGGACGTTTTCATGAGCTATTGCCGACAGTTTTAGGGTTCCATGGAGTTTTGCATGACCCTTAAGACCTAAAACATTATTGTGAGTTATGACCAAAAACTCGTCGATTTCGTGTTTTATGGTTGTTTTCATGAGCCACCGCCCACAGTTTTGGGGTTCCATGGATTCTCGCATGGATCTTAAGATCTAATACATTATTGAGAGTTGTGACCAAAAACTCGTCGGTCAAGCGTTTTATGGCTATTTTCAGGAGGTATTGCCCACCATTTTGGAGTTCTAAGCGATTTAGAATGACCGTAAGACCTATTACATGTTAGAAGAAATGACCAAAAACTCGTCATTTTCGCGTTTTATGGCTATTTTCATGAGCTATAGCCCACAGTTTTGTGGTTCCATGGTGATATGCATGGTTTGTAAGACCCGATACATTATTGACAGTTATGACCAAAAACTCATTGTTTTCGTATTTTGGGGTCATTTTCATGAGCTATTGCCCAACGTTTTGGGGTTCCATGCTGATTTACAACGACCGTAAGACCCGATACATATTTGAGAGTTATGACCCAAAACTCGTCGTTTTTGTGTTTTATGGCCATTTTTATGATCTATTGCCCACAGTTTTGTTGTTCCATTGTGATATGCATGGAGTGTAAGACCCGATACATTATTGAGTGTTATGACCAAAAACACGTTGTTTTCGTGTTTTATGGTTATTTTCATGAGCTATTGCCCAAAGTTTTGGGGGTTCCAGGGTGATTTAAAATGACTGTAAGACCCGATACATGTTTGAGAGTTATGACCAACAACTCAGTGTTTTCGCGTTTTATGTCTATTTTCATGACCTATTGCCCACAATTTTGGGGTTCCATGGTGATATGCATGGTATGTAAGACCTTATACATTATTGGGAGTTATGACCAAAAGCTCATTGTTTTCGTATTTCGGGGTCGTTTTCATGAGCTATTGCCCAAAGTTTTGGGATACTAGGCTGATTTACAACGACCGTAAGGCCCGATACATGCTCAAGAGTTATGAACAAAAACTTGTCGTTTTTGTGTTTTATGGCCGTTTTTAGGATCTATTGCCCATAGTTTTGGGGTTCCATTGTGATATGCATGGCCTGTAAGACCCAATACATTATTGCGTGTTATGACCAAAAACACGTCATTTTCGTGTTTTATGGTCGTTTTCATGAGCTATTGCCCAAATTTTTGGGGTTCCAGGGTGATTTACAATGGACGTAAGACCCAATACATGTTTGAAAGTTATGACAAAAAACTCATCGTTTTCGTGTTTTATGGCCATTTTCATGAGCTACTGCCCATAGTTTCGGGGTTCCATGGAGTTTTGCATGGCCCTTAAGACCTTATACATTATTGAGAGCTATGATAAAAAAACTCTTCGTTTTCGTGTTTTACGGTCGTTTTCATAAGCTATTGCCCACAGTTTTGGGGTTCCATGGTGATTTGCATGGCCATTATGACCTGGTACATTATTGAGAGTTATGACCAAAAACTCATCATTTTTGTGTTTTATGGACGTTTTCATAATCTATTGCCCACAGTTTTGTGGTTCCATTATGATATTCATGGCGTGTTAGACCCGATAAATTATTGAGTGTTATGACCAAAAACACGTCGTTTTCGTCTTTTATGTCCTTTTTCATGAGCCATTGCCCAAATTTTTGGGGGTCTAGGGTGATTTACATTGACCGTAAGATCCGATACATGTTTGAGAGTTTTGACTAAAAGCTCATCGTTTTCATGTTTTATGGACGTTTTCATGAGCTATTGCCCACAGTTTTAGGGGTTCCATGGAGTTTTGCATGGCCCTTAAGACCTGAAACATTATTGTGAGTTATGACCAAAAACTCGTTGTTTTCGTGTTTTATGGTTGTTTTCATGAGCTATCGCCCATAGTTTTGGGGTTCCATGGAGTTTCGCATGGCTCTTAAGATCTAATACATTATTGAGAGTTGTGACCAAAAACACGTCATTCAAGCGTTTTATGGCTATTTTCAGGATGTATTGCCCACCATTTTGGAGTTCTAAGGAATTTAGAATGTAATACCTATTACATGTTAGAAGAAATGGCCAAAAACTCGTCATTTTCGCGTTTTATGGCTATTTTCATGAGCTATAGCCCACAGTTTTGTGGTGATATGCATGGTGTGTAAGACCCTATACATTATTGAGAGGTATGACCAAAAACTCATTGTTTTCATATTTGGGGTCATTTTCATGAGCTATTGCCCAATGTTTTGGGGTTCCATGCTGATTTACAACGACCGTAAGACCCGATACGTATTTGAGAGTTATGACCTAAAACTCGTCGTTTCTGTGTTTTATGGCCATTTTTATGATCTATTGCCCACAGTTTTGGGGTTCCATTTGATATGCATGGAGTGTAAGACCCGATACATTATTGAGTGTTATGACCAAAAACACGTGGTTTTCGTGTTTTATGGTTATTTTCATGAGCTATTGCCCAAATTTTTGGGGGTTCCAGGGTGATTAAAAATGACCGTAAGACCCGATACATCTTTGAGAGTTATGACCAAAAACTCAGTATTTTCGTGTTTTATGGCTATTTTCATGACCTATTGCCCACAGTTTTGGGGTTCCATGGTGATATGCATGGTATGTAAGACCTTATACATTATTGAGAGTTATGACCAAAAGCTCATTGTTTTTGTATTTTGGGGTCGTTTTCATGAGCTATTGCCCAAAGTTTTGGGATTCTAGGCTGATTTAGAACGACCGTAAGACTCGATACATTCTCAAGAGTTATGAACAAAAACTCATCGTTTTTGTGTTTTATGGCCGTTTTCAGGATCTACTGCCCATAGTTTTGGGGTTCCATTGTGATATGCATGGCCTGTAAGACCCATTACATTATTGAGTGTTATGACGAAAAACACGTCATTTTTGTGTTTTATGGTCGTTTTCATGAGCTATTGCCGAAATTTTTGGGGTTCCAGGGTGATTTACAATGGACGTAAGACCCAATACATGTTTGAGAGTTATGACCAAAAACTCATCGTTTTCGTGTTTTATGGCCGTTTTCATGAGCTACTGCCCATAGTTTCGGGGTTCCATGGATTTTCGCATGGCTCTTAAGACCTTATACATTATTGAGAGCTATGATAAAAACTCTTCGTTTTCGTGTTTTATGGTCGTTTTCATAAGCTATTGCCCACAGTTTTGGGGTTCCATGGTGATTTGCATGGCCCTTATGACCTGGTACATTAATGAGAGTTATGACCAAAAACTCATCGTTTTTGTGTTTTATGGACGTTTCCATAATCTACTTCCCATAGTTTTGTGGTTCCATTGTGATATGCATGGCGTGTAAGACCCGATAAATTATTGAGTGTTATGACCAAAAACACGTCGTTTTCGTCTTTTATGGCCTTTTTCATGAGCCATTGCCCAAATTTTGGGGGGTCCAGGGTGATCTACAATGACCGTAAGATCCGATACATGTTTGAGAGTTTTGACCAAAAACTCATCGTTTTCATGTTTCATGGACGTTTTCATGAGCTATTGACCACAGTTTTAGGGTTCCATGGAGTTTTGCATGGCCCTTAAGACCTAAAACATTATTGTGAGTTATGACCGAAAACTCGTCGATTTCGTGTTTTATGGTTGTTTTCATGAGCTATCGCCCACAGTTTTGGGGTTCCATGGATTTTCGCATGGATCTTAAGATCTAATACATTATTGAGAGTTGTGACCAAAAACTCGCCGTTCAAGCGTTTTATGGCTATTTTCAGGATGTATTGCCCGCCAGTTTAGAGTTCTAAGGAATTTAGAATGACCCTAAGACCTATTACATGTTAGAAGAAATGACCAAAAACTCGTCATTTTCGCGTTTTATGGCTATTTTCATGAGCTATACCCCACAGTTTTGTGGTTCCATGGTGATATTGTTGGAGATATGTCCTAGAGGCAATAATAAATATAGTTATTATTATATCTTTGTGTTTATGATAAATGTTTACATTCATGCTATAATAGTATTAACAAGGAAACATTAATACTTGTGTGATTTGTAAACTTAATTTGAAGTCCCTAGTATAGCCTCTATACTTCACTAGCTTGTTGGTTGATTAATGATTGTGGTTTCCCTATCATGAACATTGAGATGTTATCAACAACAAGATCATATCATTAGGAGAATGATATGGTGGACATACTCCTATAGATAAGCATAGCATAAAGATCAAGTCATTTCAATAGTTCAATTGCTATATGCTTTCTGATACATAGTAACCTAATTCCTTCGACCATGAGATCATGCATATCACCTTTACCGGATGGATGCTTTGATGACATCAAACACCACACCGTAATCGGGTGGCTATAAAGGTGGCATTGAGTGTTCGGAAAGTATTGGTTGAAACACATGGATCAAGAGTGGGATTTGTCCATCCATATGACGGATAGATATACTGGCCCTCTCGGTGGAATGTCATCCAATTAGCTTGCAAGCATGTGACTAGGTCACAAGGGATCACATATCAGGGAACGAAAAGAGTACTTATGTAACGAGGTTGAACTAGGTATGCGAGATACCGACGATCATAACCCTGGATAAGTAAACTATCGTGAGACAAAGGGAAATTGGTATCGTATGCAAGTGGTTCATTCGATCGCAAAGTAATCGAGAAATATGTGGGAGCCATATGAATTTCCAGATTCCTCTATTGGTTATTGTTCGAGAAGTGTCTCGATCATGTCCGCATAATTCACGAACCGTAGGGAGACACACTTAAGGATTCGACGTTGTTTTGAGTAGTTATGGTATTATGAGAAAGAGACCGAATGTTGTTCGAGTCTCGGATGGGATCCGGATATCACGAGGTGATCCGGAATGGTCCGAGAATAAGATTCATATAAGGAAAGTCCCGCTTTGAGTTCGGGAATGATTCCGTTTTCATCGAATGTTCTAGAAGGTTCCGGATTGTCCGGCACCGGGGAGGGTACATGAATGTGTCATTTAATGATTCCATCATGTACTAAGTGTTCTTGCTGTTCCAAACTGAAAGTCAAACTGCCAGTTTGAAAGTCAAACGGCTAAAACAGAAACTGTGAAAAGCGAAACTGTGAAGGAAACTGTGGGAAACAAGCAAGAGGAGGTTGAAACCAACTTGGAGGAGGAGTCCTCCTCCAAGCCGGCTAGCCTAGGCCGAGTTGGGAGGGACTCCCTCCCTCCCTCCAGCCTTGACCCCTCCACCTATAAAAGGAGGCAGGGCCTCCTCCTCTAGACACAAGTTCCTATCCTCTAATCTCCGGTTTAGAGCCGTTTTGGTTTAGAGCTTCTAATTGCTTTAGCCTGCGGTTTAGAGCCTTCTAATTGGTGTGTCTAATATCTAGACCACTAATAGTCCTCTCTCATACTCCACCATACCGCCCGCTTAAGGCGAAGCCTCATGATTTCCCTCTACTCCGGTACCACGCCAGTTGTCTTTGCCGAATCGCGAGGAGAGTGCTACAACCTCCATTTTCTTTGGAACAAGGAGAGGAAGGTCTTCAAAGTACCGAACGTGTGACCGATCATGGAAGCTCTGCTTAGCAACGCCTTGGGAAGGATCGTCTACACGATCTTGAGATCGAGAAGAGTACGACTACATCACCCACGAGAATCGCTCTCGTTAAACACTTTGGAATCTTCGAGGGTAAGTTATTCCATCGACTCGCTACAATCTAGTAGATAGATCTTGGCTTGTTTGTTTGTATGCGATAGAAATTTTTGTTTTCCATGCTACGAACCCCTACAAAGGGTATCGAGCTGTGTCTATATGTAGATCTGTTGCCGAGTAGAACACAATGGTCATTGTGGGCGTTGATGCTTTTTGTGGATTGCTTTTGTGTACTTTGCATCTTGCGGTATGTTGGGATGAAGCGCCCGCTAACCTTACATGACATCGTTCATGAGACTTGCTCCACGCTTGACATGCAACTTGTATTGCATAAGTGGCTTTATGGTGCCTGTTTCTCCTAGCATAGTTAAGATCCAATTTACAACGGGTGATCAACAATGCTAGTATCAATGTTGTGGTTCTTGTTCGTAAGTTAGAACGACACTTATCGAAAGCCCCAAACCACGTAAAATATGCAAAGAAAGTAGAGGCGTCTAACTTTGTTTTGCGTGGTGTGCATGATGTGATATGGCCATGATTGTGATTATATTTGATGTATGCAATGTTCCTTATTGTAAGTTGGCAACGCAGAGCCATATGGTTGTCTTTAATTTATGTTAAGACCCGCGTGTCTATTCAAAGTAGTTGTAATAGTTGAAGCCGTGGACGACAACCATGGAGAAGCGCCATTGACCTTGATGCAATGTCGGTGATGATGGAGATCATGTTCATGCTTGAAGATGGAGATCGAAGCACAAAGAAGAAAGGCCATATCATATCACATATTATTAAATTGCATGTGATGTTAATCCTTTATGCATCTTGTATTGCTTGGTAGACGACGGTAGCATTATAAGATGATCCCTCATGCACATCAATTTCAAGTCATAAAGTGTTCACCCTTAGTTAGCACCGCTAAAGCTTGTTGTTTCGAAGCACCACGTGATGATCGGGTGTGTTAGATTCTGCAAGTGTATACAACGTGAGAAAGCCAGATTTGCTCATGCAGAAACTAAGGTTTGATCTTGACGAGCCTAGCATGTACAGACATGGTCTCGGAACACGGATCACCGAAAGGTAAAGCATGAATCGTATATTAGATATGATGAACATGACGATTGTTCGCCATTGAAACTATATCAACTCTCGTGATGATCGGTGTTGATATAGTGGATTTGGTTCGTGTGATCACTAAAACAATGTGAGGGATGTTGTTTTGAGTGGGAGTTCACCTAGTTTAATTTCATTAATTAATTTGAACTCAATTTGTCATAAACTTAGTCTAAACTATTGCAAATATGTTGTAGATCAATGGCAGCCCCTACCATCAATTTTAATGCGTTCCTAGAGAAAGAAAAGTTGAAAAACCATGGAAGCAACTTCGCGGATTGGTTCCGCAATTTGAGGATTGTCCAAACAACTGGTAATTTGACCTATGTGCTGGATGCACCATTGGTGACCCACCCAGGTGATGCTTCCGATGAAGTAAAGAATGTTTACCTCGCTCGGAAGAATCAGTACTCCATAGTTCAGTGTGCTATCTTGTATGGTTTAGAATCGGAGCTTCAGAAAAGGTTTGAAGAGTCAGACCCATATGATATTGTCGAGGATCTCAAATTGATTTTTGAGACTCATGCGGCAATTGAAAGCTATGAGGCTTATGGAAAGTTCTTTAACTGCAAGATGGAAGAGGCAGCTCCGTCAGTGAGCATGTGCTTAAGATGTTTGGGCACGCAAACAAAATTCAAAGCTTGGGTATAGTGATTCCTAATGCTTTGGGGATTTACCGTGTCCTCCAGTCACTACCACCAAGTTACAGGAACTTTGTGATGAACTACAACATGCAGAACATGAACAAAGAGTTGACAGAACTGTTTGCTATGTTAAAATCTGCAGAAGTGGAGATCAAGAAAGAGCACCAAGTGTTGATGGTCAATAAGACCACCAAACTCAAGAAAGGCAAGTCTAAGCAAAAGGGACACTTCAAGAAGGGTGGTAAGAAAGTTACCACACCGCGAAGAAGACCAAGGCTGGACCCAAGCCTGAAACCGAGTGCTTTACCGCAAGGAGAAGGTCACCGAAGCGGAATTGCCCAAAGTACTTGGCGGATCCAAGAACGGCAACATCAAGAAGAAAGGTATATCCGATATACATGTTATTGATGTGTATCTCACTAGTACTGTAGTAGTGCTCGGTATTTGATACTAGTTCGGTTGCTCATATATGTAACTCGAAATAGGTGCTGCAGAATAAACGGAAGCTAGCGAAGAACGAGGTGACGATGCGCGTGGGAAACGGATCAAAGGTTGATGTGATCGCGGGTGATGCTACCCTTCATCTTCCATCGGGATTAGTTTTATACTTAAATAATTGTTATTTAGTGCCTGTGTTAAGCATGAACATTATATCGGGATCTTGTTTATTAAGTAGACGGTTACTTGTTTAAATCGAGAATAATGGTTGTTCGATTTATATGAGTAATATGTTTTATGCACATGCACCTTTGATAGATGGTCTATTCTTATTCAATCTAGATAGTGGAAATACACATATCAACAACATTGAGGCTAAACGCTTGAAATCAGCGATAATTCGACCTATATGTGGCAATCGCTGCCTTGGTCACATTGGAGTGAAGCGATGAAGAAACTCCATTCGATGGACTTCTTGAATCACTTGATTTTCAATCACTTGAAAGATGCGAAGCATGTCCGATGGGAAAAATGACTAAGACTCCATTTTCGGTATGATGGAGCGAGCTACGGACTTATTGGAAATCATACATACCGATGTGTGGTCCAATGAGTGTAGCATCGCTGATGGTTATCGTTATGTTCTTACCTTCACGGATGACTTGAGTAGATATGGGTATATCTATTTCATGAAACATAAGTCCGAAACTTTCGAGAAGTTTAAGGAGTTTCAAAGTGAGGTAGAGAATCAACGTAACAAGAAGATTAAATTTCTACGTACTGATCGTGGAGGTGAATATCTAAGTTACGAGTTTGGCGAGCATTTGAAGAAATGCGGAATACTTTCATAGTTGACACCGCCGGAAACACCACAGCGTAATGGTGTGTCCGAACGTCGTAATCGAACTCTCTTAGATATGGTTCGTTCTATGATGTCACTTACAGATTTGCCGCTATCATTTTGGGGTTATGCATTAGAAACAACCGCATTCACTTTAAATAGGGCACCGTCTAAATCCGTTGAAACGACACCATATGAATTATGGTTTGGGAAGAAACCTAAATTGTCGTTCCTTAAAGTTTGGGGATGCGAAGCCTATGTAAAGAAGTTACAGCCGGACAAGCTTGAACACAAAGCGGAAAAATGCGTCTTCATAGGATACCCGAAGGAAACTATTGGGTATACCTTCTATCATAGATCCGAAGGCAAAATCTTCGTTGCCAAGAATGGATCCTTTCTAGAGAAGGAATTTCTCTCGAAAGAAGTGACTGGAAGGAAAGTAGAACTCGACGAGGTTGTCGAACCTTCTCGAATTGCGAGTAGCGCAGCACCGAAGAAGTTCCTGGTGCCTGCACCAATTAGAGAGGAAGCTAATGATGATGATCATGAAACTTCGGTTGAAGTTGCTCTGAGCCTCGGAGGTCAACGAGAACTCGTACCACTCCATTGGTATGATCCCGTTATGAGTGTCATGTTGGTGGACAACACCGATGACCCCGAGACATATGAGGAAGCGATGATGAGCCCAGATTCCAATAAATGGCAAGAAGCCATGAAATCCGAGATTGGATCCATGTACGAAAACCAAGTAGGACTTTGGTGGACTTACTGATGGCCGGCGAAAGGTCACGAGAACAAATGGATTTTCAAGAAGAAAACAGATGTTGATGGTAATGTTATCGTCTATAAAGCTCGACTTGTCGCAAAAGGGTTTCGACAAATTCAAGGAGTTGACTACGATGAGACTTTCTCACCAGAGATAAGCTAAAGTCTGTGAGGATTATGTTAGCAATCACGCTGCATATTATGATTATGAGATATGGCAGATGGATGTCAAAACACTATTCCTCAATGGAGATATGGATGAAGAGTTGTATATGATGCAACCCAAAGGTTTTGTCGATCCTAAAAATGCTAACAAGGTATGCAAACTTCAACGGTCCATCTATGGATTGAAGCAAGCATCCCGGTTGGAATCAACGCTTTGATAAGGTGATCAAAGTTTTGGTTTTATACAAACTTATGGAGAAGCTTGTATTTACAAGAAAGTGAGTGGGAGCTCAGAGCATTCTTAATACTATATGTGGATGACATATTGTTGATTGGGAATGATGTAGACCTTCTTAATAGTGTCAAGGAATATTTGAATAATAGTTTTTCAATGAAGGATCTTGGCGAAGCAGCTACATATTAGGCATAAAGATTTATAGAGATAGATCAAACGCCAAATATCATTGTCACAGAGTACATATTTGGACAAAGTTCTAAAGAGGTTTGAATGGAAGAAAGCAAGAAAGGGTTCTTGCCCATGTTGCTAATCGACCTTGAGTAAAACTCAAAGTCCGACATCGCGTAAGATAGAGAAAGGATGAGTAAGACTCCTATGCCTCAGCCATAGGATCTCTAATGTATGCCATGCTATGTACTAGACCCGACATTGCATATGCCGTTAGTGTAACTAGCAGATATCAAAGTGATCCAGAGTGGATCATTGACAATGATCAAAAACATCCTTAAGTACTTGAGAAGAACTAAGGATATGGTTCTTTCTTATGGAGGTGATGAACAGCTCGTTGTTAATGGTTACACCGATGCTAGTTGGAACACCGATCCGGATGATTCTAAATCACAACTGGATACGTATTTATTTTGATTGGTGTAGCAATGGAGGAGTGCAAAGCAAAGCGTTGTGGCGAGATCTTCAATCAATCGGAATACATGGTTGCTTGAGGCTTCACAAGAAGCGATATGGATGAAAGAGTTCATTACAGAGCTGGGTGTGGTTCCTAGTGCGCTGGACCCAATGTCTATTCATCGTGATAACATGGGCGCCATAGCCAATGCGCAAGAACCAAGGTCACACAAGAAGTCAAGCACATCAAGCTGCTTTCCACGCTATTCGAGAACATATCCAGACGGGATATAAAGATTTGCAACGTACACACAGATCTGAATGTGGCGGATCCGTTGACTAAACCTATCCCGAGGGCAAAACATGACCAACACCAAACTGCCATGGGTGTTCGGTATATTACCATGTAATCTAGATTAGATGACTCTAGTGCAAGTGGGAGACTGTTGGAGATATGCCCTAGAGGCAATAATAAATATAGTTATTATTATATCTTTGTGTTTATGATAAATGTTTACATTCATGCTATAATAGTATTAACAAGGAAACATTAATACTTGTGTGATTTGTAAACTTAATTTGAAGTCCCTAGTATAGCCTCTATACTTCACTAGCTTGTTGGTTGATTAATGATTATGGTTTCCCTATCATGAACATTGAGATGTTATCAACATCAAGATCATATCGTTAGGAGAATGATATGGTGGACATACTCCTATAGATAAGCATAGCATAAAGATCAAGTCATTTCAATAGTTCAATTGCTATATGCTTTCTGATACATAGTAACCTAATTCCTTCGACCATGAGATCATGCATATCACCTTTACCAGATGGATGCTTTGATGACATCAAACACCACACCGTGAATCGGGTGGCTATAAAGGTGGCATTGAGTGTTCGGAAAGTATTGGTTGAAACACATGGATCAAGAGTGGGATTTGTCCATCCATATGACGGATAGATATACTCTCCCTCTCGGTGGAATGTCATCCAATTAGCTTGCAAGCATGTGACTAGGTCACAAGGGATCACATATCACGGGAACGAGAAAAGAGTACTTATCGGTAACGAGGTTGAACTAGGTATGCAGAGATACCGACGATCATAACCTCGGATAAGTAAACTATCGTGAGACAAAGGGAAATTGGTATCGTATGTAAGTGGTTCATTCGATCGCAAAGTAATCGTAGAAATATGTGGGAGCCATATGAATTTCCAGATTCCTCTATTGGTTATTGTTCGGAGAAGTGTCTCGATCATGTCCGCATAATTCACGAACCATAGGGAGACACACTTAAGGATTCGACGTTGTTTTGAGTAGTTATGGTATTATGAGAAAGAGACCGAATGTTGTTCGGAGTCTCGGATGGGATCCGGGATATCACGAGGTGATCCGGAATGGTCCGAAGAATAAGATTCATATAAGGAAAGTCCGCTTTGAGTTCGGGAATGATTCCGGTGTTTTCATCGGGAATGTTCTAGAAGGTTCCGGATTGTCCGGCACTCCAGGGGGAGGGTACATGAATGTGTCATTGAATGATTGCATCATGTACTAAGTGTTCTTGCTGTTCCAAAACTGAAAAGTCAAACTGCCAGTTTGAAAGTCAAACGCTAAACAGAAACTGGAAAACAGAAACTGTGGGAAACAGAAAATATGGGAAACAAGCAAGAGGAGGTTGAAACCAACTTGGAGGAGGAGTCCTCTCCTCCAAGCCGGCCAGCCTAGGCCGAGTTGGGGAGGGACTCCTCCTCCTCGCCAGCCAGCCCCTCCACCTATAAAAGGAGGGGCAGGGCCTCCTCTAGACACAAGTTCCTATCCTCTAATCTCCTTTAGAGCCGCTTGGTTTAGAGCTTCTAATTGCTTTAGCCTGCGGTTTAGAGCCTTCTAATTGGTGTGTCTAATCTCTAGACCACTAATAGTCTCTCTCATACTCCACCATACTCACTCCGCTTAAGAAGCCTCATGATTTCCCTCTACTCCTGTACCACGCCAGCCGCCGAATCGCGAGGAGAGTGCTACAACCTCCGCCTGCCGGACAAGGGAGAGGAAGGTCTTCGTCGAGTACCGAACGTGTGACCGATCATGAAGCACCGCCGAACGCAGCACGAAGGATCGCCTACACGATCTTGAGATCGGAAAGAGTATGACTACATCACCCACGAGAATCCGCTCTCGTTAAACACTTTGGAATCTTCGAGGGTAAGTTATTCCATCGACTCGTTGCTACAATCTAGTAGATAGATCTTGGCTTGTTTGTTTGTATGCGATAGAAAATTTTTGTTTTCCATGCTACGAACCCCTACAGATATGCATGGTCTGTAAGACCCTATACATTATTGAGAGTTATGACCAAAAACTCATTGTTTTCGTATTTTGAGGTCGTTTTCATGAGCGATTGCCCAAAGTTTTGGGGTTCCATGCTTATTTACAACGACCGTAAGACCCGATACATATTTGAGAGTTATGACCCAAAACTCGTCGTTTTTGTGTTTTATGGCCATTTTTATGATCTATTGCCCACAGTTTTGGGGTTCCATTGTGATACGCATGGAGTTTAATACCCGATACATAATTGAGTGTTATGACCAAAAACACGTCGTTTTCGTGTTTTATGGTTATTTTCATGAGCTATTGCCCAAATTTTTGGGGGTTCCAGGGTGATTTAAAATGACCGTAAGACCCGATACATGTTTGAGAGTTATGACCAAAAACTCAGTGTTTTTGTGTTTTATGGCTATTTTCATGACCTATTGCCCACAGTTTTGGAGTTCCATGGTGATATGCATGGTATGTAAGACCTTATACATTATTGAGAGTTATGACCAAAAGCTCATTGTTTTCGTATTTTGGGGTCGTTTTCATGAGCTATTGCCCAAAGTTTTGGGATTCTAGGCTGATTTACAACGACCGTAAGACCCGATACATGCTCAAGAGTTATGAACAAAAACTCTTCGTTTTTGTGTTTTATGGCCGTTTTCAGGATCTATTGCCCATAGTTTTGGGGTTCCATTGTGATATGCATGTCCTGTAAGACCAATACATTATTGCATGTTATGACCAAAAACACGTCATTTTCGTGTCTTATGGTCGTTTTCATGAGCTATTGCCCAAATTTTTGGGGTTCCAGAGTGATTTACAATGACCGTAAGACCCAATACACGTTTGAGAGTTATGACCAAAAACTCTTCGTTTTCGGGCTTTCTGGCCATTTTCATGAGCTACTGCCCATAGTTTCGGGGTTCCATGGATTTTTTCATGGCCCTTAAGACCTTATACATTATTGAGAGCTATGATAAAAAACTCTTCGTTTTCGTGTTTTATGGTCGTTTTCATAAGCTATTGCCCACAGTTTTGGGGTTCCATGGTGATTTGCATGGCCCTTATGACCTGGTACATTATTGAGAGTTATGACCAAAAACTCATCGTTTTTGTGTTTTCTGGACGTTTCCATAATCTATTGCCCACAATTTTGTGGTTCCATTATGATATGCATGGCGTGTAAGACCCGATAAATTATTGAGTGTTATGACCAAAAACACGTCATTTTCGTCTTTTATGGCCTTTTTCATGAGCCATTGCCCAAATTTTTGGGGTCTAGGGTGATTTACATTGACCATAAGATCCGATACATGTTTGAGAGTTTTGACCAAAAGCTCATCGTTTTCATGTTTTATGGACGTTTTCATGAGCTATTGCCCACAGTTTTAGGGGTTCCATGGAGTTTTGCATGGCCCTTAAGACCTGAAACATTATTGTGAGTTATGACCAAAAACTCGTCGTTTTCGTGTTTTATGGTTGTTTTCATGAGCTATCGCCCATAGTTTTGGGGTTCCATGGAGTTTTGCATGGCTCTTAAGATCTAATACATTATTGAGAGTTGTGACCAAAAACTCGTCATTCAAGCGATTTATGGCTATTTTGAGGATGTATTTCCCACCATTTTGGAGTTCTAAGGAATTTAGAATGACCCTAAGACCTATTACATGTTAGAAGAAATGACCAAAAACTTGTCATTTTCGCGTTTTATGGCTATTTTCATGAGTTATAGCCCACAGTTTTGTGGTGATATGCATGCTGTGTAAGACCCTATACATTATTGAGAGTTATGACCAAAAACTCATTGTTTTCGTATTTTGGGGTCATTTTCATGAGCTATTGCCCAATGTTTTGGGGTTCCATGCTGATTTACAACGACCGTAAGACCCGATACGTATTTGAGAGTTATGACCCAAAACTCGTCGTTTTTGTGTTTTATGGCCATTTTTATGATCTATTGCCCACAGTTTTGGTGTTCCATTGTGAAATGCATGGAGTGTAACACCCGATACATTATTGAGTGTTATGACCAAAAACACGTCGTTTTATTGTTTTATGGTTATTTTCATGAGCTATTGCCCAAATTTTTTTTGGGGGGGGGGGTTCCAGGGTGATTTAAAATGACCGTAAGACGCGATACATGTTTGAGAGTTATGACCAAAAACTTAGTGTTTTCGTGTTTTATGGCTATTTTCTTGACCTATTGCCCACAGTTTTGGGGTTCCATGGTGATATGCATGGTATGTAAGACCTTATACATTATTGAGAGTTATGACCAAAAGCTCATTGTTTTCGTATTTTGGGGTCGTTTTCATGAGCTATTGCCCAAAGTTTTGGGATTCTAGGCTGATTTACAACGACCGTAAGACCCGATACATGCTCAAGAGTGATGAACAAAAACTTGTCGTTTTCTGTTTTATGGCCGTTTTCAGGATCTATTGCCCATAGTTTTGGGGTTCCATTGTGATATGCATGGCCTATAAGACCCAATACATTATTGCGCGTGATGACCAAAAACACGTCATTTTCGTGTTTTATGGTCGTTTTCATGAGCTATTGCCCAAATTTTTGGGGTTCTAGGGTGATTTACAATGGACGTAAGACCCAATACATGTTTGAGAGTTATGGCCAAAAACTCATCGTTTTCGTGTTTTATGGCCGTTTTCATGAGCTACTGCCCATAGTTTCGGGGTTCCATGGATTTTTGCAAGGCCCTTAAGACCTTATACATTATTGAGAGCTATGATAAAAAGCTCTTCGTTTTCGTGTTTTATGGTCGTTTTCATAAGCTATTGCCCACAGTTTTGGGGTTCCATGGTGATTTGCATGGCCGTTATGACCTGGTACATTATTGAGAGTTATGACCAAAAACTCATCGTTTTTGTGTTTTATGGACGTTTCCATAATCTATTGCCCACAGTTTTGTGGTTCCATTAATATATGCATGGCGTGTAAGACTCGATAAATTATTGAGTGTTATGACCAAAAACACGTCGTTTTCGTCTTTTATGGCCTTTTTCATGAGCCATTGCCCAAATTTTTGGGGGTCTAGGGTGATTTACATTGACCGTAAGATCCGATACATGTTTGAGAGTTTTGACCAAAAGCTCATCGTTTTCATGTTTTATGGACGTTTTCATGAGCTATTGCCCACAGTTTTAGGGGTTCCATGGAGTTTTTTCATGGCCCTTAAGACCTGAAACATTATTGTTAGTTATGACCAAAAAATCGTCGTTTTCGTGTTTTCTGGTTGTCTTCATGAGCTATCGCCCATAGTTTTGGGGTTCCCTGGAGTTTCGCATGGCTCTTAAGATCTAATACATTATTGAGAGTTGTGACCAAAAACTCGTCATTCAAGCGTTTTATGACTATTTTCAGGAGGTATTGCCCACCGTTTTGGAGTTGTAAGCGATTTAGAATGACCCTAAGACCTATTACATGTTAGAAGAAATGAGCAAAAACTCGTCATTTTCACGTTTTATGGCTATTTTCATGAGCTATAGCCCATAGTTTTGTGGTTCCTTGGGGATATGCATGGTCTGTAATACCCTATACATTATTGAGAGTTATGACCAAAAACTCGTTGTTTTCGTATTTTGGGGTCGTTTTCATGAGCTATTGCCCAAAATTTTGGGGTTCCAAGCTGATTTACAACGACCGTAAGACCCGATACATATTTGAGAGTTATGACCCAAAACTCGTCGTTTTTGTGTTTTATGGCCATTTTTATGATCTATTGCCCACAGTTTTGGTGTTCCATTGTGAAATGCATGGAGTGTAACACCCGATACATTATTGAGTGTTATGGCCAAAAACACGTCGTTTTCGTGTTTTATGGTTATTTTCATGAGCTATTGCCCAAATTTTTGGGGGTTCCAGGGTGATTTAAAATGATCGTAAGACCCGATACATGGTTGAGAGTTATGACCAAAAACTTAGTGTTTTCGTGTTTTATGGCTATTTTCTTGACCTATTGCCCACAGTTTTGGGGTTCCATGGTGATATGCATGGTATGTAAGACCATATACATTATTGAGAGTTATGACCAAAAGCTCATTGCTTTCGTATTTTGGGGTCGTTTTCATGAGCTATTTTCCACAGTTTTGGGATTCTAGGCTGATTTACAACGACCATAAGACCCGATACATGCTCAAGAGTTATGAACAAAAACTCGTCGTTTTTGTGTTTTATGGCCGTTTTAAGGATCTATTGCCCATAGTTTTGGGGTTCCATTGTGATATGCATGGCCTGTAAGACCCAATACATTATTGAGTGTTATGACCAAAAACACGTCATTTTCGTGTTTTATGGTCGTTTTCATGAACTATTGCCCAAATTTTTGGGGTTCCAGGGTGATTTACAATGACCGTAAGACCCAATACATGTTTGAGAGTTATGACCAAAAACTCATCGTTTTCGTGTTTTATGGCCGTTTTCATGAGCTACTGCCCATAGTTTCGAGGTTCCATGGAGTTTTGCATGGCCCTTATGTAACATCCCTAAAATCATCATTTCAAAGTTTGCATATCATTCATGCATGCATATAGATTTGAGATCAAATTTCAAACTTATTTCAAAAAAACAGAAGCACTTGGTGCTATGATTTTATGTGAACAGATTTAAATCAAATGGGTATCCCCATTTGAAAGTTTGATTGTTTATAAGCCAAGTTTGTTGCCTTCTTTGAGGAAAGGTTTGAGTGTAGAATTTAAACCAAGATTTACAAATTGTTAATGGTCCCAAAAACCATTTTTCAAATTTTGCAAACCAAGTGCCAAGTCTCTGTTATTTTGATTCTCCAAGCTTGACCAAGCCCTTGCAAAGCAACCACATGTTTTGTGCCTATATTTGAGACCACTGCTCACTGCAAAAATCCCAATAAAATTTGAATTCAAATGGAACTTGAATTCATTTGAAAATCAATTCAGAAAATAGAAATAGAAAAAGGAAAAAGAGAAAGAATTAGAAAAGGGCAGGCCAGATTCCAGCCCTTTTGAGCAGCCCAGCTAGCCCACCCGGGCCATTTTTCTCTCTCTACGCCGCCAAGACACCCACACACCGCCGACAGCCAGACCACCTTTCGCTTCACGACGAGCGGCCTCTTCCACGCCGCCTCAGATTCCTCAAACAGCGCCCGCGACCACGTCGCCGCTGCTGTCAAGGTCGGTAATGGCGCGGCGTAATTAGCCATTATGCCACATGCGTTTCCTGTCGCACCTGGGCCTATTAAATCCCCTCTGCACCGCGAACATTTCCCCCCCACTCTCCTCACTCACTCCGCCACCAGGCTGCGCGCATTAGCTCTCGAAACACCGCTGTACCGACGACTCCGGCGATCGATTCCGGTGAGCCTCGACCACCCCTCTCTCTCTGGTTCAAACGAGGATGTTCGGAATGATCTCGCGCTTACGCTGACACCTTCCTTTGCCTTTCGCCCGAATCCAGGTTGTCCGTCCGCCCACGCATCGAACCACCTGCGCCGCCGCTTGACTCTGGCGACCAATTAAGGTAAAACCCGAGCGCCCCTTGCCCCTTCCTTCACACGAGTTTGTTCGCCTGCGTCTTACGCAACTCCTGATGCCTCTGGTTCGTACTAGGGCGACGCCAAACCTCGGCAAGGACCACGACTGCAAGCTATCGACGCCGCCCGTTACTCCGACGAGCTCTAGAGACCATTCCCGTGCGCCCCATTCGCAAACCAACACCACGTCGAGCTTCAGCACGCCACTGCGGATCCGGTAAGCGCCTCCCTTCCTTCCCAGGCGACCTAGAGCGCCAGCACCGCCATGATGCGCCGCTTGCCGCCACCGCTTAGCGCCGCTTTACGGTTAGGAGATTTTTAGCCGTCAGATCTGGATCCTACGCGTAGGAATAGTTCACTTAACGAAGGGGTATGGACAGATCTGAGCCGTGCAGCGTTAGTTAGATCCAACGGCACAGAAGGGTGATCCGGTGCGAACCGGTACGCGCCAGTAATATCGCGACGCGTGGCTAGGGTTTGAATCAAAAACATAATTCAAATCAGATTTAGATCCAATTTTCAAATGGCTATAACTTTTGATTCCCACGTTAGATTTTTGCAAATTTTATACCGTTGGAATCCGTGAATCAAGGCCTTTCTGAATCTGGAATGTGTTTAACAAATCTTATCTGTTAAAATTAATTTGTAAGCAGAAACATGTTTAGGCCCATTTTGAGTATAGTTTTTGTTTAGCAAATGGTTTTAGGGCTAAATAAGTTTTGTTAGCAAACTTTAGGACTTGTTATGTTTCTGTTTCATGCACTTGCTTGGTAGAGTTTTCCAAAAAAATCATCACTTAGCATTTTCTTGCATGCATGCATTCATATCTTTGCTTGTATATGAATTGTATGTAATTGTGTGCTACAAAATTCTTGTGTAGATTTTGCTAGTGACTGTGATTGTGAAGAGTGCCACTCTCCCCAGTACCAATGCAAGTGATACTACATGATATCCACCCTTTATTTTGAATAAGCATTAGAATTATTTTTGCTAAGTCTTGCATGTTACTTTTGCCAAATGCTATGTTGGGAAATCCTATGTAGTGTAGAATTGCTAGGGAATTTTTCCTAAGTTAAGCTACTATGCCATGCTTAGCCTAGCTAGTAGAAAACAAGGGTTGGTAAAGTATGTACATGCTATGGTGAAATAATTCTAAGTCCTTTGGGACTCATGCTTTTCTTAATAAAACAACTAAGTGAATGAACTTCCTGGGTGGAATGGGACTTGAATGGTGGTTTTTGGTTGAGTGGTTACACAAGGCCATGGATTTGTCTTGTGTATCTCACTTGTGGTATGCCACCCAGGCACAAAGGGATTTGGAGTCCAAGTGTTGAGAAAGCTTACAGTGCAACCACTTGGCAATATGGGCTCTGCCTTGATCATATAGGTTGCTAGAACTTAGTCATTTGGACAGTTGGTGGTAGTGGGGTGATAGGTTGGAACGCGTCCATTTGACTAAGGAAAGGCTTCTGAAAGGTCCTGTCTTGGGGAACCAAGTCTGGTGGGGAAAGTGCACAACCTCTGCAGATGGAAAATCTAAGTACTTAGCCAAGTCCATGGCAATGGACAACTTAAGCATCAAGACATGGAAGCTACAAGAATCTCATCACTCCAACTTCTAAGTAAAACTTGTGGGTGAACAAGGGTAAAGGACCCCAATGTCTATTGGTGGTTTCTTGGGAAGTTTTTGACAAATAAAAACTTAGTGATTTCAACTAATAGGAAAAACCTATTTTGAGCAAAGCAAGCCAAGCTACGGTAATATAGTCCACTTAAAATTTACTAAGGTATCACTTGCCAATACTATTCCAAAGTATTGACCCACGGTGGCTGTAACTTGTGATGTTGCAGGTTACTCCGATGATGAGTAGGAGTCATGAGTCTACACTCAACATGCTTGCCTATGGCACATGAAAATGAAGACTTATGTTTATTTACTTATTCCAAAACTCTTGTATTAGGCCTTTGGCCCTGAGTTGTAAAAGACTATGTTTTATCTCTGGAATGAATGTAATAAACGACCTTTGTATCTGTGTACTTCATCTTAAACTGTGGATGCTAGCATTGATCCAGGGACTAGCATTGCAATCACAGGGATCCTTTCCTTTACAAAGGAGGGATCTTACACCTTAAGACCTTATACATTATTGAGAGATATGATAAAAAAACTCTTCGTTTTCGTGTTTTATGGTCATTTTCATAAGCTATTACCCACAGTTTTGGGGTTCCATCGTGATTTGCATTGCCCTTATGACCTGGTACATTATTGAGAGTTATGACCAAAAACTCATCGTTTTTGTGTTTTCTGGACGTTTCCATAATCTATTGCCCACAGTTTTGTGGTTCCATTATGATATGCATGGCGTGTAAGACCTGATAAATTATTGAGTGTTATGACCAAAACACGCTTTGCCTTTTATGGCCTTTTTCATGAGCCATTGCCCAAATTTTTGGGGGTCCAGGGTGATTTACAATGACCGTAAGATCCGACACATGTTTGAGAGTTTTGACCAAAAACTCATCGTTTTCATGTTTTATGGACGTTTTCATGAGCTATTGCCCACAGTTTTAGGGGTTCCATGGAGTTTTGCATGGCCCTTAAGACCTAAAACATTATTGTGAGTTATGACAAAAAACTCGTCGTTTTCGTGTTTTGTGGTTGTTTTCATGACCTATCGCCCACAGTTTTGGGGTTCCATGGAGTTTCGCATGGATCTTAAGATCTAATACATTATTGAGAGTTGTGACCAAAAACTCGTCATTCAAGCGTTTTATGGCTATTTTCAGGAGGTATTGCCCACCGTTTTGGAGTTCTAAGCGATTTAGAATGACCCTAAGACCTATTACATGTTAGAAGAAATGACCAAAAACTCATCATTTTCGCGTTTATGGCTATTTTCATGAGCTATAGCCCACAGTTTTGTGATTCCTTGGGGATATGCATGGTCTGTAAGACCCTATACATTATTGAGAGTTATGAACAAAAACTCGTTGTTTTCGTATTTTGGGGTCGTTTTCATGAGCTATTGCCCAAAATTTTGGGGTTCCATGCTGATTTACAACGACCGTAAGACCTGATACATATTTAAGAGTTATGACCCAAAACTCGTCGTTTTTGTGTTTTATGGCCATTTTTATGATCTATTGCCCACAGTTTTGGTCTTCCATTGTGATATGCATGGAGTGTAACACCCGATACATTATTGAGTGTTATGACCAAAAACACGTCGTTTTCGTGTTTTATGGTTATTTTCATGAGCTATTGTCCAAATTTTTGGGGGTTCCAGGGTGATTTAAAATGACCGTAAGACCCGATACATGTTTGAGAGTTATGACCAAAAACTCAGTATTTTCGTGTTTTATGGCTATTTTCATGAACTATTGCCCACAGTTTTGGGTTTCCATGGTGATATGCATGGTATGTAAGACCTTATACATTATTGAGAGTTATGACCAAAAGCTCATTGTTTTCGTATTGTGGGGTCGTTTTCATGAGCTACTGTCCAAAGTTTTGGGATTCTAGGCTGATTTACAACGACCGTAAGACCCGATACCTGCTCAAGAGTTATGAACAAAAACTCGTCGTTTTTGTGTTTTATGGCCGTTTTCAGGATCTATTGCCCATAGTTTTGGGGTTCCATTGTGATATGCATGGCCTGTAAGACCCAATACATTATTGAGTGTTATGACCAAAATCACGTCATTTTCGTGTTTTATGGTCGTTTTCATGAGCTATTGACCAAATTTTTGGCGTTCCAGGGTGATTTCCGTAAGACCCAATACATGTTTGAGAGTTATGACCAAAAACTCATCGTTTTCGTGTTTTATGGCCGTTTTCATGAGCTACTGCCCATAGTTTCGGGGTTCCATGGAGTTTTGCGTGGCCCTTAAGACCTTATACATTATTGAGAGCTATGATAAAAAACTCTTCGTTTTCGTGTTTTATGGTCGTTTTCATAAGCTATTGCCCACAGTTTTGGGGTTCCATGGTGATTTGCATGGCCCTTATGACCTGGTACAGTATTGAGAGTTATGACAAAAACTCATCATTTTTGTGTTTTATGGACGTTTCCATAATCTATTGCCCACAGTTTTGTGGTTCCATTATGATATGCATGGCTTGTAAGACCCGATAAAATATTGAGTGTTATGACCAAAAACACATCGTTTTCGTCTTTTATGGCCTTTTTCATGAGCCATTGCCCAAATTTTTGGGGGTCCAGGGTGATTTACAATGACTGTAAGATCCGACACATGTTTGAGAGTTTTGACCAAAAACTCATCGTTTTCATGTTTTATGGACGTTTTCATGAGCTATTACCCACAGTTTTAGGGGTTCCATGGAGTTTTGCATGGCTAGGGATGTAAACGGATCGGATATTGCTATTACCATATCCTTTACCATGTATTTTTGGTGAATTCGGATCGGAGCGGATAATAGCCGGATGTGGATTCGAATGTGGATTATTTCGGATTGCGGATATGGAGCGGATTCGGAGCGGACTCGGATTGAAAAAGGATAATTGAACAAATACACATAGAAAAATAAAAAAAATATTTACTTTATGCAAAAAAAATGATAAGAAAGCGTGCAACACTAGATATCAGCAGTATAAAAGTGCAAGATTTGTAATAGCATAGTATAACATGCATTTGTAGCATGTATAGCTAGCCAATAAATTAGTTAGATTGTCTAGATATTGTGATTATGGAAAATATATCGGATTATCCTATTTGAATACCTGGGATAATCTGCATAAAATGTCGGATTATCCTTATCCGTTGGATATCATCAATACCATATTCGCTACCATATTCGTCGGATATCCGCTCGAGAAATATCCGCATCCGCATCCATATCCGCCGGATATCTAAAAAGTCATAACATATCCTCAAAAACGGACGCGGTTGCGGATTCGGAGCGGAAATTATCCGTACCATTTACATCCCTATACATGGCCCTTAAGACCTGAAACATTATTGTGAGTTATGACCAAAAACTCACCATTTTCATGTTTTATGGTTGTTTTCATGAGCTATCGCCCACAATTTTGGGGTTCCATGGAGTTTCGCATGGCTCTTAAGATCTAATACATTATTGAGAGTTGTGACCAAAAACTCGTCATTCAAGCGTTTTATGGCTATTTTCAAGAGGTATTGCCCACCGTTTTGGAGTTCTAAGCGATTTAGAATGACCCTAAGACCTATTACATGTTAGAAGAAATGACCAAAACTCGTCATTTTCGCGTTTTATGGCTATTTTCATGAGCTATAGCCCATAGTTTTGTGGTTCCATGGTGATATGAATGGTCTGTAAGACCCTATAAATTATTGAGAGTTATGACCAAAAATTCGTTGTTTTCATGAGCCATTGCCCAAATTTTTGGGGGTCCAGGGTGATTTACAATGACCGTAAGATCCGACACATGTTTGAGAGTTTTGACCAAAAACTCATTGTTTTCATGTTTTATGGACGTTTTCATGCGCTATTGCCCACAGTTTTAGGGGTTCCATGGAGTTTTGCATGGCCCTTAAGACCTGAAATATTATTGTGAGTTATGACCAAAAACTCGTCGTTTTCGTGTTTTATGGTTGTTTTCATGAGCTATCGCCCACGGTTTTGGGGTTCCATGGAGTTACGCGTGGATCTTAAGATCTAATACATTATTGAGAGTTGTGACCAAAAACTCGTCATTCAAGCGTTTTATGGCTATTTTCAGGAGGTATTGCCCACCGTTTTGGAGTTCTAAGCGATTTAGAATGACCCTAAGACCTATTACATGTTAGAAGAAATGACCAAAAACTCGTCATTTTCGCATTTTATGGCTATTTACATGAGCTATAGCCCATAGTTTTGTGGTTCCATGGTGATATGAATGGTCTGTAAGACCCTATACATTATTGAGAGTTATGACCAAAAACTCGTTGTTTTCGTATTTTGGGGTCGTTTTTACGAGCTATTGCCCAAAAATTTGGGGTTCCATGCTGATTTTCAACGACCGTAAGACCCGACACATATTTGAGAGTTATGATCCAAAACTCGTCGTTTTTTTGTTTTACGGCCATTTTTATGATCTATTGCCCACAGTTTTGGTGTTCCATTGTGATATGCATGGAGTGTAACACCCGATACATTATTGAGTGTTATGACCAAAAACACGTCGTTTTCGTGTTTTATGGTTATTTTCATGAGCTATTGCCCAAATTTTTGGGGGGGTTCCAGGGTGATTTAAAATGACCGTAAGACGCGATACATGTTTGAGAGTTATGACCAAAAACTTAGTGTTTTCGTGTTTTATGGCTATTTTCTTGACCTATTGCCCACAGTTTTGGGGTTCCATGGTGATATGCATGGTATGTAAGACCTTATACATTATTGAGAGTTATGACCAAAAGCTCATTGTTTTCGTATTTTGGGGTCGTTTTCATGAGCTATTGCCCAAAGTTTTGGGATTCTAGGCTGATTTACAACGACCGTAAGATCCGATACATGCTCAAGAGTTATGAACAAAAACTCGTCGTTTTTGTGTTTTATGGCCGTTTTCAGGATCTATTGCCCATAGTTTTGGGGTTCCATTATGATATGCATGGCCTGTAAGACCCAATACATTATTGAGTGTTATGACCAAAAACACGTCATTTTCGTGTTTTATGGTCGTTTTCATGAGCTATTGCCCAAATTTTTGGGGTTCCAGGGTGATTTACAATGACGGTAAGACCCAATACATGTTTGAGACTTATGACCAAAAACTTATCGTTTTCATGTTTTATGGACGTTTTCATGAGCTACTGCCCATAGTTTCGGGGTTCCATGGAGTTTTGCATGGCCCTTAAGACCTTATACATTATTGAGAGCTATGATAAAAAACTCTTCGTTTTCGTGTTTTATGGTCGTTTTCATAAGCTATTGCCACAGTTTTGGGGTTCCATGGTGATTTGCATGGCCCTTATGACCTGGTACATTATTGAGAGTTATGACCAAAAACTCATCGTTTTTGTGTTTTATAGACGTTTCCATAATCTACTGCCGTGGTTCCATTTATAGGGTTCGCAACATAGAAAACAAAAAATTTCCTACGATGTGAACTATGTACCAAGATCTATCTATTAGATACAAACAACGGGCGGATGTATATCCGTAGAGAACATACCCTTGAAGACCGACAAAGCTTAACGAGTTCAACTCGTGGTTGATGTAGACGATCTCTTGCCGATCTCAAGATCGAGAGGAAGTCCTAGCGCCACAAATCAGCAGCAAGATCCGTTTCGCACACATGTTCGAGGCACCGAGCAACCTCTGCCTCCTCGCCCAAATATACATGAAGGACAACTCTTTCGCCGAATAGCCACCGGAACATGTATCTCGCTAGTCCGACACCATGGGGATAAATTCTAGAGGGGAGAGAGATCCTTCACGAGGAGGTGTGAGAGACAAGTGAGGAGGGGCTCCTTTATAGGAGGAGGGGAACCCCAAGGGGTGGCCGCGCATGGGCTGCCCCTTGCCCTCCCCTCTTCATGTGGGTGGACACTCCACTCACAAATCTCCTTTAAATTCCCTCCACTCAAAAGTCCACTCAAATTCCCATTAAATTTCCACCAAATTTAATGCAAACTCTCATTAAATAAAACTCTTTTATTTTATTCATAGTTTTGTCAATTACTTTAATGACAAACATTCAAAAATAACCCCTTGCTAGAATTCCATTTCACATGCATAACCACTTTATGCAATTTCACCCGAAAACCTGTTTCCGTATCTAGTGAAATAAATTCCTACGCTTGTTCATTCTTTCGGCATGAAACTTTTGTTCCAATTGGATGTCGGTGTCTCTTAAGTGTGTCATCCTACGGTTCGTGAATAATGCGGACATGATCGAGACCCCTCTCGGATCAATAATCAGAAGCGGGATCTGGAGACCCATACTGACTCCCACACATTCAACCATGACTTTCTTGTGATCGTCGGAACCTTTTTACGCTAGTATCTTAACCCCTTAGTTTCACGATATATTACATGTCCGAGATTCGATCATCAGTATCTCCATACCTAGTTTGATCTCGTTACCGACATGCACTCTTTTCTTGTTCCCGTGATATAACATTCTAGTGATCCAATCACTTGCTTGCAAGCTAACCAATGTGATATCACCGAGAGGGCCCAGAGTATATCTATCCGTCATCGGGATGAACAAATTCCACTCTCGATCCACGAGCCTCAACATAACACTTTATTAGTTCTGAATCCATCTTTATAATCACCCTGTTACGGTGTGACGTTTGATGTTATCAAGAAACTCTTCCAGTGTTAGTGATTGACATGATCTCATGGTCTAAGGATTAGGATCACTTCGTAAATTGTTATAGCAATATAAACTCATTGACTTTGATCGTAATGCTATACTTCGGATGAATGTTCATCACACCATTACACTAATGTTGTGATCCCGTTATTAACAACATCCAATGTCCATGATCAGGAAACCTTGATCATCTTGTTAATCAACGAGCTAGTTTATGAGAGAGGCATAACTAGGAACTTTCTGTTTGTTTATTAAACACACATGTATTAATGTTTCCGTATTAATACAATTATAGCATGTAAAATAAACATCTATCATATACTTGGAATACACATAATAAACACTTTATTATTGCCTCTCAGGGCATATTCTCTTCATACTTAAGGAAGAACACATTTTTATCTTGATATATAAATGAGGGATCATCTTATTATGCTAATAAAATGCCAAACAAGCAATATAAGATGCAATCAAACATCACATGTTTGTAAGTGAAATGATATGGTTTTCGCATATGATCTCCATCATGTGTACCGTGGTATGATCACTATCATACCTCTATGTGTAAGGCCAAGGTCTATGGAACTTACACGTTATGTGTGTTGTAAGAATATCATCTCATGCTTCTACTTACAACATCACCATATCATAACACTAGCCCAGCAACAATCTAAACTAGACGCCTCTAATTTATCCATTGCAAGTTTTACGTGGCTTAGGGATTTCAAAGATAGAACCGTTCATACCTACGAACATGAACCACAAAGAGGATAACCAAATTGTTGACAACTCGTTGCAAATTAGATATTGACTATAGTATGAGAGACATACACACGCTAGCCACTTATACAAAACTAGTTGCATGTCAAGCGTGGAACATGTCTCATGTGCGAGGACATGTAAAGTTTGTCCGGGCCGCTTTATCCCACTATGCCACCAATATCCAAAATACAACCAAGAAGCAATAATATGATCATCATCGCCCACATACTCATATGTGTACTACCGTGCAAAGCATCTACGCATAGATCTGGCTCCGATACCACTATAGGGTTCGCAGCATAGAAAAATAAAAATTCCTACGATGGGAACAACTATGTACCAAGATCTATCTACTAGATACAAGCAACGGGTGGATATACATCCGTAGAGAACATACCCTTGAAGACCGACAAAGCTTAATGAGTCCAAACTCGTGGTTGATGTAGACGATCTCTTGCCGACCTCAAGATCGAGAGGAAGTCCTAGAGCCTCAAAACAGCAGCGCATCCGTGCTCGCACACACGTACAAGACACCGAGAAACATACGCCTCCTCGCTCCAGCGATGCAGAGGAAGGACAACTCTTTCTTGCCGAATAGTCACCGGGAACATGTATCTCGCTAGTCCGAGACCATGGGGATAAATTCTAGAGGGGGAGAGAGATCCTTCACGAGGAGGTGTGCTTTGAGAGGATGAGAGGGGGGCTTTTATAGGGAGAGGGGAGGCACCCCAAGGGGCATGGAGCCAGCCATGGTGGCTTCCCCCACCTCTTCCACATTCATGTGGGTGGAGCTCCCACTCAAAATGAAAAGCCTCCACTCCCATAAAAGAGCCTCCACTCAAAAATCCACTCACATGCATTAAATTACCACCAAATTTAATGCAAGCTCTCATTTAAATAAAACTATTTTATTTATTTATTCAGAATTTTGTTAATTACTTTAATTAACAAACATTCACATAAAACCCCTTGCTAGTATTCAATTTCACATGCAGAACCAGTTTCAGCAATTTCAACCGAAACAGTTTCGGTATCTAGTGAAATAAATTCCTACGCTTGTTATTCTTTCCGGCATGAAAATTTTGCTCCAAATGGATGTCGGTGTCTCTTAAGTGTGTCACCCTACGGTTCGCGAATAATGTGGACATGATCGAGAACCCTCTCGGATCAATAATCATAAGCGGGATCTGGAGACCCATACTGACTCCCACATATTCAACGATGACTTTCTTGTGATCGTCGGAACCTTTTATGCTAGTATCTTAATCCCTTTATTTCGCTATATATTACATGTCCTAGATTCAATCATCGGTAACTCCATACCTAGTTTGATCTTGTTACTGACATGCACTCTTTTCTCGTTCCCGTGATATAACATTCTAGTGATCAAATCACTTGCTTGCAAGCTAATCAATGTGATACCACCGAGAGGGCCCAGAGCATATCTATCCGTCATCGGGATGAAAAAATTCCACTCTCGATACATGGGACTCAACATAACACTTTAGTAGTTCTGAACCCATCTTTATAATCACCTTGTTACGGTGTGACGTTTGATGTTATCAAGAAACTCTTCCGGTGTTAGTGATTGACATGATCTCATGGTCTAAGGATTAGGATCACTTCGTAAGTTGTTATAGCAATATAAACTCAATGACTTTGATCGTAATGCTATACTTCGGATGAATGTTCATCACATCATTAAACTAATGTTGTGACCTTGTTATTAACAACAGCCAATGTCCACGATCAGGAAACCTTTGATCATCTTGTTAATCAACGAGCTAGTTTATGAGAGAGGCATAACTAGGAACTTTCTGTTTGTTTATTAAACACACATGTATTAACGTTTCCGTATTAATAAAATTATAGCATATAAAATAAACATTTATCATAAACAAGGAATACGATAATAACCACTTTATTATTGCCTCTCGGGCATATTTCCTTCAATTAATTTGTGCATACTGGGTTACCATAGAATAAAAGGGACGAATTCTGATCGCAAATTTTGCCCATCGAACGGTACACAAATTTTTCCATAGTATTTTGTTACAAACCAGCAGATGATTCAACATGTCTTTTATAATATTACAAAATTTCCATTAAAAATCTATAGGCCCAAACTTCTTCAAAAAATATCCATCATTAAAATAACTACACAACATTTAGCAATTTGAGCATCCATATTACAAATGTTTCCCTTCCAAGCCTTCATAGTTTTGGTCGGTAGTTGCTGCTTTATAGAAATAACCATGGCACTATTCTCATGGAAATTAATTTCTAGCCCAAATATTTTGCACAGCTTCAAATACACAAGGGTGTCGTATCGTAATTCTCAAAGCGGAAGATAGCATCTATAGGAATTTAGTGATTGTGTGCTCCCTTTTTACCCCTTCTAGGATATTGTGAGCATTTTGACTAGTGGGTCCCCTCCGGTAATGGTTCCATGTATGCAGTTTTTCTCTTGAGCGGCCCAAAGCGGTTCATCTCCAATGCAGCATCCCACTCACCCCGAGCTACACCACATCCCCCATACAACACCAAAACAGAAGTGGGAGATTTTGTTCTCATAATCCTCATGCGCTGCTTTGTCTGTTTAGTTTAGGAGGTAATCACGAAGTGATTGGGGTTGTTAGATATTATCATCCAACTCGTGGTTTGTTTCACTGGGAAGGACTAGAGAATGTAATATACTGCTAGTCTACAACGGTATGGGAGTATGGGACTCGTCGAATGTATCACCGGTGATTGTCAGGGCTACGATGGCCGATACGAAAACCTCTTGCCTTCTCTTGAAGGTTTTTCCTGTTTCTTTTTTTCACCTTGTTTCGGGGTAGATAGTAGAGTATAGGTCGGTAGAGCTGGTCATTTTAGTGGATCCATATTTCTGGATTGTTTTTTACAATGCAAGCATGTCCTCCTGACACGAGCGACGAGTCGCATGGCCCCCTTGCTCTACCAACAACATAGAAAATCTATGGCCCCTTCGCGATAAGCCACCGCATCCGCAATGAGGGCTGCAACACATCTACGAATCAAGTGATCAATTCTAAAAAGAATTTACTGTTGTAAACTTTTGTACTCTAAACTCATATGCACATTATTCTCAATATCCAGTCATGTAAAATTGTGCTAGCGATACTAATTAATGCAAATCTTACAGATAGAGCTATTCCAACAAAAATAATGTTTTCCTTTGGTACGGATGGGATCGATTTACTAGTCAGGACGCTCACAATATCTTAGAAGGTGTAAAAAGATGAAATATTTCACTATATGAGGTGATTACGATGAAAGCTTGCTCAATAAATTAATTAGCATAAATAACATCAAACAGGAGGGAAAAGCGGAATTCACTAAGATACATATGACGAATGAAAGGAACATACTTCCTCGACTGAATTGAATTTCATGAAGACATAGTGATTAACACGAACCACATTAGGTAGGGGTTTACATCCCTCCAAGAACAACTACTTGCACAAACCAGTTGGCATGTTCCTCTAGGAACTGACAACGAGCTTGATCGGACTGCAGCTTAAGCAATCCCTAGAATTTTCTCCCTAATCTTGTTAGGCAAATATTATCCAAAGAATTGCTCAACACTAGCATGTCTTACTCACGTCGTTGTTTCATATATTATGGGTGATGTAGGAAAACCCACCACTTGTATCGATTTCCATTTGATGCAACCACTTGTGCTGACTCGTCTTTCACGCACGTCACCAGGCCTCAGTCAAGCCGCCAAAAAAATGACTCTTCACCCTACAATCTGGATTGGTATCCTTCATGATTTTGGAGATGTGTGCTGCAAAAAAAGATGGGAAGCAACAATTCAGCACCGAGGAACATAGACATATTAACTAGGAGGCATGGAAACGCTGAAGCATCAAATTTCTTGATAACGCAGCACAACAAAATCTATGTTGAAGCAGATAAGTTTGAAAAGTAGAATATAACAATTGTTGCCACCAATTTTTCTGTATATATGTACCCCAAGTTCATCATCGTCATCACTGTATAAATATTGGAAAGCATGGTCTACCGTGAATAACACTCACACATCATAGAAAACTTTACATGGTAGCAGATAATTAGCTAGCCTAGGCATGATGATTACTAAACAAGGATGTAAAAACCTAGCAGAAGTAAGATACACTAGTGTAGAGCCCCCCCTTTAACTCCGGTTGGGAGGGCCCTCTAACAGCGGTTCCTCAACCGCTGTTGAGGGTTCGGTGTTAGAGGGGGGGGGGGGGTTTCGGTGTTAAAGGGTGGCGCACGTGGGGCTGTCGCAGGCCTCAGCCCCCCCCCCCTTTAACACCGGTTCGGGGCTGGAACCGGTGTTAAAGGTTCTTCTGGTGCGGCAGAGATTTAGGTCGTTTTCCTGCCGCGGCAGAACTCTGTTGCGGCAGGAAAACGGCCTAAATCTCTGCCATGGTAGACTTCTGCCTCTGCCCCGTTCTGGGCGTATTTCTGCGGGAGGGGGGGGGAGGGGGAATCGATCGGGAGCGGTATACACATAAATCGTCATCGGTACATACGAGTATATGAATAATTAAGCAACTATTATTATACACAAACATCGTCTTCGGCACATACATCGTCATCGTTCATTTTGGTGGATATCTAAAGAGTTCTCCGCCAGGCGTGACGACCTCATCAAGTATGAACCCCGCCAATTCCTCTTGAATGGCTCGTATGCGTTCAAATGGTAGGAGTAGGTCCCCCATCCGTTCGATCTGAATATATATGAAGAATGAGCCGTCAATATATATTCTAGTGCGGCTTGGCCCGTCGCACAATGTTGTGGACTTTGTTTACTTACTCTAAGTTATTCTAGTGCGGCTTGGCCCGTCGCACATATCGTGTTGCGAATGAAATCGCAAACATAGTACCCACATAAGTTATTGCCGTGTCCCTGATGCGCGCACTTTACGAGAATAGAGAGTTCAATCAAAATAATAATCAATAAAGCATGATATAATGGAATTGGAAGCAGAATCAAAGAGATACACAGACCTAACTAGCTAGTATTACTTACATTTTGGTCTACAAATTTTAGTTCTTCTGACCATTCACCCACGGCCCTGCCCGTGAACCTTTTCCAAACCCTGTCCGGCAAAGAAAATGGATAAAGGAGTAATTAATTACTTGTTGTCACGAAAGTTGCCGATCTAGTGCGATAATATGATTGAAATTACCTCTGGAGCATCTCTCTAAAGTCTTCCCATATCTCTTTTTCTTTTCGTAACGAGTCCATGACAAGGACTTTTTTCCTGAGTCGGGTTGAATGACTAGCAGAATAAATTGGAACCTACGCACGCATAACTCATCATCGCTTACTTAACATCGAGTAAGTCAAATGTAATGTGTACAAGAGAGAGGTATGACTCACAAGAAGTTGTAAGGCAATAGTATTTCCCTTTTGGTTTGTTGTCTTAGTAAAGACTTTAGCAAGTAATCTTCTGTTTGCCCGGGTTTGGTTCTTACCACTTCTTCATGAACTCTATTTGGGTCAACGAACCCAATGTCAAAAGGGCCTCCTTTCATGCATTCCATAATCTTTTTCCTGCATAATAGTATATACATATATGGTGAGCATATATATATACATGCAATTAATGAAGTGAATGAGATAAGATAAAAATTACAGAAATAGTACTTACACACAATAAAGGCTGATGGCAGCTTTGTCGAGTTCCTTCTGATTGAATAGAAAATGCAAGTCTTGAATGTTGAAGTCGATCGCGTCATCTCCGCACAAGAAAATTTGATCTCTTATATGCGCCGTGATCCATTCTTCTTTTGTCGTCTTGCAGAAATCAAGGTACCACTTGTGCAATTTTTGCATCTTTGTTGGTAGATTCTTGAGCTCCTCTTTCTTGACGAGATTCTTCCCATACTTCCATGGCTGTATGGGGTTGGCATCGCATTTGGGCAAGTTGTCTCCCATGACGTTCAAGTATGCAATGTAAGTCATCCCCATCTCATTGGCCTTTCTTTGTAGCTCTGCCTCGTAATCATTTACGGGAGGAGCGTCCCGTGTCGAACATTTGAGCGGGCGCATGATTGGTTTTCCTGCTCTCGAGCATGGGAACTGTTTTCTGGGTGCCTCACGATCTACTTTCAGTCTCCCTACGGCGCCTTGCATCCGCCTTCAAAATCTGGCGCTCGTAGTCCGGCACAAGTGGGGTTTCAGGTTTCAAAAGATTTTTGTAAAACTTCTCCACCACCGCCGGATCTATTTTCTCCTTTGACTCAGCCCGTCTAGGTGCAAAGAATTTCTTGACCTGTTCTTCCGAGATACTATTGGTCTCCTCGACGCTGCGATTCCACGGTAAAACCGGCAATGGCTTGGCGGAAGGCTGCGGGACGTAGTTTTTTGAACTCTTTGGCGTACGGTTTCCTGCGGATTTCTTTGTGGCAGTGCTACTGATGCTCTTCATGGAAGTGCTCTTGCGCTTACGCTGAGGAGATGGCTGAAGCACCGGAGATGGCTGACGGGCCGGAGATGGCTGTCGCGCAGGAGATGGCTGAAGTGCCGGAGATGGCTGCCACAGAGATAGCTTAAAGCGGCTCGATCTTGACGCTGCGGAGACGGCGGGGGTGCCAGTGACCTCCAATTTGGAAGCACAATGTGTTCCTTCTTCCAAAGAATGGTTGTTTTCACTGCAAATTTGAGTTGAGTTTCCCCTTCACCTGTAGCACGGTCAAGTTGTGCTTCCTCATATTCCTTCACAACCTCATCCACCCGACAATAGCATAGCCATCCGAATCGGTCGGCGTGGTAAGTTCCACCAGCTACGGGAGGTAAGGCATAGCCGACACCACCTTAATGGATAAGCCCATTAATCTCACATGCAGCTCAGCGTGTTCGCTCTCCGTGATCTCATCCACGGGTATCGAGGACCCGCCATTTCAAGCGTGGCTGCACGTTCTCTGGAAGCCACACTGCTTTTCAGCACAGAGTCCGGCAGCTTCCAATGCGTGCTCTTCGTGCCGCTGAGATGGGCGGTAGCTTGATGGTTTGTGCATTCACTTGCGCCGCAGCCGCAAGTGCATGTTCTATCTGTGTCATCCGCTGTATGCTCTTTTCTTTCTGTCACGCCATCTGTAAGAGTCGCTCCAAGCAAACCCATCCTTCCACGTCATACCCCCGTGCCTCGTGCATATCCGTGGTGTTCTTTTTACCGATGGCGCGTGTGAGCTGGTCATTCTCTGTCGGGATGGAAGGTCCTGGCGGATGTTTCCTCGTATGCCGTGATGAGTTCGGTAGCGGGTTTGGCAAGGAGGGTTGGGAAGATACACAATCGCTTCGGGTCCAACCTTGCCCCGATTCCGTAGAACCAAGTCTTTGCACGTAGGTCCCACCCATCCGTCTGGGTGTGATCCCTCTAGCCTTGAGGCCTTCTCAGCTTCCTCCCACTTAGGCCTCTGAGATATGTAGCCACCTGACCCCGTCCTCTGGTGATATTCCTTCTCCAGGGCATTAAGTGTATTGGTTTCTGACCTCTTTTTAGCTATAGCACTTTTTTATATGTCTCAAATTCGGGCCAGTGAGGTCTTATCTTCGCATAATATGCGTCTTCGAAATTTGGAGTCTCGACAGATTTGACAAATTTGTTCAATTTTGTCTTCCAGTTGCGGAAAGCGTCATCCATCTTCTTTAGAGTCCACTCTTTGACCTTTTCCTTTATAACCGGGTTGTTTTCATCCTCCTCTGGCAGAAAGGTGAAATTTACCAACAACGAATTCCAAAGCATTTCTCTGGATCTGTCATCGACAAAGGTACCGTCGCCCTTCTTTGGCTTATTCTAATTTTCAATTATGATTGGGACTTGGTCCCTAACAAGAACTCCAGCCTGACGTACAAATTTTTCTGCGGCCTTCTCGGGCTCCATCGGCCTGCCATCAACACGGACTGCTTCGATCGTGAACTTTGCATGATCTTTCAACCGCTGGCTCGTGCCTCTCTTGCTCTTTTTCGTAGAAGGAGATGGTTGCTGGCTGGTCGATCCAGAGGGCTAAAATAAGAAAGAAGCGTTAATTAATACATGTAGAAGAAGATTGTTGGTGGAAGTCAGCAGAGGCTTAATCAATGCATATATCTCGCCGGACTTTGTAACCACTAAATTGTGTTCACCGGAGTCTTCATCTTCTCCATGACTAGTACTTGAGCTGTCGTCATCATGTCCCTCCAAGTTCAGATATTGTGAGGTGTCCTCATCAATAATGTTCTCCATTATTTATTCTTCTTCAAGGTTTCTACTAAGTGGATCCATAGTTTCTAAAACAATAATATTATCTAGAGTAAGAGTGTAAACATTCAAGTGGACTTGTATTCATACACAAATATACATATTATTCATACAAAAATACACAAATAAATACACAAATGAAATTAAAACCCTAAGGATGCTTGATCATTTTAAACGAGTTCCGAGGGGTCCAAACCTAATCAGGATGAAACTATGTTTCCCGCGAACCCGCCCCGCTTGACACCCTATCTATACTACTACTCCCTCCATAATTACATGCCATCTTAGTTTCGAGTTTCCCGATGTTAGTGAGATGTGCAATTGGTGGAACATTTTTAAAAATCAAATTCTCCGAGAAACACGTTCTCCTCTCAGACTCTATGGACCTTGTGTAATGAATTTTGTTAAGGGTTGTAACTAGAGAAATGTGAAATGCATATGTCATAGGATGAGGATGTTGTTGGGACAAGGGGATATGATACACTATATTAAAAAAGACAAGCAAGACTGGTGGGGAAATGGTTGCTCCTGTTGGACTGTTGGACTGACGACATGGGGGAACTACTTCGTATCGCTTGTGACTGACCACGTCGGTGTGTTCTTAGGATGAAGATCATCTTCAATTTCGACGCATTCGCACCAACTGGTTTTAATAAGATGAGAAAGCTTTGTAATAGTTTGGTGTTGATTTCAATAAAGTTCTTAATACTGTAAATACTAAATATGAAGACAAAAGTTCAAGATTACATATATTAGCAACGATGAGAGCGCGCATGTAAAATAATCACCGACATATTGCTAGCAATATTTAAGCATACAAATATATAATATGAATTTCACAACTTGGACAACGGTACATTTTCCTAAAATACTACATCTATGATAATTAACTTGTTAAACAATATAATAGTAAAACCCAATTAAATTGGTATTATTTTGATACAAATATATACATATGAATTTCACAACCAACCATATAAATTTCACAACCAACCATATAAATTTCACAACAATATAAGTGTGTTTATGAATTTCGGTGGACAAAGATTTAAAAGAACACTAGACAAAACTTGTTTATGAACCAAGTGTGCATCATATGGCTCCGACATACGGCTGCTCCGGCGAGGGCGACGACGCGGCTCCCGAGGCGAGGACGCGGCGGGCGAGACGAGGACGCGTGGTTCGACGAGGGCGAGGGGCGGACGACGCGGTGCTCCCGGGCGAGGGCGAGGACGCAGCTCCGGCGAGCGCGAGGGCGAGGCCGGCGCTGCTGCCGCGATGGCGGTCTTGGGCGGCTATCTCCGACGAGGGCGGGCGCTCTGCTCTCTGCTCTGGGTTTGATCGGCACGGGGAAGAAAGGAAGGAGGCGCATTAATACCCCTTTAACACCGGTTCCGATACCGACCGGTGTTAAGGGGATTTCTGCGCACAAGATGACCACCCCTTTAACACCGGTTCCAGCCAGAACCGTGTTAAAGGGGGTATGCACATAAACGAATAATCGCCCCTTTAACACCGGTTCGTGTCTGGAACCGGTGTTAAAGGGGGGCATTTATTTCATGCATTAAAGGGGCATTTTTAATTCAAAAAATATGATATGAATTTAGAAAATTCATATCTTTTTCATTTCAACTCAGAAAAATATGAATAATATATCATAATTTTCAGAAAAATAATATCTATCCATTCATGTAAATAATTTTATATTTACTTTACATGAAAATTTTCAAAATAATTAAAACACTTACATATAAATTTTGATTATTCAATTCAAACAAAAATAAATTGTTAAATCCTAAAACTTTGAACATAAGAAATATTAAGCATCTAAAAATAAATCTAACCCTATTTTATTAGATCAAATCATATTTTAATGCCGCATTTTTTGTATTAACATTTTTGAATTGATTGGATATTTAAATGTCGCATCTTTTGTATACACTTGAATCTCACCAAGCCTCGCTCAACTTGCATTGTTTTTTGATAAAATAGCATATTGTGAACCTAAAAATGATTTTTGTAAAAAATCCTGAGCATCGTATCATGTACCTGTAGTTCATATCTGACCCACTTCCTACCGATTCGGTAGGAATTTGTCTTTTCACCAGAGGTGGACAAAGGTTTCAGATCCCCTGTTGGTACATTGTGCATATAAGGTGATCTAGTATTTTTGTAATATGTGTTGGTGGTTTTTGAATTAGCCATTTGGTGGTTGCTTCACAAACCGTCTGCTTTTTATGCTCGGAAAATAGAAAATGCCTTTTTGGTGCGATAAAAAGGAAAACTTCCTCTTACAACATTGTTTGCCATGCCATGATGCACATGTATGCACAATATGGCCATATTATCACAAACTATGCCTTGATTCTAGCCATAACATTGGTCATTTGACCCGAAAGCCAAGAAACCTCGAATGAGATAGGTCATTTTGTGAAGGTTTTTTCGAGACATAATCAATATACCAAGTTTAAGATTTTTCCTTCTAACTATGTCACATAATATAACACCACGCGAAGGTTTCACACTGTTTCGATCTTTTTTATTTTTTTATCCCCGTTTTAAACTATCGACAAACTTTGTCGAACAACGGGCATGATGATTCTTAGCTCGGGGCCAAGCCTCGCTCAACTTGCATTGTTTTTTTTTGATAAAATAGCATATTGTCAACCTCGAATGAGAATGCAACTAATAGTAAGTTACATAAAGCCGAACTGGAACTGAAAATTAAGATACATAAAAGAACTGAAAATTAAGATACATGGCCAGATTAAGTAACAATCGGCCGAACTTGTTTCGGAATGTTGGAGTGATTCAGTCATGCTCCTGCCTACACCTGTAATACTGTACTTGTGATGCGTCGTACTCTTCACCATATCATCCATCGTATTTGGACTTCGTAATATCGTCTCTGGAAATTGAACCTACTTTGCGGGGCAGGAGTATCGTGTGGGCTGAGTATCGAGAGTGGCGACTCACATCAGAGAGTCAGCTGTGACCGCCATCATCATCTGCGTTCAGCGGTGGGGTCAGCCTCCCTCTCGAGACCGGAGCTGTGCCGTGTGCTGGTACTGAGTGGGCTCGACTTGAGGGTAGCGTAGGTAGACGGGAGTGGTTACAGGCGTCAGTACAGGCCAATAGTCCGACCGCCATATAGCCGGCGGCCTCGTTGAAGTTAGGAGGAGGTGGGCCGTCCTCCTCGTGCTGGCGGCGCCTCACGCCGATCCACGAAGAAGGCTTCCCAAGCAGGGAAATAGTCGGGATGCCATCTGGGATTCCTCCGCTACTCTGGCGTGAGCTCGAAGTAGTAGTGGTTCGTGATGGCCATCCGGTGCGCCACACCTAGAGGGACAGGAGGAACTGCACGCCTCGACGCCAAAGATCCAACCGACGGGACACAGAGCCCGGCGAGGTAGTTCGGGGCGCAAAGCGCCTCCGCCTCCCTGGGGGTTAGTGCTACGGTGGAAGCCATGGGAAAGAGTGATGAGGTTGCAGATATGAGTCTAGAGATGTGCAATGACAATGGAGGCCAACCCTACATATATATATAGTGAACTAGCGGGAAGAATTGGAGGGAAGAATCAGGGAAGAACAATGGCGGAAGAAAATGGCGGGAAAAATGGCGGATGAACCTTTAGTCCCGGTTGGAGACACCAACCGGGACTAAAGATGAACAACTAGTCCCGGTTGGAGACACCAACCGACAAAACACGAAGTTAGCACTAATAATAGGGGTGAGTGTCGACATTATGTCGTGGCGGCGTACTTGTCTCGGATGGTGTCACCAACCGGACTAAAGATGAACCTTTAGTCCCTGGAGACACCAACCGACAAAACACGAGTCGACTAATAATAGGGCTAAGTGTCGACATTATTTCGTAAGTGTCGACACTATGTCGAGCTGCTTGTACTATAAATAGGCATCCTTGTGAGTCCAGTCCTCCACCAGTTTGAGGCTATGCCTTACCTCCTTTCGAGAGCAGGACACCACTACGGCCAGTTTAGGAGATGCCGACGGAGCCCAGTCCTCGCATCTCCGAGAACTGGTCATAGAGGCACTCCTAATATGTGAAATTAGTTAGCTCGGTGTATTGATCTAGTTAGAGTTACAAAGCTGCAAGATGGTTTTGAGAGCAGGACACCACTACAGCCTGCCTGTGGAGATGCCGACGAGCCTAGTCCTCCCAAGATCTCTAAGAAACTGGTCATAGAGGCACTCCTAATATGTGACTGCTGCTTGGAGATCAGATCTTAATGGTAAGTATGAATCGGGACAACTTCTTCTCATAGTCCCGGTCCATCCACAAAACATGACTAACACTCAAGACATGTATTAATATTAAAAACATGAACTAGAGTTACATAATATGAGCATGAACTTCTTGGCATATGTCCTTCCATATGATCGCTTCAGACGTAACCATGGAGCATCTTCTTTACTTAATGGAATGCTTGGGTCAGTTTTCACTGTGAAGGGCGGAATTTCATCAAACTTATTATAATCTTCTGACATGTCTGTCTTGTCCTCGATTCCCACGATGTTTCTTTTCCCTGAAAGAACTATGTGACGCTTTGGCTCATCATATGATGTATTCGTTTGCATATTTTTTCTTTTTTTGGTCTAGAGGACATGTCCTTCACATAGAAAACCTGAGCCACATCATTGGCTAGGACGAATGGTTCGTCTAAGTTCGTGTCTACCTTCATAAGATTGTTGAGATCCACCGTTGTCATTCTGCATTCTTGTCTACCTCAACCCCTCCTCCTGTTAGCTTGACCCATTTGCATCGAAACAAGGGGACCTTAAAATTAGGTCCATAGTCAAGTTCCCATATCTCCTCTATGAACCCATAATATGTGGTCTTTTGCCCATTGTCTTCTCAGATCGCTTTATACACCACTGCTTTTGGTTGGTGCTCTTTTTATCTTGGCCTATCGTAAAATGTATTCCCATTTATCTCGTACCCTTGGAAAGTACATACAAATGAAGATGGTGTCCTGGCCAACAAGTACAATTGATCCCCAAAAGTGGTGTTATCCGTGAGAAGTCTTTGCCACCGCCAAAACTCGCCATGTGTTCACTTATAATCCATTCATCGACCGTCCCGGTGTTTGAGTATTAAATTCTTGTGTTCATTGATATACGGGCAACCAAGATAGATCTTTGTAAAACCGTAGTGTGCTTGATTGAGAGAATGCCTGTCCCTACATATCATTGCTTTACATCCTAGGGTGCCTTTTCCACGCATTCCCTCATGTCGTGATTCCGAACACCAATCGCCTTAAGGTCAGGAATAAAATCAACACAGAACTCAATGACCTCCTCTGTTACATAGCCCTTGGAGATGCTTCCTTCTGGCCTAGCACGGTTATGAACATATTTCTTTAAGACTCCCATGTACATCTCAAAGGGGAACATATTGTGTAGAAATATAGGACTGAGAATGGCAATCTCTTCTACTAGCTGAACCAGGAGATGCGTCATAATATTGAAGAAGGATGGTGGGAACACCAACTCAAAGCTGACAAGACATTGGGCCACATCTGTTTGTAACCCTGGTAGGCTTTCTGGACTGATTACCTTCTGAGATATTGCATTGAGGAATGCACATAGCTTCACAATGGGTACTCGAACATTTTCAGGTAGAAGCCCCCTCAATGCAATCGGAAGCCATTGTGTCATAATCACGTGGCAGTCATGAGACTTCAGGTTTTGGAATTTTTCTCCATATTTATTATTCCCTTTATATTCGAGAAGCCGACGGGACCTTGATACCGCTTCGCATTCAAAAAGATTTCCTTCTCGCTTTGGTAAGGGCGTAATGGCGGAGTTAAGTGGCATCGTTTACCCTTCTTGTTCTCGGGATGCATAGGCTCTTCAGGGCTTTCAGACGCTATGGTCTGCCGTGCTTCCGGTATCTTTTGTCTTCCCATACACTCCTAGAAAGCCTAGCAGGTTCATGCAAACATTCTTCGTCACGCATCACGTCGATTGAAGAGCGGACCTCTAAGACTTTCCAATAGGGTAGGTCCCAAAATATAGATTGCTTCTTCCACATGGGCGCCGTGTCCGCATCGTCATTCGGAATGTGATAGACTGCCAGACCTTTTCCAAAGATTACTTCTAGGTCCTTGACCATACCAAATACCTCCTCACCGGTGCGGAGAACAAGGCTTCCTCCGGTTTCGCCAGACGTTTGAAATGCTTGCCTTTCTTTTTCTTCGGATGCGTTCGGAAGAAATCGGCGATACCCTAGGTACACAACCTTCTTACATTTATCCAAATATACACTTTTAGTATCATCTAAACAGTGCGTGCATGCATTGTATCCCTTGTTTGTCTGCCCTGAAATGTTACTAAGAGCAGGCCAATCATTGATGGTTACGAAAAGCAATGCTCAGAGGTCAAATGGCTCCCTTTGTGCTCATCCCACATACGTACACCTGGTTTGGCCCACAGCTGTAAAAGTTCTTCAACTAATGGCCTTAGGTACACATCAATGTCGTTGCCGGGTTGCCTCGGGCCTTGGATGAGCACTGACATCATAATGAACTTCCTCTTCATACACAACCAAGGAGGAAGGTTATAGATACATAGGGTCACAGCCGGTGCTGGATCGCAACTCGCTCACCAAAAGGATTCATGCCGTCTACTTAGACCAAACCTTAAGTTCCTTGCGTCACGCGTGAAGTCCGGGTACTCGCCGACTTTTCTCCACTGTGACCCATCGGGGTGTCTCAACATCGCGTCTTTCTTACGGTCTTCCATGTGCCATCGCAACAACTTGGCATGCTCTTTATTTCAAGAGACATTTTAACCGTGGTATTATAGGAGCATACCATATAACCTTGACGGAACCTTCTTCCTAGGGGCCTCGCCCTCAACATCGCCAGGATCGTCTCGTGCGATCTTATCAAGCGAAGTGCATACCGGCATGCATCCAAATTCTCGTACTTCACCGCGGTAGATGATGCGTCATTAATGCAGCATGTATCTTCCGCACGCCTAATCCTAGAGGGCATAACCTTCTTTGCTTGGTATGTACCGTCAGCAACTCATTATTTCTTGGAAGAAGATTCTTCATTTTTACCAACAACTTTGAAAATGTTGTCACCACACCATTCTTCGCCTTCCATTGCAGCAAATCCAGGTGGCACCTAGCTTTTTGTGGCCATCTTCGCAAGTTGGATACAACAATGTTTTGTGATCCTTTAATAACTGCTCCAGCTTCTCCTTCTCCTTTTCAGTTTCACATTCTTCCTTTGCATCAGTAATGGCCCGACCAAGATCGTCATCAATGGCCCATCCGCCTCTTGATCTTCATTATCTACCCCTGTTGCATTATCATCATATTCAGGATACATATTATGATAGTTGTCATCATCCTATTCTTATTCGTTGTCTTCCATCACAACCCCTTTTTCTCCGTGCTTGGTGCAACAATTATAGCTGGGCATGAAACCGGATCGAAGCAGGTGGGCGTGAATGGTTCTGGTATTTGAGTAGTCTTTCTTGTTCTGACAGTGAACACACAGAGAGCACATAAAACCATTGTGACCACGGTTTGCATTATCCACAACGATGAAATTTTGGAGGCCCGTAATGTACTCGGAAGTGCGGCGGTCACTGCACATCCATTATCGGTTCATCTGCATTAATATGTAGTATATATCAAAAAATAATAGGGAGATGACCATTTATATATATAGTACATCAATGACACATGAAAGGATAGTTGCCGACCTCGACCGAGACGGAAAGAGCAACAAGAAAACTTATTTTGAGCTCTCGGGCATTTCACCGAACACCTCTTGTGCATATGAAAAAAAAACTAGAACTCTTCACACCCTCTTGCTAGGCTCCAAAATGTGAAAGAATGGAAGAGTGGGGTGTGTGTGGTCTGGGGTGGTGTCTTATATATAGCCCCCCCTTTAACACCGGTTCATGCCACGAACCGGTGTTAAAGGGGGGCTGCGTGGGCCACTGTTGCAGGGTCCTTTAACACCGGTTCGTGGCATGAACCGAAGGGGGGCTCCTTTTTTGCCGCAGGGGCCACGCTGGTACAACCCCCCCTTTAACACCGGTTCGTGGAAGAACCGGTGTTAAAGCCCTTTTTCGGGATCAACAAAAGACCTCGTTTCCACTAGTGATATGACCACATATCTATTATAAGGATATTGATGGAAAGTTTGATTTCACAAATGCATACTGCATAAATAAATACATGGGTTTAATATTCAATAAATGCATAAAATATGCACACATTGGGACATATGTGTTGGAATTTTTGCCTAAATAGGCCCAGCCCATTTATTATATGCCAATAAATTCCTGAAATCCTAGAGGCTCATTTGGCCCATTCATGCAAGGCAAGAGCTGGGACAAATCTTTAGTCCCACATTGGTAGTTGATTGGAAGTTGGACCAGCTTATAAGGTGAGCTCTTCCACCATTTGTACGAGCTTGAGAAGAGAAGACATATACAAGCGCGCTCCTCCTCCTCGCTCGCCTCGTCACGATGCGCGCGCGCCGCGGGTGGCGGGAATCTTGAATGCTATATGAACAGTTTTACAGAAGCTGAAACGTTTTGCTCGAGTGGACTTTTAATACGAACTGGGTGGAGGCTGTCCGGTGGGCTTCCACCTGTTCAATTCAACTTCTGTCCATTCATTTCATCTCATGCGCAGCCTGTCTGCAAGAGAGAGGTCGGGCCTCCTCTCAGACACACTGCCACACATCCTTTTGCGCCTCCAGTTCCAGAGCACTGCGCTACTTAGATCTTCCCCATCCCGTCTTGCGGCGTGCACCGCGAGCCAGGACAGTAGGCCTCCGAGACCCCGATGCTTCGAGTCCTGTACGGGAGAAGGGCGATTAGGTTTTTGGGGAGCGTTATCGGCGCGACTACTGGCTTCATCACAGACTCCCTCATGGATAGCGACTGCGGCGACGTCTTCCCCGACGAGGATTTCTTCCGCGACATCAGCACCCTCTTCCTTGACGACATGGCCAACGACGGTTCCAACACCGGCCGTTCCTCTTCTGCTACTTCCGTGTATATTTTCTTTCTCAATCTTGTTCTGATCGCATCTAAAGTTTTACGCCTTGCAGTTTGTTTGGTTATATGCCTTAATATGTATTCGCTATTTCACATGATTAGTATATTGTCTATTATTCTAATCATGTTTTATCTAGCGTTTATTATGGATAATTCGCTTGGTAAATTGCTCTATTTTTCAACAATCCAAAAACCTTATTTCAGGAAATTTGCCCCAAGTGGCTTTGTTGCTTCTATGAAGTCACCTGTGTTCGAAGGTGTCAATTACAAACGATGGCGTGCGTGAGCAGTTCTCTGGTTTTAGACCATGAGCTGCTATAACGCCATCTATGGCGCACCTGAGGGAGAACTTAATCCCGCTCAGGAAGAGGCGTTCCAAAAACTTGATACCACTTTCAAGGCTGACTTGATCAGCATCCTTGGCGACAGTATTGTCGATTCATATCTGTCATTTAGCAATGGCAAGGATATGTGGGATGCGCTCGAGAGAAAATTTGGAGTCTCCGATGCTGGCAGTGAACTGTATGTCATGGAACAATTCTATGACTATAAGATGGTTGAGGACCGCCCCATTGTGGAGCAGGCTCATGAGATACAGTCACTTGCTAGGGAGCTTGAGCACTTCACTTGTGTGCTACCGGACAAGTTTGTTGCCGGAGGCATTATTGCCAAACTTCCCCAGTCATGGAGGAAATTTTCTATTTCTCTGAAGCACAAGAGACAAGAGTTCTCCGTGACATATCTCATTAGGACTCTTGATGTGGAAGAGAAGGTGAGAGCAAAAGACACACGTGCTCGAGGTACCAATGGAGGTTCTAATGCCAATCTGGTACAAAAAAGGAACTTCCAGCCTCATAAGTTCAAGAACAAAGGCAAGTTTGACGGCAAAGGAAAGTTCGATGGAAAGAACAAGGCCTCACAGTCCACCATCTTCAAGAAGACTGATAAGAGGAAAGGTGCTTGTCATGTGTGTGGTGATCCTGATCATTGGGCTCCTTCTTGTCCCAACCGCTTTGACAAGCGCCAGCATGGAAAGGGCAGCAAGACTGCTAATGTTGTCATGGGCGACGTTGAGATGAAAGATGTTGAGTTTGGTATATTACCTACTGTTCTTTCATTATGTCATTCTCCTGATTGGTGGATTGACACGGGCGCTAAAGTACATGTTTGTTCTGATATTTCCATGTTTTCTTCATATCAGGTCAGAGGGACTCAAAGCGTGCTGATGGGTAACGGCTTGCATGCTTCTGTTCATGGTGTTGGTACGGTCGATCTAAAGTTCACTTCGGGAAAGACCGTTCGTCTTGAAGAACGTGCATCATGTTCCCTCAATAAATAAAAATCTTGTTAGCGGATCTCTTCTGTGTTGAGATGGCTACAACATTGTATTCGAGTCCAATAAATTTGTAATTTTGAAGTTATAAGACTTCTTTGAGGATATCTTTCCAATGAAAACCTATTAATAAACCCTCAATAAATAAAAACCTTTGTTGGTAAAGGCTATGAGTGCGAAGGCTTGTTCCGCTTATCTCTGTCAGACATTTGTAATAAACTTGTTAATCATATTTACACAAATTTTAAATCAAATAATGTCTGGCACTCTCGTCTTTGTCATATTAATTTTGGTTGTATGACGTGACTAGCCAAAATAAATTTAATCCCTAATTTCACAACTGTTAAGGGATCTAAGTGCCAAGTCTGCGTGCAAGCTAAACAACCTCGCAAGTCACATACGACTGCAGAAGTGAGAAATTTAACACCACTAGAGCTCATACATTCTGATCTTTGTGAGATGAATGGTGTGTTGACAAAAGGTGGAAAGAAATATTTCGTGACTTTGATCGATGACTCTACGAGATATTGTCATGTGTATCTTCTGAAATCAAAAGATGAGGCTTTGAGTTTTTTCAAAATCTATAAAGCTGAGGCAGAAAATCAACTTGATCGAAAGATTAAGTGGCTTAGGTCTGATCGTGGTGGAGAGTATTTTTCCAACGAGTTTGATTTCTTTTGTACGGAACATGGCATAATTCATGAGAGGACGCCTCCCTGCTCACCTCAGTCAAATGGAGTAGCCGAAAGAAAGAACCGTACTCTAACAGATTTGGTTAACGCCATGTTAGACACATCGGGTCTCTCTAAGGAATGGTGGGGGGAGGCACTATTGACTGCGTGTCATGTCCTAAACCGAGTTCCCACAAAGAACAAAGAAATTACTCCATTCTAAGAATGGGAGAAGAAAATATTAAAACTCTCTTACGTACGTACTTGGGGTTGTTTGGCAAAGGTTAATGTACCAATCCCCAAGAAGCGCGAGCTTGGACCAAAAGCCATTCTAGCATTGGTTATAGATTCTTGATAGTAAAATCTGAAGTGCCTGACATTCATGTCGGTACAATCATGGAGTCGACTGATGCAACTTTCTTTGAGGATATCTTTCCAATGAAAGATAAACCTAACTCATCAAATCCAGAGATACCTAGTTCATCTAATCAGGAATTTGCTACATTCTCTGAACCTACCATTTCAATTGAACACTCTGAAAGTCCTAAGGAGGATGATAATGAAATTCCTAAAAGGAGCAAGAGACAGAGGACTGCAAAGTCCTTTGGTGATGATTTCATTGTGTACCTTGTGGATGACACTCCCACTTCCATTTCAGAAGCATATGCATCTCCTGATGCTGACTACTGGAAGGAAGCCGTCCATAGTGAGATGAATTCCATCTTAGCTAATGGAACATGGGAGATCACTGATCGCCCTTATGGGTGCAAACCTGTAGGGTGCAAGTGGGTGTTTAAGAAAAAGCTTCGACCTGATGGTACTATTGAGAAGTACAAGGCACAGCTTGTGGCCAAGGGATATACTCAAAAGGAAGGTGAAGACTTCTTTGACACTTACTCACATGTTGCCAGATTGACCACCATTCGAGTATTACTCTCATTGGCTGCCTCTCATGGTCTTCTCATTCATCAAATGAACGTTAAGACAGCTTTCCTTAATGGAGAGTTGGATGAGGAAATTTACATGGATCAGCCAGATGGCTTTGTGGTAAATGGTCAAGAAGGAAAGGTGTGCAAGTTGTTGAAGTCTTTATATGGTCTAAAACAAACCCCTAAGCAGTGGCATGAGAAGTTTGAAAGAACTTTAACTGCTGCAGGCTTTGTTGTAAATGAAGCTGATAAATGTATGTATCATATCCATGGTGGGGGTGAGGGAGTCATCCTTTGTTTGTATGTCGATGACATGCTGATTTTCGGAACCAACCTTAATGCAATTAAGGAGGTCAAAGATTTCTTATCTCGTTCCTTTAAGATGAAGGATCTGGGAGTAGCTGATGTCATCCTGAACATCAAGCTATTGAGAGATGATGATGGTGGGATTACATTGCTTCAGTTCCACTATGTGGAAAAGATCTTGAGTCGTTTCGGGTATAGCGACTTCAAGTTTTCTCCTACATCGTATGATCCTAGTGCTTGGAAAGAATCGAGGAAATGCTCGAGACCAACTGAGATACTCTCAAACTATTGGCTCGCTTATGTATTTAGCTAGTTCCACGAGGCCTGACATCGCCTTTGCCGTAAGCAAACTCAGTCGATTTGTTTTAAATCCAGGAGATGATCACTGGCATGCTCTTGAGAGAGTTACGCGATATCTAAAAGGCACTGCGAGCTATGGCATACACTATACCAGGTATCCGAGGGTACTAGAGGGTTATAGTGATTCAAATTGGATATCTGATGCTGACGAGATAAAGGCCACAAGTGGATATGTATTCACACGTGCTGGTGGCGCTGTTTCTTGGAAGTCTTGCAAGCAGACCATCTTAACGAGGTCAACTATGGAAGCAGAACTCACAACATCAGACACAGCCAGTGTTGAAGCAGAGTGGCTTCGTGAACTCTTGATGAACTTACCTGTGGTTGAAAAACCAATACCCGCAATCCTAATGAACTGCGATAATCGAACTGTGATTTTCAAGGTAAATAGTTCTAAGGATAATATGAAGTCATCAAAACATGTGAAGAGGAGACTGAAATCTGTCAGGAAAATGGGAAACTCCGGAGTTATTGCATTGGATTATATCCAAACATCTAAAAACTTAGCAGATCCCTTCACAAAGGGTCTATCACGCAATATGATAGAAAATTCATCGAAGGAGATGGGTATGAGACCCACAAATTGAGCTTTCCATAGTGGTAAACCACTCTATGTGATCGGAGATCCCGTGAATTAGAATTGTAAGACAAGCTGTTGGTTAGCTGAGAGAAAAAGTATCCCTAGTTTAATAAACACCACTCCATAAAAATGCAATACTTTCCTATTCTGCACGGCAGGTTGATTTATTATCTTAATGTGTTTTAAGTGGCTTATCCTAAGCAAAGACGTTGTCCTACAGAACATCTTTTGAAGAACAGACCTATATGAGTCTGACTGTTAAAACGTCGCAGTCTATGAGAGTAGGGTGCTCTCTAATAAACTCATGAAAGGTCATGGAGTATGACGTATAAGCTCCACCCGCGGGGAAGTCCAACGGTAGCCTAGTATCGGTCAAGACTTTTTGTGAAGCTAGGTTTGCAGCAAACTTGCAGTTCAAGGCATAGTCCACTGTACAAGTTGCAGCCTAGTATAACATAAAGCTCTAGGTAGAAGTTCAAGTTAACAGTCTCCATTATAGTACCGGTATATAAACAATGTTTTGGAACCAAAGGCAAACTTCATGTGCCTCTGGGATATGGTGGGGGATTGTTGGAATTTTTGGCTAAATAGGCCCAGCCCATTTATTATATGCCAATAAATTCCTAAAATCCTAAAGGCCCATTTGGCCCATTCATGCAAGGCAAGAGCTGAGACAAATGTTTAGTCCCACATTGCTAGTTGAGTGGAAGTTGGACCAGCTTATAAGGTGAGCTCTTTCACCATTTGTACGAGCTTGAGAAGAGAAGACATATACACGTGCGCTCCTCCTCCTCCTCGCTCGCCTCGCCACACCTCGCCTCGAAACGACACGACACGTCGCGCGCGCGTCGCGCCGCGGGTTGTGGGAATCTCGCCGAGCCGAGCTTTATTTTGCCATGCATGAATGGTATATGAACAGTTGTACAGAAGCTGAAACTTTTTGCTCGAGTGGACTTTTAATACGAACTGAGTGGAGGCTGTCCGGTGGGCTGCCGTCTGTTCGCTTCAACTTCTATCCATTCGTTTCATCTCCTGCGCAGCCTGTCTGCCTTCCCCTCTGTGCCTATATAAGAGAGAGGTCGGGCCTCCTCTCAGACACACTGCCACACATCCTTTGCGCCTCTAGTTTTAGAGCACTGCGCTACTTAGATCTTCCCCATTCCGTCTTGCGGCGTGCACCGTGAGCCGGGACAGTAGGCCTCCGAGACCCCGCTGCTTCGAGTCCTGTACGGGAGAAGGGCGATAAGGTTTTTGGGGAGCGCTATCGGCGCGACTACTGGCTTCGTCACGGACTCCCTCACGGATAGCGACTGCGGCGACGTCTTCCTCGACGAGGACTTCTTCCCCAACATCAGCACCCTCTTCCTTGACGACATGGCCAACGACGGTTCCAACACCGGCGGTTCCTCTTCTGCTACTGTCGTGTATATTTTCTTTCTCAATCTTGTTCTGATCGGATCTAAAGTTTTACGCCTTACAGTCTGTTTGGTTATATGCCTGAATATGTATTCGCTATTTCACATGATTAGTATGTTGCCTATTATTCTAATCATGTTTTATCTAGCGTTTATTATGGATAATTCGCTTGGTAAATTGCTCTATTTCTCAACAATATGTCAATTGAAATTACCTTCCCAGAATCATGTAGTCATTGAAGGGATCAACACGGTGAACATAGGTAGTGAAAGAAGCCTTGGTAGCCTGATTGAGGCCACATCTACAACTATTGCGCCAACTGCTGGTTAGTGATGCCCCGCTGACATCTTCCCGCGGTGGTGCATCATGTGTGCCACTGCATAGTAGAAACATGAGGACACGGAGTTGTCGGTCTAGATGGCAGGATCTAGCACACCGGAAGAGTCACGAGGGCGCCGAGGAGAGCAAGGTCACGGATGCGGTCGAGAGAGCAGGTCCGATTTTGGGGAGGTGAGGAGGAAGATCGGTTCTTGACCATAAATTTCAGGATTACATTCGGCAAAGGTGCGCAATTAACCGGAGAAAGAAAATGTGTGATGCAAACTAGACTGTTCGATGGTAAACCAGATTGATGTCGTTGGAGTGGTCCGTCAATTTGTTTGCCATCGGACCACGATACTTAATATTTTACCTTCTATTATGTAGTTATATTTCTGTGCAAAGTGGACTTGCTTTGTGTCCTTGATTCTCCTTCTTTGCTATGCCCACAGCAATCAGGCACACTTCGCTATGCGCGCAGTAGTGTTCGTCCGCTAATGTCCGTTCACACTCTGCCAGATAGCTCATAAAGTTAATTAGTTACTTGCATACCATTTAATATACTATGCTGTAGAGGATGGATTAAACCTTTTTATGACGAAATACTTCCGTTGTGTTGATCTGCACCAACTATCCACTGAATGTAAGTCAAGGGATTGATACTCATAAAACTAGATCCTCACATCAATGAAAGAAGACACGCCCTGCCTTTTGGCTGATTTTCTTTTGATAAAGTGCATTTTATTGTCTCAAACGGAGAGAATTTTATTGTAAACTTTGAGTGAGTACAAGGAAAACTAAAAGCGTGAAAATAAGGAAAACCATAACGACAAGAAAGATTAAGTCATATGTATATCATGCAAAATCATGTTACTGAACTATAGTTCATAATGGTTTAAGAAAGTGTCTGATCAGTCATGAAATTCATTTCCTGTTCAGAATGAAAATTATATAAACAAAATCACAAACTGTTTTTGCCAAATTATTGAATTCAATATTTACTTGTTGCATGTTTGCCACGGAGCAGATGTCTTGTTGAAACTAATCATTTGTGGTCCTCCCGTGATGCAGACGATACACTACAACTAATAGTTAGCGAGATCCAAACCATTCTCATACGGATCCCATAACAAGTCATGTGTGCCGGACGAAGCAACGTTGGTCCCGACTTAGGTCGTGGCCCGCCAAGGTTTTGATCACACACGTTAGTTATTATATTAACATAGTAAAACTTCCGTAAGGTGATGCACTGATGCCAACAAAAAACAACCCATATATTGTGGCACAGACTATATTGCACTGCTTAATAATTTTTCACAGCATATGCCCATGTGAAACGAAAAAGTTTTCAACCTCAAAAAACACAGTAAAACTAAAGAACACATGCAATCACAAGTTGTCGCAGCCTAAGAAAACCGGACTATGCTACGCAGTTTCATGGTGTTTCATCACACCATGTTCTTCCAAACCCATCGCCTTTAGCGTTCTTCTTGTTTAGAAATCCCCACTTTCCCGTATGTGTAAAATCCCAAGTTTTAAAATTCACCACCATGTTCCCTGGAGCACCGCATCCAGAAACGCCTTAGAGAACAGTCGCATTCTTTTAGGTGGCGTCTGTTCGCCCTGTATATAAGGATACATCACCATAAAAATGATCACCTATTCATTTGCTCGATTGTCTCCACTTTGTCTGTCATTAAATCTTCACACGTTATCAGCACGCTCTGTCGAGAGCAATTCCGAAGATCAATAGGGGAGAACTACGAGCAAAAGGTGAGAAAGGACAATGCTTGGGGTTTCATCCCGGTGCTTCTTCACCTGCTTCGCAATGATGATCATAGTCGCTCCATTGCTCATGGCTGGCGTCGAGTAGGCACAATTCGCCGCCACCTTCACCACGAAAGTGCCCTCATCATTCCGATAAATGTTGCTATGGTGCAAGAGGTATCATGGTCACCGCTATGGAATAGGAGGTTACCGTGGCCCTCCTCGCTGCCACTAGAACAACCTAGCGAGCATGTCGGTGCACGCCCTTGAGCTGGTTGTTCCGCCCATAGCACCCATGTCAATGCAGGTCCTTGAGCTGGCCATGCATGCATTTGCGCCGCTACAAGTGTAGGCCCTTGATCCTGCTGCCCAGCACTTCGCAACCATTGTTCCCAAGATCCGGGTAGCCCAAATGTTGTAGGAGTCTGACCCATTTGCATCTACCATATCATCCCTACCTCTAAAAGCAGGGAGGCCACCACAGAGGAGAATAGGTTGAACTCGTACAACATTTGGGGTTGTTAGTCTGACGAGGAGCCATTCATGCATCACCAGAACCACGGGCGCATCGTGTTGTGCGGCCGACTGAAGGTCCTGCACCGACAGTGGCGTGAATGCTTCCACAGATGGCTCAAGGATCTGCACCGGTAGGGGCCCTATGGGCAACGTGGCCATCTCACGGTCCTATACCGGCAGGATGGTGAGGTTGTTCTAGTGGCGACGAGGTGGGCCGTGATAAACTTCTATAACACAACGGCTACCACGATAGCCTCCTTCATTGTAGCAACATTTATCAGAATGATGAGGGGCACTTTCGTGGTGGCGAATGACACCTACCCAACGCCGGCCATGGGCGATGAAGCGACTATGACCATCGCCACGAAGCAGGTGAAGAAACATCGGGAGGAAACCACAAGGATTTTTCTTTCTCTCACATTTTTCTTGTAGTTCTCCATTGTCGATCTTCGGAATTGCCTTGTCAAAGCGTGCTAATAACGTGTGAATATTTAATGATAAACAAACCGGAGACAATCGAACAAAGTGATCTTTTTTATGGTGATGTTGTTATGAACGGTCTGAGTTACGTGAGGAGAGGGCCCAACCATGGGCCCAACTAGGGGCTTAGCCCATTATCAATTTTTATATACTGTTTGTAAACGACGCAAACAACAAGCAATAATAATATTCATTATTGCCGACTCCCCGAGGAGTCGGTCTCCTAACCCTAGCTTTGGGGGCGCTCGTTCCAGATTCGCACGGACCACTATAGCCTCAAGTACTTGTTGGATCAGAGGCTCTCGACCGTTCCGCAACATCAGTGGATCAACAAGCTGTTTAGCTTTGATTTCACCGTGGAGTACCGACGGGGCGCCTCAACACCGTTTCCGACGCTCTCTCTCGCCGCGACGATGACGATGCGGACGGCGCACCCGAGGGGATGGCGATGTGCATCCGTTCGGGCCCCTCCTTCGCCCTCTTTGACACCATCCGCCAGGCTACTGCGGCAGCGCTTGACGCCCAGCGCCTGCGGCAGCAGCTGGAGGAGGGCGAGTTGGATGCGCCATGGCGCTGGGCTGAGGGGCTCCTCTTGCACGGGCGCCGTATCTTCGTGCCCGACCACGACGATCTTCGACACCAGGTGCTCCTGCTGGCCCATTCGTCAAGCCATGAGGGTGTCGAGAAGACCATCCACCGTCTCCGCGCCGACTTCTACATACCCGGGGATCGGGCCTTGGTCCAGGACTGGGTGCGCTCTTGCGAGATATGCCAGCGCAACAAGACGGAGACGCTGCGACCGGCGGAGATGTTGCAGCCGCTGGAGGTGCCCTCCTAGGTCTGGGCCGACATCTCCATGGACTTCATCGAGGGCCTCCCCAAGGTGGGCGGCAAGTCCGTCATCCTACGGTGGTCGACCGCTTCTCCAAGTACGCACACTTCATCGCGTTTGGCCACCCGTACACCGCCGCGTCCGTTGCTCGTGCCTTCTTCGACGGCATCGTCCGCCTCCATGGTTTTCCCGTGTCGATCGTCAGTGATCGGGATCCGGTGTTCACGGGACACGTCTGGCGTGACCTTTTCAGGATGGCGGGCGTCAAGCTCCGGTTCAGCACGGCGTTTCATCCTCAGACGGACGGCCAGTCCAAGGTGGTTAACAAAGTGATCGCCATGTACTTACGTGGTGATCGTCCTTGCGCATGGGTGGATTGGCTCGCGTGGGCAGAATATTGCTACAACACCTCCTACCATTCTGCCCTGCGTGCCACGCCATTTGAGGTGGTGTACGGTCGGCCGCCACCGCCCATCTTGCCGGTCGATCCGGCGACTGCTCGGACGGAGACTGCCGGGGAGCTGCTCCGCGACCGCGACGAGATGCTTGCTAAGGTGCAACAGCGTCTCGTTCAGGCTCAACAACTCGCCAAACACTACTACGAGCGGCCATCATCGCGAGGTGGCCTATGCGGTGGGTGACTGGGTGTGGCTGCGCCTTTTTCATCAATCCACCCAGTCCCTCGACCCGCGTGCGAGGCGCAAGCTTGGGCCTCGCTACGCTGGCCCCTTCGTCATCTTGGAGCGTGTGGGCACACTTGCATATCGCCTTCAGCTGCCCGCGGGCTCCCTCATCCATGATAACTTTCATGTGGGTCTGCTAAAGCCTTATCGTGGGGAGCCACCGGCCGCGCAGCGAGCGTTACCACCGATCGCCGATGGCCGTCTTCTTCCGACCCAGACGAAGGTGTTACGCGCCCAGCTCCGTCGCGGCATTTGGTACTTGCTGGTGCAGTGGGAAGGCCTTTCGGAGGAGGAGGCCACTTGGGAGAAGCGCGAGGAGTTTAGCCAGCACTACCCCGACTACCAGCTCGAGGACGAGATGTTTGCATAAACGGGGAGAGATGTTATGACCAGTCTGAGTTACGTGAGGGGAGGGCCTAACCATGGGCCCAACTAGGGGCTTAGCCCATTATCAGTTTAGGGTTTTAGCTCTTTATATACTGGTTGTAAATGAAGCAAACAGCAAGCAATAATAATATTTATTATTGCCGACTTTCCGAGGAGTCGGTCTCCTAACCCTAGCCGCCGCCCCTTTTCTCCAGCCCGCACGGGCGCCACGCCGCGTCACCCGCCGCCCTCGCTCCCCTCCTTCCCCTACAAGCTACGCCCAAGGGCGGGTAGACCAGTTGGTTCTACCAGATGTACCCTTATATACATGGTGAACAAATGATCTCCCAAGGCGTCGTTTCGAGGAAAGTTGTGACGGTTCTCATGAGACGATGTTTTGAGGAAAGTTGTGACGGTTCCCACAACGTGTGGGATTTTACACGTGCGGGCAAACTGGGGGTTTTATCCCATAGTTAATTAACGTAGGTTGATTATTCTTAACGCTTTCTCTATGATTCAGCTAGAGCCAGCGGAACATTGGCTTTTTGTCTTTTCTGGCTCTAGGCAGCCTAACATAGTCTACACCAATAGTTTGTTCAAATAAATTTCCTGCCGATTGGAAACCTAGCCACCTCCTGGTTGACCATGCCTGCATTTTCTTCGGCGCATCGGCACCCTCCACCGCCAGACCTCGTGCTACTCTTGACGGTCGCTGGTTCGTAGTCATAGGGGCTCTACACCATTGGCCAGGGGCGGAGCCAAGATTTAGACATGGGGGCAAAGATGATCGCTCTTTAAGTTTAGATGTAACTAGCAACTATTTTACTCTTAATTTGGCACTCAGTTACATTCAAAATCTAAGCAACAACTGAGAAATATGGGTGTACCACTACCAACGATTTGATCTAAATTCATTATTTGGTTAGATTAAAAATCTAGGCGGCAGATATAGCTGTACTACTACTACTACTGCATGCCAACATGCAATTTGATCCAAATTTCGCGCTTGGTCAGATTAAAAATCTTGGCAATGGGCAGATTTCGTTCTACGACTAGTACTACCAACGATTTGATACAGATTTCGCACTTGGTCAGATTCAAGATCTAAGCAATTGGCATGACTCGGTCTTTCTTTTAATTAGCGCATAATAATAGCCAAACTGAAACAGAAGAGGGCTAGATTTGATTAGATAGCAGTACGTACCTTAGAGAAATAACGTAGCAGTAAATCGACGGGGCGGAGATGCGAGACAAGCGGTGCCGCCGGCGATCGACCCATCGCCGGCGTCCTCTTCCTAGTGGGAGCAGTACTTGGTGGCGGCTGGCCATCCCAGCGATCTTGCAGCGAGGTCGATCAGGGAGAGTAGGATGGACGGGCTTCCACATATAAAATGGTCCATTGCTACTGCCTAGACAGGAGCAGCCATGGGCTGTTTTGGGCTTCCGTGCGTGAAAACTTGCATGGATTCATGTGGGCTTTAGACTCAAGTACTCCCTCCAAACTATAATAGGAGTACTTTGTCTCAAAAAAAAAAAAGGAGCACTAGTTACCTACTGCTATGACCCGCCTCGACCTCATCCTTCTGCCTCCCGGTTCACCCTCTTTGGACGCTGCGTCTATGTCCCCAGGCCTTTTTTGTGTGCGAAAAGTCCGCCGATTTATCGATAATCATCAACGGTAGTGCAAGAAGTTCAAGGAGTGCAAAAGGTAATAAAAATTATAATTAGATTCTTGAACCACCTAGCGAACGACTACAAACACCAACGCGAGCCGAAAGCGCGCCGCCATTCTTGCCCCACCATCATCTGATCCGGACAAAGCTTGTCGTAGTACAACTTATTATAGTAGATAGAAGGAAAGTTGTCAGTGTAAGGTCCCAAAGGACCAACGCACTAGAGATGCAACCCTTGCCAATGATGACAATCATAGATCGGAAGAGACTGACCTGAAACCACGACGAACACAAAAACGACCAGATCTCATGAGATTTGTCGGACACATGACTCCACGCGCTCTTGGCTGGCGCTAGACACACCAGCGGAACGAGGATAGAACGGGAAGGACCTTATTCTGACTACAGGATAGAGCCGCCGCCTCATCATCTCGAAGAAGACACACAAAATAGTATAAAAATGGAAACCTCGCGCCAACGGGAGGCCGTGATCCGCCACGCCTCCAAGTCCCTAAGGCCACTAGAAATGGAGAGGATGGACGGCGTCGCCTATGCCCCTAGGCCTTTCACGCAGCGGCTCTAACAACTGCTGGTAGGGCTTTTCTGTCACCAATCTGAGGTTTGTGGTCTCTTCCTAGGACTACATGTTTCTAGTGGGCGCCGCTCTCCTCCTTGGAGGCGCTACCATGCACCTCTTCCTACTCGCCCAACTCGGCTGCATATCTTTGGGATGGGCAACTTTTCGGGCGAAAGCTCGCTATGGTGGCATACTTCACCATCACAACCCTTCTTGAAGGCGTCGTGCATGGAAGTTGAACCCTCTGGTGCAACCTATGAATAATCAAGAATTTTGGTACTACAAACAATTACACGTTTAAAAATGTTTTGAATAATTGTCGTTAGATCGAAAGGACCGGAACCACACTCAGTATAGTCATGTTCTAATTAGATGGTCCACTACTCCAACCCATCAGTGTACTAGGCCAAAGGCGATGCAACGAGATGCCTTGGAGGACCAAGTAACAGTCACATTCTAGTGAAACCCTGGATTACTTAGACAAGACTATGCTCATTTGCTCCGAGCAACACCTCTGCCTATCATTAGCTTTTGGTCACACACCGTATTCTGCTACTCCATCCCGGCATTGATTAGAGATTACCGTCCCTGATGCATCACATTCCCATCGTGGAAGGTAGTAAATGGAGGACTGCACATAGCTAGCGGATCTTGGCCAGTATTCGCATGTTGAAACTTGAAACACATGTGCGAGAGACATATACTAGTTGCTGATTTATATATGCATGGAACTAGCTTTCACTCATTGCAGCATGATTTGAATAAAGTTTTATGCCTACCATCTGTATAGATTCTTATATGTCTCATTTGTTGTTTTTTTAACAGTGGTAGGAGCACCGGTAGAAGGTATAAGACACGAGGAGTTGTGTCAACGACATTGTAAGGAGGAGAAATAATGAAAAAATGTATTGCGACCCAAGCGTGTTCCTCAAATGTAATGTGGTCGATCTGTGGACGAAACCCAAAGCAATGCTGAAAACGCTCAAACGACCAGGCAAGACAATATTGAATAGTGCGATTGATTTGAAATTGCATTGCTTTTTGTGTACCAGGCAAGACAATCTCTGTTTGTAGTCAATTTGCAAGTAATTTCATCAAGAACTTCAAGCAAGAATTCAGTAGTGAGATCGACTGAAAATTGTTAGGAGTTTCAGGACAAGCCTTCTTGGAATCAATGTGCTAACTCAACCATTCACAATTTGCAATGAAACAAAAAACATGAAAATCTCTGCAAAGTTTGTAGAAATCCATCATCATCGTAAAAACATAGGATTTTCTCTCAAAACAGGCTTTCGCCCCACTATATTAATGTAGAAAACCACCGATACAAACAAGTCCACTGATGGATCAAAAAGCACAAAGCAAGCCCAAAGGAAAGACAAAAGAAAGAAAAGGAGAAAACAATGCCGACAACGACGACATGATGAAAACGACGATGACGCGCAACCGATGCACCCACCGGATGATGACCACGACGCTCCTCGCACTCCGACCCACCTCATTCCAAGCAACACCTCCAAGAAGGACCGCGACGATGAGGACGCACCCGCAGGCGTCACCGCGTCGGGGCCGGAAAAGCCGACAGGGATTTCGCCCGACCCCAAAACCCCAACCCGAACAAGCCGGAGCACACCCCCAACCACACCGCCCACCAACATGCGCCACCACAGTCTTGCCATCATCATCGTCGTCGCACTATGACACCCGCTGCAAGGTCGGCCTGACCAAAAAGGAGCCGCCATTAGTTTTATCGCATGGCCATCAAACACGAAAACGACAAGTTTTTGGCCATTAAACACGAAAACGACAAGTTTTTGGTCATGCTCTCAAACATGTAACAGGTCTAAGGGTCATTGTAAATCGCTTGGGACCCCCAAACGGTGGACAATACCTCATGAAAACGGCCATAAAATGTGAAAATGATGAGTTTTTGGCCTTAACTCTCAAGAATATATCGGGTCTTACAAGCCATGCATTTCACCATGGAACCCAAAAACTATGGGCAATAGCTCATAAAAAACAGCCATAAAACACAAAAACGACGAGTTTTTTATCATAACTCTCAATAATGTATCGGGTCTTACACTACTAGGAAAAATACCATTCGTGGTGCACCTGAAAAGGCGTGGCGCACTAGCCTCGTGCTACAGCTAAAAGTTAGCCGTGGCGCACTAGGTGGTACGCCACGCCTACGAAAATATAACCGTGGTGTTTGTGCGCCACGCGTATGAAAAGAACCGTGGCGCACTACGTGTTGTGCGCCACAGATACAAATTTCAAAATTCAAAAAAAAAAGCGGCATATCTGGATCTTGTCGCTGCGCTCATCGCCGAGAGGCCTCGTCATCGTCGCCGGAACTGCAAGGAGGAGAAGGAGAAGAAGAGGAGGAAGAGGAGAAGAAGAGGAGGCCTCATCGTCATCGGAAGTGCAAGGAGGAGGAGGAGAAGAAGGAGCCCGCCATCATCGTCGTCACTGCAAGGAGGAGGCCGCCATCACCATTTTCACTGCAAAGGAGGAGGAAGAGGAGGAGAAGGAGAAGGAGAAAGAGAAGGAGGAGGAGGAGGAGGAGGAGGAGGAAAATGAGAAGGAGAAAGAGGAGGATGAGAAGAAGAAGGAAAGGAGAAGGGAGGAAAAGGAAAAGGAAAAGGGAGGAAAAGGGAGGAAAAGGAAAAGGAGAGAAGGGGAGGGAAAAGAAAAGGGGTAGGTGGACGGGGTGGGGATTCAAATTTTGAATCCTGCCCAACTTACTCGTAGCGCACTAGGTAGTGTTGCGCTACAGGTAAGTTGCCATCTTTTTTTTTAGGAAAAAACAGTCTTTTGACCGTAACTTTTTACACTTTTCGAATTTTGAGAATCTAAATAATTGCTAAACGACCTCGGATGCGGAATATTGTTCTCGTCATTTTGGTATATTATACAGTTTTTTTCGATATAGTATGCAAAAGTTACGGCCATTTTACCGTGACATGACCTTTTTTGCAGAAAAAGTCGAAATTATTATTTGTTAATTTTCCTACAAACTATACCACATTACCTACCTAAGTATAAAATGATTTTATTTTTTGAAGTGTTTTTCATTTTATTTTATTTTTTGCAAAGCCTAAAAAGGCAATCCAGGGGGAGGGGGGAGTTGGTGCAGGGTACTTAGCCGTAGGGCAAGGTGCCCTACTACTAAGTTTACACATCCGTGGCGCATATGGCATAGTGCGCCACAGAACTTGCCACAACCGTAGCGCACATACCTCATGTGCGCTACGGGTATGTGGCATGCGGCTGGCAGGATCCTGTCCCATACATATCTGTAGCGCAGATACCCCATGTGCGCCACAGTTATTCTACTAACTAGTAGGGCACTGCCCACATGTGAGCCGTGCCTATTTTACTCGTGGGGCACTTCAACCATGTGAGCCACGGATGTGCGGATTACCTATAGCCCTTTTTTAGTAGTGTTACGGGCCATGCAAATCACCATGGATCTCCAAAACTGTAGGCAATAGCTCATAAAAACGACCATAAACGCGAATACGACGAGTTTCTTGTCATAACTCTCAATAAGGTATTGGATCTTAAGGACCATGCAAATCACCATAGAACTCCAAAACTGTGGGCAATAGTTCATGAAAACAAACATAAAACGCGAAAACGACGAGTTTTTGGTCATAACAATCAATAATGTATTGGGTCTTAAGGGCCATGCATATCACAATGGAACCCCAAAACTATGTGCAATAGATCATGAAAACGGCCAGAAAACACAAAAACGATGAGTTTTTTGTCAGAAATCTCAATAATGTATTAGGTCTTAAGGGCCATGCAAAACTCCATGGAACCCCAAAACTATGCGCAATAGCTCATGAAAATGGCCATAAAACACGAAAATGCTGAGTTTTTGGTCATAACTCTCAAACATGTATCGGATCTTACTGTCATTGTAAATCACCCTGGAACCCCAAAAATTTGGGCAATAGCTCATGAAAAGGACCATAAACCACGAAAACGATGTGTTTTTGTCATAACACTCAATAATGTGTCGGGTCTTACACTCCATCCATATCACAATGGAACCCCAATACTGTGGGCAATAGATCATGAAAACGGTCATAAAACACAAAAACGACAAGTTTTTGGTCATAACTCTCAAACATGTATCAGATCTTACGGTCATTGTAAATTAGTCTGGCACCCCAAAACTTTGGGAAATACCTCATGAATTGACCCCAAAATACGAAAAAACAAGTTTTTGGTCATAACTCTCAATAATGTATAGGGTCTTACATACCATGCATATCACCATGGAATCCCAAAGCTGTGGGCAATAGCTCATGAAAATAGCCACAAAACGCGAAAATCGCGAGTTTTTGGTCATTTACTCCAACATGTAATACGTCTTAGGGTCATTGTAAATCGCTTGGAATCCAAAACGGTGGGAAATACCTCCTGAAAATGGCCATAAAACACGTAAATGATGAGATTTTGGCCATAACTCTCAATAATGTATGTATGGGTCTTACATGCCATGCATATCACCATGGAACCCAAAAACTGTGGGGAAATAGCTCAAAAACGGCCATTAAACGCAAAAACGACGAGGGTTTGGTCATAACTCTCAATAATCTATCGGGTCTTATGGGCCATGCAAATCTGCCTGAAACCCCAAAACTGTGGGCAATAGATCATGAAAACAACCATAAAAGGCAAAATCGATAAGTTTTTGGTCATAACTCTCAATGTATGGGGTCTTATTGGCCATGCAAATCCCGATGGAACGCCAAAACGGTGGGCAATAGCTCATGAAAACAGCCGTAAAATGCGAAATTGACGAGTTTTTGGTCACAACTCCCAATAAAGTATTAGATCTTAAGGGCCATGCGAAACTCCATGGAACCCCAAAAATATGGGCTATAGCTCATGAAAACGGCCATAAAACATGAAAACGATGAGTTTTCGGTCATAAATCAAAAACATATATCGGGTCTTGAGGTCGTTGTAAATCACCCTAGAACCCCAAAACTTTGGGCAATAGCTCATAAAAAACCATAAAACACGAAAATGACGAGTTCTTGGACATAACTCTCAATAATGCATCGGGTCTTACATCCATTCAAATCACCATGGAACCCCAAAACTATGGGAAATAGCTCATGAAAACAACCATAAAAGATGAAAACGACGAGTTTTTGGTCATAACTCTCAATAATGTTTCAGGTATTAAGGGCCATGCAAAACTCCATGGAACCCCTAAAACTATGGGCACTAGCTCATGAAAATGGCCATAAAACATGAAAACCAGGAGTTTTTGATCAAAACTATCAAACATGTATCGGGTCTTACGGTCATTGTAAATCACCCTAGAACCCCCAAAATTTGGGCAATAGCTTATGAAAATAGCCATCAAACACGAAAACGACGAGTTTCTGGTCATAACTCTCAATAATGTATCAGGTCTTAAGGGCCATGCAAAACTCCATGGAACCCTAAAACTATGGGGCAGTAGCTCATGAAAACGGACATAAAACATGAAAAACAATTATTTAAAACACGAAACCGATGAGTTTTTGGTCATAACTCTCAAACATTGTATCGGGTCTTACGATCATTGTAAATCACCCTGTAACCCCAAAAATTTGGGCAATAGCTCATGAAAACGACCATAAAACATGAAAATGACGTGTTTTTGGTCATAACACTCAATAATGTATCGGGTCTTACACGCCATGCATATCACAATGGAACATCAAAACTATGGGCAATAGATCATGAAAACGGCCATAAAACAAAAAAAGACGAGTTTTGGTCATAACTCTTGAGCATGTATCGGGTCTTACGATCATTGTAAATCAACCTAGAATCCCAAAACTTTGGGCAATAGCTCATGAAAACGACCCCAAAATACGAAAACAACGAGCTTTTGGTCATAACTCTCAATAATGTATAAGGTCATACATACCATGCATATCACCATGGAACCCCAAAACAGTGGGCAATAGCTCATGAAAATAGCCATAAAACACGAAAACACTGAGTTATTGGTCATAACTCTCAAACATGTGTCGGGTCTTACGGTCATTTTAAATCACCCTGGAACCCCAAAAATTTGGGCAATAGCTCATGAAAAAAACCATAAAACACGAAAACGGCGTGTTTTTGGTCATAACACTCAATAATGTATCGGGTCTTACACTCCATGCATATCACAATGGAACCCCAAAACTGTGGGCAATAGATCATAAAAATGGCCATAAAACACAAAAACGACGAGTTTTGGTTCATAACTCTCAAATATGTATCGGGTCTTACGGTCGTTGTAAATCATCATGGAACCCCAAAATTTTGGGCAATGGCTCATGAAAACGACCCCAAAATACGGAAACAACGAGTCTTTGGTCATAATTCTCAATAATGTATAGGGTCTTACAGACCATGCATATCAACATGGAACCACAAGACGGTGGGCTATAGCTCATGAAAATAGCCATAAAATGCGAAAATGACGAGTTTTTGGTCATTTCTTCTAACATGTAATAGGTCTTAGGGTCATTCTAAATCGCTTAGAACTCCAAAACGGTGGGCAATACCTCCTCAAAATAGCCATAAAACGCTTGAATGACGAGTTTTTGGTCACAACTCTAAATAATGTATTAGATCTTAAGAGCCATGCGAAACTCCATGGAACCCCAAAACTGTGGGCGATAGCTCATGAAAACAACCATAAAACACGAAAACGACTAGTTTTTGGTCATAACTCACAATAATGTTTCAGGTCTTAAGGGCCATGCAAAACTCCATGGAACCCCTAAAACTGTGGGCAATAGCTCATGAAAACGTCCATAAAACAATAAAAACGATGAGTTTTTGGTCAAAACTCTCAAACATATATCGGATCTTACGGTCATTGTAAATCACCCTGGACCCCCAAAAAATTGGGCAATGGCTCATGAAAAAGGCCATAAAAGACGAAAAGGACGTGTTTTTGGTCATAAAACTCAATAATTTATCGGGTCTTACACGCCATGCATATCACAATGGAACCACAAAACTATGGGCAGTAGATTATGGAAACGTCCATAAAAGACAAAAACGATGAGTTTTTGGTCATAACTCTCAACAATATACCAGGTCATAAGGGCCATGCAAATCACCATGGAACCCCAAAACTGTGGGCAATAGCTTATGAAAACGACCATAAAACACGAAAACGAAGAGTTTTTTTATCATCTCTCTCAATAATGAATAAGGTCTTAAGGGCCATGCAAAACTCCATGGAACCCCGAAACTATAGGCAATAGCTCATGAAAACGGCCATAAAACACGAAAACGATGAGTTTTTGGTCATAAGTCTCAAACATGTATTGGGTCTTACGGTCATTGTAAATCACCCTGGAACCCCAAAAATTTGGGCAATTGCTCATGAAAACGACCATAAAACACGAAAATGACATGTTTTTGGTCATAACACTCAATAATGTATTGGGTCTTACAGTCCATGCATATCACAATGGAACCCCAAAACTATGGGCAATAGATCCTGAAAACGGCCATAAAACACAAAAACGACGAGTTTTTGGTCATAACTCTTGAGCATGTATCGGATCTTACGGTCGTTGTAAATCAGCCTAGAATCCTAAAACTTTGGGCAATAGCTCATGAAAACGACCCCATAATACGAAAACAATTAGCTTTTGGTCATAACTCTCAATATTGTATAAGGTCTTACATACCATGCATATCACCATGGAACCCCAAAACTGTGGGAAATAGGTCATGCAAATAGCCATAAAACACGAAAACACTGAGTCTTTGGTCATAACAGTTAAACATGTATCGGTTCTTACGGTCATTTCAAATCACCCTGGAACCCCCAAAAATTTGGGCAATAGCTCATGAAAATAACCATAAAACACGAAAACGACGTGTTTTTGGTCATAACACTCAATAATGTATCGGGTCTTACACTCCATGCATATCACAATGGAACCCCAAAACTGTGGGCAATAGATCATAAAAATGGCCATAAAACACAAAAACGACGAGTTTTGGGTCATAACTCTCAAATATGTATCGGGTCTTACTAGTTGTAAATCAAGATGGAACCAAAATCTTGGGCAATCGCTCATGAAAACGACCCCAAAATACGAAAACAACGAGTTTTTGGTCAAAACTCTCAATAATGTATACGGTCTTACAGACCATGCATATCACCATGGAACCACAAAACGGTGGGCTATAGCTCATGAAAATAGCCATAAAATGCGAAAATGACGAGTTTTTGGTCATATCTTCTAACATGTAATAGGGCTTAGGGTCATTCTAAATCGCTTAGAACTGCAGAACGGTGGGAAATACCTCCGAAAATAGCCATAAAACGCTTGAATGACGAGTTTTTGGTCACAACTCTCAATAATGTATTAGATCTTAAGAGCCATGCGAAACTCCATGGAACCCCAAAACTGTGGGCGATAGCTCATGAAAACAACCATAAAACACGAAAACGACTAGTTTTTTGTCATAACTCACAATAATGTTTCAGGTCTTAAGGGCCATGCAAAACTCCATGGAACCCCTAAAACTGTGGGCAATAGCTCATGAAAACGTCCATAAAACATGAAAACGATGAGTTTTTGGTCAAAACTCTCAAACATATATCGGATCTTACGGTCATTGTAAATCACCCTGGACCCCCAAAAAATTGGGAAATGGCTCATGAAAAAGGCCATAAAAGACGAAAAGGACGTGTTTTTGGTCATAAAACTCAATAATTTATCGGGTCTTACACGCCATGCATATCATAATGGAACCACAAAACTATAGGCAGTAGATTATGGAAACGTCCATAAAAGACAAAAACGATGAGTTTTTGGTCATAACTCTCAACAATATACCAGGTCATAAGGGCCATGCAAATCACCATGGAACCCCAAAACTGTGGGCAATAGCTTATGAAAACGACCATAAAACACGAAAACGAAGAGTTTTTTTATCATCTCTCTCAATAATGAATAAGGTCTTAAGGGCCATGCAAAACTCCATGGAACCCCGAAACTATAGGCAATAGCTCATGAAAACGGCCATAAAACACGAAAACGATGAGTTTTTGGTCATAAGTCCCAAACATGTATTGGGTCTTACGGTCATTGTAAATCACCCTGGAACCCCAAAAATTTGGGCAATTGCTCATGAAAACGACCATAAAACACGAAAATGACGTGTTTTTGGTCATAACACTCAATAATGTATTGGGTCTTACAGGCCATGCATATCACAATGGAACCCCAAAACTATGGGCAATAGATCATGAAAACGGCCATAAAACACAAAAACGACGAGTTTTTGGTCATAACTCTTGAGCATGTATCGGGTCTTACGGTCGTTGTAAATCAGCCTAGAATCCTAAAACTTTGGGCAATAGCTCATGAAAACGACCCCAAAATACGAAAACAACGAGTTTTTGGTCAAAACTCTCAATAATGTATACGGTCTTACAGACCATGCATATCACCATGGAACCACAAAACTGTGGGCTATAGCTCATGAAAATAGCCATAAAACGCGAAAATGACGAGTTTTTGGTCATTTCTTCTAACATGTAATAGGTCTTAGGGTCATTCTAAATCGCTTAGAACTCCAAAACGGTGGGCAATACCTCCTGACAATAGCCATAAAACGCTTGAATGACAAGTTTTTGGTCACAACTCTCAATAATGTATTAGATCTTAAGAGCCATGCGAAACTCCATGGAACCCCAAAACTGTGGGCGATAGCTCATCAAAACAACCATAAAACACGAAAACGACGAGTTTTTGGTCATAACTCACAAAAATTGGGCAATGGCTCATGAAAAAGGCCATAAAAGACGAAAAGGACATGTTTTTGGTCATAAAACTCAATAATTTATCGGGTCTTACACGCCATGCATATCACAATGGAACCACAAAACTACGGGCAGTAAATTATGGAAACGTCCATAAAAGACAAAAACAATGAGTTTTTGGTCATAACTCTCAACAATATACCAGGTCATAAGGGCCATGCAAATCACCATGGAACACCAAAACTGTGGGCAATAGCTTATGAAAACAACCATAAAACACGAAAACGAAGAGTTTTTTTATCATAGCTCTTAATAATGTATAAGGTCTTAAGGGCCATGCATATCACCATGGAACCCCAAAACTGTGGGAAATAGGTCATGCAAATAGCCATAAAACACGAAAACACTAAGTTTTTGGTCATAACAGTTAAACATGTATCGGTTCTTACGGTCATTTCAAATCACCCTGGAACCCCCAAAAATTTGGGCAATAGCTCATGAAAATAACCATAAAACACGAAAACGACGTGTTTTTGGTCATAACACTCAATAATGTATCGGGTCTTACACTCCATGCATATCACAATGTCACCCCAAAACTGTGGGCAATAGATCATAAAAATGGCCATAAAACACAAAAACGACGAGTTTTGGGTCATAACTCTCAAATATGTATCGGGTCTTACGGTCGTTGTAAATCAGCATGGAACCCCAAAATTTTGGGCAATAGCTCATGAAAACGACCCCAAAATACGAAAACAACGAGTTTTTGGTCAAAACTCTCAATAATGTATACGGTCTTACAGACCATGCATATCACCATGGAACCACAAAACGGTGGGCTATAGCTCATGAAAATAGCCATAAAATGCGAAAATGACGAGTTTTTGGTCATATCTTCTAACATGTAATAGGTCTTAGGGTCATTCTAAATCGCTTAGAACTCCAAAACGGTGGGAAATACCTCCTGAAAATAGCCATAAAACGCTTGAATGACGAGTTTTTGGTCACAACTCTCAATAATGTATTAGATCTTAAGAGCCATGCGAAACTCCATGGAACCCCAAAACTGTGGGCGATAGCTCATGAAAACAACCATAAAACACGAAAACGACTAGTTTTTGGTCATAACTCACAATAATGTTTCAGGTCTTAAGGGCCATGCAAAACTCCATGGAACCCCTAAAACTGTGGGCAATAGCTCATGAAAACGTCCATAAAACATGAAAACGATGAGTTTTTGGTCAAAACTCTCAAACATATATCGGATCTTACGGTCATTGTAAATCACCCTGGACCCCCAAAAAATTGGGCAATGGCTCATGAAAAAGGCCATAAAAGACGAAAAGGACGTGTTTTTGTTCATAAAACTCAATAATTTATCGGGTCTTACACGCCATGCATATCACAATGGAACCACAAAACTATGGGCAGTAGATTATGGAAACGTCCATAAAAGACAAAAACGATGAGTTTTTGGTCATAACTCTCAACAATATACCAGGTCATCAGGGCCATGCAAATCACCATGGAACCCCAAAACTGTGGGCAATAGCTTATGAAAACGACCATAAAACACGAAAACGAAGAGTTTTTTTATCATCTCTCTCAATAATGAATAAGGTCTTAAGGGCCATGCAAAACTCCATGGAACCCCGAAACTATAGGCAATAGCTCATGAAAACGGCCATAAAACACGAAAACGATGAGTTTTTGGTCATAAGTCCCAAACATGTATTGGGTCTTACGGTCATTGTAAATCACCCTGGAACCCCAAAAATTTGGGCAATTGCTCATGAAAACGACCATAAAACACGAAAATGACGTGTTTTTGGTCATAACACTCAATAATGTATTGGGTCTTACAGGCCATGCATATCACAATGGAACCCCAAAACTATGGGCAATAGATCATGAAAACGGCCATAAAACACAAAAACGACGAGTTTTTGGTCATAACTCTTGAGCATGTATCGGGTCTTACGGTCGTTGTAAATCAGCCTAGAATCCTAAAACTTTGGGCAATAGCTCATGAAAACGACCCCAAAATACGAAAACAACGAGTTTTTGGTCAAAACTCTCAATAATGTATACGGTCTTACAAACCATGCATATCACCATGGAACCACAAAACTGTGGGCTATAGCTCATGAAAATAGCCATAAAACGAAAATACGAAGTTTTGGTCATTTCTTCTAACATGTAATAGGTCTTAGGGTCATTCTAAATCGCTAGAACTCCAAAACTGGGCAATACCTCCGACAATAGCCATAAAACGCTTGAATGACAAGTTTTTGGTCACAACTCTCAATAATGTATTAGATCTTAAGAGCCATGCGAAACTCCATGGAACCCCAAAACTGGGCGATAGCTCATCAAAACAACCATAAAACACGAAAGCGAAGTTTTGGTCATAACTCAAAAATTGGGCAATGGCTCATGAAAAAAGGCCATAAAAGACTTAAAAGGACATGTTTTGGTCATAAAACTCAATAATTTATCGGTCTTACCATGCATATCACAATGGAACCACAAAACTATGGGCAGTAAATTATGGAAACGTCCATAAAAGACAAAAACAATGAGTTTTTGGTCATAACTCTCAACAATATACCAGGTCATAAGGGCCATGCAAATCACCATGGAACCCCAAAACTGTGGGCAATAGCTTATGAAAACAACCATAAAACACGAAAACGAAGAGTTTTTTTATCATAGCTCTTAATAATGTATAAGGTCTTAAGGGCCATGCATATCACCATGGAACCCCAAAACTGTGGGAAATAGGTCATGCAAATAGCCATAAAACACGAAAACACTGAGTTTTTGGTCATAACAGTTAAACATGTATCGGTTCTTACGGTCATTTCAAATCACCCTGGAACCCCCAAAAATTTGGGCAATAGCTCATGAAAATAACCATAAAACACGAAAACGACGTGTTTTGGTCATAACACTCAATAATGTATCGGGTCTTACACTCCATGCATATCACAATGGAACCCCAAACTGTGGGCAATAGATCATAAAATGGCCATAAAACACAAAAACGATTTAGTTTTGGGTCATAACTCTCAAATATGTATCGGGTCTTACATCGTTGTAAATCAAAGATGGAACCCCAAAATTTTGGGCAATAGCTCATGAAAACGACCCAAAATCTGAAAACAACGAAGTTTTTGGTCAAAACTCTCAATAATGTATACGGTCTTACGCACCATGCATATCACCATGGAACCACAAACAGGCTATAGCTCATGAAAATAGCCATAAAACGCGAAAATGACGAGTTTTTGGTCATTTCTTCTAACATGTAGTAGGTCTTAGGGTCATTCTAAATAGCTTAGAACTCCAAAACGGTGGTCAATACCTCCTGACAATAGCCATAAAACGCTTGAATGACAAGTTTTTGGTCACAACTCTCAATAATGTATTAGATCTTAAGAGCCATGCGAAACTCCATGGAACCCCAAAACTGTGGGCGATAGCTCATCAAAACAACCATAAAACACGAAAACGACGAGTTTTTGGTCATAACTCACAAAAATTGGGCAATGGCTCATGAAAAAGGCCATAAAAGACGAAAAGGACATGTTTTTGGTCATAAAACTCAATAATTTATCGGGTCTTACACGCCATGCATATCACAATCGAACCACAAAACTATGGGCACTAAATTATGGAAACGTCCATAAAAGACAAAAACAATGAGTTTTTGGTCATAACTCTCAACAATATACCATGTCATAAGGGCCATGCAAATCACCATGGAACACCAAAACTGTGGGCAATAGCTTATGAAAACAACCATAAAACACGAAAACGAAGAGTTTTTTTATCATAGCTCTTAATAATGTATAAGGTCTTAAGGGCCATGCAAAACTCCATGGAACCTCGGAACTATGGCAATAGCTCATGAAAACGGCCATAAAACACGAAAACACTGAGTTTTTGGTCGTAACTGTCAAACATGTATCGGTTCTTACGGTCATTTCAAATCACCCTGGAACCCCCAAAAATTTGGGCAATAGCTCATGAAAATAACCATAAAACACGAAAACGACGTGTTTTTGGTCATAACACTCAATAATGTATCGGGTCTTACACTCCATGCATATCACAATGGAACCCCAAAACTGTGGGCAATAGATCATAAAAATGGCCATAAAACACAAAAAGGACGAGTTTTGGTTCATACCTCTCAAATATGTATCGGGTCTTACGGTCGTTGTAAATCATCATGGAACCCCAAAATTTTGGGCAATAGCTCATGAAAATTTCCAAAATTAAAAACAACGAGTTTTTGGTCAAAACTCTCAATAATGTATACGGTCTTACAGACCATGCATATCACCATGGAACCACAAAACTGTGGGCTATAGCTCATGAAAATAGCCATAAAACGCGAAAATGACGAGTTTTTGGTCATTTCTTCTAACATGTAATAGGTCTAAGGGTCATTCTAAATCGCTTAGAACTCCAAAACGGTGGGCAATACCTCCTGACAATAGCCATAAAACGCTTGAATGACAAGTTGTTGGTCACAACTCTCAATAATGTATTAGATCTTAAGAGCCATGCGAAACTCCATGGAACCCCAAAAATGTGGCCGATAGCTCATCAAAACAACCATAAAACACGAAAACGACGAGTTTTTGGTCATAACTCACAAAAATTGGGCAATGGCTCATGAAAAAGGCCATAAAGACGAAAAGGACATGTTTTTGGTCATAAAACTCAATAATTTATCGGGTCTTACACGCCATGCATATCACAATGGAACCACAAAACTATGGGCAGTAAATTATGGAAACGTCCATAAAAGACAAAAACAATGAGTTTTTGGTCATAACTCTCAACAATATACCAGGTCATAAGGGCCATGCAAATCACCATGGAACCCCAAAACTATGGGCAATAGCTTAGGAAAACAACCATAAAACACGAAAACGAAGAGTTTTTTTATCATAGCTCTTAATAATGTATAAGGTCTTAAGGGCCATGCAAAACTCCATGGAACCCCGAAACTATGGGCAATAGCTCATGAAAACGGCCATAAAACACGAAAACACTGAGTTTTTGGTCGTAACTGTCAAACATGTATCGGTTCTTACGGTCATTTTAAATCACCCCGGAACCCCCAAAAATTTGGGCAATAGCTCATGAAAATAACCATAAAACACGAAAACGACGTGTTTTTGGTCATAACACTCAATAATGTATCGGGTCTTACACTCCATGCATATCACAATGGAACCCCAAAACTGTGGGCAATAGATCATTAAAATGGCCATAAAACACAAAAACGACGAGTTTTTGTTCATAACTCTCAAATATGTATTGGGTCTTACGGTCGTTGTAAATCAGTATGGAACCCCAAAATTTTGGGCAATAGCTCATGAAAACGACCCCAAAATACGAAAACAACGAGTTTTTGGTCAAAACTCTCAATAATGTATACGGTCTTACAGACCATGCATATCACCATGGAACCACAAAACTTAGGGCTATAGCTCATGAAAATAGCCATAAAACGTGAAAATGACGAGTTTTTGATCATTTCTTCTAACATGTACTAGGTCTTAGGGTCATTCTAAATCGCTTAGAACTCCAAAACGGTGGGCAATACCTCCTGAAAATATCCATAAAACGCTTGAATGACGAGTTTTTGGTCACAACACTCAATAATGTATTAGATCTTAAGAGCCATGCGAAACTCCATGGAACCCCAAAACTGTGGCCGATAGCTCATGAAAACAACCATAAAACACGAAAACGACTAGTTTTTGGTCATAACTCACAATAATGTTTCAGGTCTTAAGGGCCATGCAAAACTCCATGGAACCCCTAAAACTGTGGGCAATAGCTCATGAAAACGTCCATAAAACATGAAAACGATGAGTTTTTGGTCAAAACTCTCAAACATATATCGGATCTTATGGTCAATGTAAATCACCCTAGACCCCCAAAAAATTGGGCAATGGCTCATGAAAAAGGCCATAAAAGACGAAAAGGACGTGTTTTTGGTCATAAAACTCAATAATTTATCGGGTCTTACACGCCATGGATATCACAATGGAACCACAAAACTATGGGCAGTAGATTATGGAAACGTCCATAAAATACAAAAACGATGAGTTTTTGGTCATAACTCTCAACAATATACCAGGTCATAAGGGCCATGCAAATCACCATGGAACCCCAAAACTGTGGGCAATAGCTTATGAAAACGACCATAAAACACGAAAACGAAGAGTTTTTTTATCATCACTCTCAATAATGCATAAGGTCTTAAGGGCCATGCAAAACTCCATGGAACCCCGAAACTATAGGCAATAGCTCATGAAAACGGCCATAAAACACGAAAACGATGAGTTTTTGGTCATAAGTCTCAAACATGTATTGGGTCTTACGGTCGTTGTAAATCACCCTGGAACCCCAAAAATTTGGGCAATTGCTCATGAAAACGACCATAAAACACGAAAATGACGTGTTTTTGGTCATAACACTCAATAATGTATTGGGTCTTACAGGCCATGCATATCACAATGGAACCCCAAAACTATGGGCAATAAATCCTGAAAACGGCCATAAAACACAAAAACGACGAGTTTTTGGTCATAACTCTTGAGCATGTATCGGGTCTTACGGTCGTTGTAAATCAGCCTAGAATCCTAAAAATTTGGGCAATAGCTCATGAAAACGACCCCAAAATACGAAAACAATTAGCTTTTGGTCATAACTCTCAATATTGTATAAGGTCTTACATACCATGCATATCACCATGGAACCCCAAAACTGTGGGAAATAGGTCATGCAAACGGCCATAAAACACGAAAACACTGAGTTTTTGGTCGTAACTGTCAAACATGTATCGGTTTTTACGGTCATTTTAAATCACCCCGGAACCCCAAAAAATTTGGGCAATAGCTCATGAAAATAACCATAAAACACGAAAACGACGTGTTTTTGGTCATAACACTCAATAATGTATCGGGTCTTACACTCCATGCATATCACAATGGAACCCCAAAACTGTGGGCAATAGATCATAAAAATGGCCATAAAACACAAAAACGACGAGTTTTGGTTCATAACTCTCAAATATGTATCGGGTCTTACGGTCGTTGTAAATCAGCATGGAACCCCAAAATTTTGGGCAATAGCTCATGAAAATGACCCCAAAATACGAAAACAACGAGTTTTTGGTCAAAACTCTCAATAATGTATACGGTCTTACAGACCATGCATATCACCATGGAACACTAGAGGAAAAAGGGCCATCCGTTCGCGACCCCTCGGAGCATTAGTCCCGGTTGCGCCACCAACCGGGACTAATGTCAGCACGCTGGAGCGGCACGGGCCAAGGGGCATGGGTCCCGTTGGTAAGGGCGTCCGGTTGGAGCCACCAACCGACTAAAGGTTTGGCCACAACCACGTGGTTCGCACGCACCTTTAGTCCCGTTCTTGGCTTCTACCGACTAAAGGCCCTTGCCCTCTATAAATGCACGCCCACCCCTCTCCACTGCTTTTTTCGAATGGTGTAAGGTGAGGGTGTGCTAGTTTTTTCATGCATGCATTGAAGGTGTTTGTTGAAATGTTTGAGTGAAAATCCGTTGAATTTCTCATAGAACAAAAATATAGAAGGTGTTCGAGACGCACTTGAGCTTTCTCCTCTTTATTTCCTCGATCGAGGTTAGCAATCTTATCTTTTCTAGGTCATTGATACAATTCATGTGTCGGTGTGAATTGGTTATTTCACTATTTATGATGTCCTGTTTTTGATAAACTTACTTATATGATGCGGATGAACGGTCGGGAATGGATGTACGTGACCGCGGTAGCCGGGTATATCAAAGGCGGATAAATTTATCGATGTGGCTACGGCAAACAAAGAGAATGGATTTATCGTTGTCCATGTGTTCAATGTCGGAACAACAAGGAGTACTCTTCCTCGAAAATCATTCGCGCCACCGATTATGAAAGGTTTCATGCCCAACTATAATTGCTGGACCAAGCACGGGAAAGAGGGGTTATGATGGAAGATGGTGAAGAAGAAGATGATGATAACAACTATCATCATATGTTTCTAATACAGGATACTGCAATGGAAGATAATGGAGAGGAAAAAGGTGAAGAACGGGCATCACAGATGAGCTACCGATGAACTTGGTAGGGTCATTTCGATGCAAAGCGAGACCGTGAAATGAAAATGAGAAGTTGAAGTTAGAGGGCATGTTAGAAGATCACAAGAAATTGTTGTACCCAAATTGTGAAGATGGCAGCACAAAGCTCGATGACACCGGAATTGTTGCGATGGAAGGCGAGTGTGGTCTAACTGACTCCTCATTTGAAAAGATGCTGAAAATAATGAAGCCAAGTTTCCAAAACATAACGAACTTCCCGAGAGTACCTACTGAAGCAAAGAAGACTCTCATCCTCTGGGATTAGATGTGCAAAAGATACATGCATGCATTAATGATGCATCCTCTACCGCGTAAGGAGTATGAGAATTTAGATAAATGCCCGGTATGCAGCGTTCGCGTATAAGATCAGACGAGATGACCCTGGTGATGTTGAGGGAGAGCCCCTCCGAAGAGGGTTCCTGCTAAGGTTATGTGGTATGCTCCTATAATACCAAGGTTGAAACGCATGTTCAGAAACAAAGAGCATGCCAGGTTGTTGCGATGGCACAAAGAAGACCGTAAGAAAGACAGGGAGTTGAGACAACCTGCCTCCTTGGTTGTGCATGAAGCGTAAGTTCATTATGATGCCAGTGCTCATCCAAGGCCCGAAGCAACTGGGCAACGACATTGATGTGTACCTTAGGCCATTAGTTGAAGAACTCTTACAGTTGTGGGGCAAACCAGGTGTACGTGCGTGGGATGAGAACAAACAGGAGCCATTTAATCTACGAGGGTTGTTATTCGTAACCATCAATGATTGGCCTGCTCTTAGTAACCTTTCGATGCACAAACAAAGGATATAAGGCATGCACCCACTGTTTAGATAAGACCAAGGTACATATTTGCATAAATGCAAGAAGGTTGTGTACCTAGCGAATCGACGATTTCTTCCACCAATCATCCCGTAAGAAAGAAAGGCAAGCATTTCAAAGGTGAGGCGGATCACGGAAGAAGCTGAACTCCCGGTGGTGATGATGTATTTGGTATGGTCAAGGACATAGAATCTTTGGAAAGGGTCCCGCGGTCAATCAGTTCGAACGACGTCGCTACAGAAACGCACCCATGTGGAAGAAGAAATCTATATTTTGGGAGCTGCCATATTGAAAGTCCCTGTGTCCGCTTCAATCGACGTGATGCACGTGACGAAGAATCTCTGCGTGAACCTGCTAGGATTCCTAGGCGTGTATGGGAAGACAAAGATACACCTGAAGCACGGGAGGACCAACAAATTATGAAAGACCCAAAGAACATGCATACAGATAACAAGACGGATAAAGGCCACTTAAGTCGTACCTATGCTCTTACCAAAGCAGAAGGAAATCTTTTTGAAGTCCTTTACAGATCAAGGTGCCGGGCTTCTCATCTAATATAAAGGGATAATAAATATGGCAGAAAAAGTTCCAAAACCTGAAGTCTCATGATCACACGTGATTATGACGCAGCTTGCTTCCGATTGCATTGAGGGGCTTCTACCAAAATGTTCGAGTACCCATTGTGAAGCTGTGTGCATTCCTCAATGCAATATCTCGAAGGTAATCAATCCAGATATTCTGCCAAGGTTACGTAAGGATGTGGTACAATGTCTTGTTAGTTTTGAATTGGTGTTCCCACCATCCTTCTTCAATATTATGACGCATCTCCTGGTTCATCTAGTGGAAGAGATTGCCATTCTCGTCCGTATTTCTGCACAATATGTTCCCTTTGAGAGGTTCATGGGAGTCTTAAAGAAATATGTTCATAACCGTAGACTGAAGGAAGCATCTCCAAGGGATATGGAGCAGAGGAGGTCATTGAGTTTTGTGTTGACTTTATTCGACCTTAAGCCGATTGGTGTTTCGACTCGCGGCATGAGGGAAGACTAAGTGGAAAAGGAACGCTGGGAAAGAAAGCAATGATATGTAGGGACGGGATTCTTTCACTAAAGCACACTACAGCTTCTACATAATTCCACCTTGGCACTCAGATATGGAGGAACACAAGAATATTGTACGCCCAAAACCCGGGAAGCCTGAATCATGGATTACGATGAACACATGAAGTCTGGCGGTGGTTGGATGCGACACATCTCTTGAATGACACCAGTTGGAGATCAGCTATACTTGTTGGTCGCGTCACCATCTTCTACCGTATTGAATTTCCAAGGTGCAAATAAATGGGAATACATTATACACGATCGCCCAAGATAAAAAGAGCACCAACCAAAATAGTGGTGTCCGCTTTGATGCAATAGACGAGAATGGACAAAAGGACACATATTATGGTTACATAGAGGAGATATGGGAACTAGACTATGGAGTCTCTTTAAGGTCCCTTTGTTTCAAATGGGTCAACCTGAATGGGGAAGGTAAAGATAGACCAGTTGTTATGAATGACAACAAAGGATCTCAACAATCTAGGTTATAGAGATGAACCATTCGTCCTAGCCAATGATGTGTCTCAGTTTTCTATGTGAAGGACATGTCCTCCGCATCAAAAAAGAAAAATATGCAAACGAATACATCATATGATGAGCCAAAGCGTCACATAGTTCTTTCAGGAAAAGAAACATCGTGGGAATCGAGGACAAGATGGACATGTCGAAGATTATAATAAGTTTGATGAAATTCGCCCTTCACAAACGGAAAATCGACCCAAGCATTCCGTTAAGTAAAGAAGATGCTCCATGGTTACGTCAAGCGGTCATAAGGAATGACATATGCCAAAGTTCATGCTCATATTATGTAACTCTAGTTCATGTCTTTCGGTTTGTGGCTTGACCAAAGGATATCTTCGCGGTTTGTGGCCTTTAGTCCCGGTTTTGGAGTCTCGCTTTTAATATTAATAAATGTCTTGAGTGTTAGTCCCATTTTGTGGCTGGACGGAGTGCCTCCATGACCAGTTTCTCGAGATGCCGGAGGAGGGCTCGTCGGCATCTCCTAAACTGGCCGCAGTGGTGTCCTCGCTCAAAACCATCTTGCAGCTTGTAACTTCACTAACTAGATCAATACGCCTCGAGCTAACTAATTTCACATATTAGGAGTGCCTCTATGACAGTTCTCGAGATGCGGAGGATCTGGCTCCGGCATCTCCCGAACTGGCCGTGGTGTCCCTGCTCTCGAAAAGCATCTTGCAGCTTGTAACTTCACTAACTAGATCAATACGCCTCGAGCTAACTAATTTCACATATTAGAGTGCCTCTATGACCAGTTTCTGAGATGCCGAGGACTGGGCTCCGGCATCTCCTCAAACTGGCGCAGTGGTGTCCCCGCTCAAAACCATCTTGCAGCTTGTAACTTCACTAACTAGATCAATACGCCTCGAGCTAACTAATTTCACATATTAGAGTGCCTCTATGACAGCTTTCTGGGAGATGCCGAGGACTCCGTCGGCATCTCCCCGAATCGCCGTAGTGGTGTCCTCGCTCTAAAACCATCTTGGAGATGCCTCAAACTGGGCTGGAGGACTGGACTCACAAGGTTGCATATTTATAGTACAAGCAGCTCGGCATAATGTCGACACTCACGACATAATGTCGACACTCACCCCTATTATTAGTGCCGACTCATCTTTAGTCGTTTGGTGTCTCCAACCGACTAAAGGTTCATCTTTAGTCCCGTTGGTGACACCATCTGGGACAAGGTACAAGCCATACGACATAATGTCGACACTCACCCCTATTATTAGTGTTGTCTGCCCCACTCAAATCCTTGATCGCGGTTGGTTTCTCCAACCGAGACTAAATATGAACCTCTCTTTATATAGGCATTTCCCTCTATTTATTAGGTAACACTTAAGACATTTATTAATATTAAAACCGACAAATCGGGACTAGCTAACACTCATGCCTAAAGCCGCCTTTAGTCATAATCATGCCTAGTCCTATAATGCACGCAGCCGGTCTTCATCGTCGTCGCCATCATCATCGCCGTCACCGCCACTCGGGATCCTCAGCCCATCCATGGCATATACCAGGGCCATTCCAGCCTCGGATTCACGGCGGTGGAGAGGGTCTCTGAAGACGATGCCATCACGAGACAAATGGGGCTGTGGCGGGTGGACTGTGGACCGTGGGCACCGTGGCGAGGATGGTCTCCCCGCGATGTAGCGCATCACTGATGATAATGCGGTTCTCCCACCACATTTACGGCCGACTTTGTTGTGGTTCACCGGTGGCGGGCCATCACCCTCTGGCGAGCTCCCTTTCACGCCTATTAGCGAAGAAGGCATTCCGGTGTCATAGTTGTCGGGATCCCACGGGATCCATCCGCTCGGCGTGAGCTCGTGGTAGAAGTGGTTTGTGATGGCCGCTGACGTGCGGAATCTTGAGGGACAGAACCCCTCCAAAGATCCATCAGCCGGTAGGGCGGTACCCGGTGGACAAGGGTAGTTGGGCGCAGCCTCGGTCTCCTCGAGGGTCGAATGGCCCAAGAGGCGTTGTCCATTGTTCTAAGAGAGGAAGGTGTGGATGTTTGGATAGCCATGACACGATCACCCTAAATATAGAGGAAAGGCGAAAACTTGGCGTGAAGCTTTGGGAAATGGCGGAAATATCTTTAGTCCCTAGTGACTACATCCGGACTAAAAGCTCTAGTAGAAAGGAAAGGGCGGGAAAACTTGGGAAGAGGTGGGAAATGGCGGAAAATATTTTAGTCCCTTGAATACATCCGACTAAATTTGTGCAACAATGATCATGTTTCAAAAACCCTTTTCCATTTTCTCCGAAAGAAAACGGGTCGTTTGTGAAGTAACCACCAAAATGCCATTTCACAATGCTACCGTCCCATTTTCCTAAAATACTAGACCACCTTACATGGACTATCTCCCAACCGGTACATCTCAAACCTTTTCGTCCATCCCGGTAAAAGGACAAATGTCTGCCGAATCGGAAGTGGGTCCGTTTGTACTACAGTACATGATCTATCGCCCATGATTTTTGAAAAAATCATTTTTAGACTCGCAATATGTGGTTTCTTGGAGATCCAATGCAAGTTCTAACGATGCCCGCCCCTATCTTCATGCACACCGTTCGACCATAGTTAGAAATTCATAATTCAAAACGGGCATAATAAATTCAAAAAACCTCAGAACAATGAAAATCCTTGGCGTGGTGTCATATTATGTTACATAGTTGAAAGGAAAAATACCAGACTTGGTATATTGATCATGTTTCGAAAAAACCTTCACAAAATGACCTATCATGTTCGAGGTTTCATGGCTTTCGGTCCAAATGACCGATGTTATGTGCTGAATCACGGCATAGTTTGTGATGTTGTGCCCATATTATGCATGTGTGTGGACATTGGTATGGAGAACAATGTTGCAGGAGGAAGTTTTCCTTTTTGTCGCACGGAAAAGCCCTTTTCCATTTTCCGAGCGCAAAAAACGGGTCGTTTTGTGAAGTAACCACCAAAATGCCGTTTCACAATGCTATCGTCCCATTTTCCTAAAATACTAGACCACCTTACATGGACTATCTCCCAACCGGTACATCTCAAACCTTTTCGTCCATCCCAGGTAAAAGGACAAATTTCAGAATCGGCAGAAGTGGGTCCGGTTTGTACTACAGTACATGATCTATCGCCTGTGATTTTTGAAAAATCATTTTAGACTCGCAATATGTGGTTTCTTCAGAGATCCAATGCAAGTTCTAACGATGCCCGGCCCCTATCTTCATGCACACCGGTTCGACCATAGTTAGAAATTCGGATAATTCAAACGGGCATAATAAATTCAAAAAAAATCCGAACAATGAAAATCCTTCGCGTGGTGTCATATTATGTTACATAGTTGAAAGGAAAAATACCAGACTTGGTATATTGATCATGTTTCGAAAAAACCTTCACAAAATGACCTATCATGTTCGAGGTTTCATGGCTTTTGGTCCAAATGACCGATGTTATGTGCTGAATCATGGCATAGTTTGTGATGTTGTGCCCATATTATGCATGTGTGTGGAAATTGGTATGGAGAACAATGTTGCAGGAGGAAGTTTTCCTTTTTGTCGCACGGAAAAGCCCTTTTCCATTTTCCGAGCGCAATAAACGTCGCTTTGTGAAGTAACCACCAAAATGCCGCTTCGAGCGCAATAAGCGGGTCGTTTGAAGTAACCACCATAATTAATTGTAAATGGTTCATATTTTAAATGGATACATTAATTATTTTTTAAAACAGAAAATGTTTTTGAATTACTTATTTAAATCCAAACACTTTTTATGTTTAAATTTTTCTAAATTCCAAATTAATATTCAAAAATATAAGTTAATTCATTTTAAAAGTTTACATTAATTATTTTTTAAAAATAGAATATGTTTTTGAATTATTTATTCAAATCCATACACTTCTTATGTTTAAAGTTTTTCTAAATTCCAAATTGATATTAAAAAAATATAAGTTAATTCATTTTTAATTGTAAATGGTTCATATTTTAAATGGTTACATTAATTATTTTTTAAAAGAGCAAATGTTTTTGAATTATTTATTCAAATCCAAACACTTCCTATGTTTAAAGTTTTTCTAAATTCCAAATTAATTATCATTTAAAAAACAATACAAATTTAAACCCCAAAATAAAAAAAAGTGAAAGAGAGAAAATACCGAAAAAATTTGAAATCGGGGAATATGTCCGGTTGGAGCCACCAACGGGACTAAAGACCCTATCAAGGCCAACGCTGCTGAAAATATTGAGTATAGGTACCGGTTGGTGGCTCCAACTGACGTATCTTTTAGTCCCTTGGAGCCACCAACCGACTAAAGGTCCCCTACTAGTTAACCATGCCTTCTCCTTCTTCCCGTTCCTCTTTCTCACTCACCCGCAGAGATCGCCGCCTTGAGGACAACCGCCGGACGTCAGGCTGCCCAACCGCCACGTTGTCGCCGGCCTCCACGCTGCCTCGTGCTTATCCTCCTCGCCGAAGGAATCGAAGCCGCGCGACTAGAATCGACCGAGTCTTCCCCATCACCGACGAGCTCCGCCTTGCCATCACCGTTGCTGCCGATCTCCTCCGTCCCCGCCAAGGCTACACACGCGTCGAGGGTGAGCTTGTGACTCTCTGGGACCCCTTCTTTCCTCCCCTAGCGCTCTGTCCTTCTCTCGCGCCGTCCGCCGCCGCTGCATGTCGTCGCGTGCCCTATTCCGGTGACCAAATCCGGGCGGTGCCCTACTAGTTAGGTTCGCCTCGACGCCCTCTTTCGAACAAACCCACGCACGCCCCCTCCCGAGCCCTCTAGCAACGTCGCCGGCCACCGCACGTTGCTCACCGCGGCGATGTCTTTGGGTGGGGCCGCTTGCTTGCGTGGAGGCCGAGTTGGCACTAGGGCCCATCTGTCGATCTCACTGCTAGGGGTCGCCAGTGTAAAAACTATTTGCCTTTTGTTTTTAATTGCAAAATGATTTAATATTGTAAAATCAATAACTTATTGTTTATAAGTCAGAAAAATACAAATAATATATCAAATTGTTCAGAAAAATGAAACCTATCTATTTAACATATAATCATGCATTGTTAAACAACTTAAATGACAAGTATAATTAGAAGAACAAATGCACCCCTCTCATATGTTCCGGAGTTTCTCCGAGTTAGGGTTTTCACCCCTCGGAACCCCGATTAAATCATCGAGCATGTCTTATGGTTACATTCCAATGCAAATTAACTTGTCATATCATCATACTTGCTTGAGCATTGCATCGATGCCATGTGTTGATTGTTTCCCTTTCTTTTCGGTGTTTCGATTATTAGGTTTATTATTAGTTAGGTATTATTAGGTTTATTAATTACTTTGGTATTATTGGTCTTCGGCCCCACTTGATGGGGATACGCCTACTGGGGTATGCTCATGGGACGTTCCGCGGCCTGTGGTCGGGCGAGTGGGCTGCAGAATCATGAGTGGATTGAAGCCCAAAGGCAAGGCGATCGGAAGTTGAAGGCCAGTAGTAGATAGGCCCGGTCGGATTGGTTTAAACGACTACTAAAGTCAGAATCAATCGGTTGGGATATGTAAACCCTAGGGAAGGTGAGCCTATATAAACCTCCCTATGGGGGTGGTAGAGACACGTTCCCTCATACACCTAGCGACTCGCCGCCTAGCCGAGAGCTCGCCCATTGTAAACACCTCCTAATACAATCTAGCAGAGTAGGTCTTTACCCTTGGGGCGAACAGGTAAACCCCGTCTTTGCCCTCATCTCGACCGCAGATGGCTGGCCTGCCCCTCGTTTCTACTACTCACGCCCGATTGCGCTCTGCGGGCCATTCCCACAAGTGGCGCCCACCGTGGGGCCTGGCCGGTCTGGCCGGTGTTCGCGGCGAGATCCAATCTGCCCATCAACGAGGACGGTCGCCACCGCCGCATGATAGCGATCGGCGAGATGCTCCAGATCTGCCGAGCAGCTACGTCCGGCCGACGCGACCCGTCACGCGACAACGTGATCCCGCCGATCGCACGATCGGCCTCTTCGTCGGCCTCACCGACGCGTCATCATCTCGAGGACTCGGCTCGCATCCGCGAAGTCGCCGCCACGCAATCGGCTCTCGAGAGCCAGGTTCGCACGATCCACCGCCCGCCCGAGTACAACTCGGCCCACAACGTGGGCGGGAATTCAGACCGCGAGAAGATGCGGCCCTCACCGACGACGCCGACTCGGCGACCGGCGTCACTCACCGGATCCATCGCGGCTTCATCCGCGGGCTCCATCGCCAGGTCTCCAACGCTGAGACTTGAGACCCTCCATCCTCGAATCTTCGACCCGACTCCGGTCGGAGAACTCCGCCGACCTCATGAAGGAGCCGAGTCGCCACACCGCGGCTTACATGGCCACCGCACCGATCCGCCGGAGGACCCTTTCTCCACCCAATCCTCCTAACGCCACGGCAACGGAGGTCGAGGAACTCGCTGAAATGGCGGAGGCGGCACGCAGAGCGGGCCGAGCGCGAAAAATTCCGGCCGGCGGTGACGCGCAGAGCTGTCACGCTACCACCAGCGGCGATCAGGTCACGTTGAACCCCACCGTTCAAGGGCGTGCTCGAACTTCGACGAAAACGACCCGGCTCGCATAGCCGAGCGCGCGATCTGCGAGAACGCGCCACCAGGAGGAAGTGCCCGGCCCCCGCCAGGATCGACGGCGATGGGTGCCCCACTTGGCGACATAATATGACAATCGAAGCAGTTATGAAAAGTAAGGAAGGGTGAACGCACTCACTTGGCGACTGGAATGAAACGTAACCCTGTACGAAGGCCGACCGGTTTTTCCAGCTCGGGGCCCAGTTGGCGATCGATCCCGCCAGTTCGGGACGTCGTGGGCCCAAGACACGGACGGCTTCTTCGTTGAGTCCGCCGCTGGCTGGCGCCTCCAGGATTGCGGCAGCCTCTCGGAGCCTTCCCTAGCCCAGAGACCGGCGCGAATGGCGGAGGCATCGAGGCCAGCGGTACTTCCACGGTCGGCGTGTCTAGCGCGGTTGTCGCTGGGGGTGCGTCGTCACCGGCCGAGCTGAGAGCATCGGAGCTGCTCGTCGAGTGCGGCGGCGAGGCCATCCTTGACGGCTTCGGTCTCCTCTTCGGGGGGGCCCTCGCTTCCTTTTCCTTCTTCTTCTTCTTCGAAGGAGTGGCCTGGCGACGCGAGGTGGTTTCTGGGAGCTCGTCGTCGTCCTCATGGTGTTCGAGGCTTCTGCTCGCTTCGATTTCGCGCTGACGTTGCCCGCGGGTTTTTCGGACCAGCGGGGCGATTTCCTCTTCGGACTCGACCTCGTCGTCCTCATTGCCCCTCGCGGGAGGCGATTCGCCTACGTCCTGGGCGGATGGTCCCGGGCTCTCATCATCAGAAGGTGGAAGCCACCCTTCCACCACTTGGAATAGCTGCAATGAATACAAAACAGAATCAGAATTACCGCGACTGCATACGCTGCGACTGCGAACAAGGTAAAGAGATTACCGTTGGAGCCAGACGCCAGGTAGGCGACCGCCTGTGCATCCGTACACCGCTGGTGATTTTCTTCAACGCTGAGAGGTAATCCTCCGCTTCCACTGAGGCAGGACTTTGTCGTCGAGTCTCCCGCCCGATGTCTTGATACATGTAGTGGTCGCGTTGGGCGAGTGGAACGGAGCCGCCGAGCCAGCCAGTTGTACAATTTTATCGTTTGAAGGCCCTTCTTCTTCGCAGACCACGGATGGCCTGGAGCATCTCGTCAACGACCATCCGCTGGTCGCCGGGAGCTTGCCGACTTGGAGATGGCGTGGTTTCGAACGATTGGGCGAGTACCGCGATCGCCACCTCGTCCTCTCGGGGTCGCCACATAGAACCATGACTTCTTCCGTCGCTTCGCCGCTTGGGCGTAGCATCGATCGAAGAAGGAAGCCTTGGACTTGAGCTGGAAGGTCAAGCCGCCCTGACTAACATTGGGCCGCTTGCCTCGCGGTGATCCGCCCATGGAATGATCACGCCACAAGGGAAAGTAGGGCGCAGCCCAAGTAGCACTCGCAGAATGCCACGAAGATGGCGAGCTGCTCGATGTCGGGGACCCAGATCAAGGTGGATCCCGTAGTGGTGGGGCGCAACGCCGGAAGAACAAAGACGTGGGAACCCTAGCCCCGCCGAGATGACTGGTGAACATTTAATTCCCTCTCTTGCGGGTGGGGTCGTTTCTCCGGCAAGGGGATACGCCAACAGCCGGTAGGTGATTCGCCTCCTCGAAGAGGCCACCGCGCCTTGTGCACTTGGACCCCCATGGTTCGGTGGAGAGGGCCATGGCCGAGAGGTTGGTTGGAGATCGGAGGATTTCGGTCGATTGGATCGGAGCAAAGGAAGGAAATGCGCACTTTTCGGAATAAGTGGTGGGCGTTGGCTCTGCGATAGCCTACCATTCCTCTTATATAGCGGAGTTACCCGCCAAATCGGGGCCGTTACGCGATGATTACGCCGAAGTTACCGTTGGATTACCCCAACGGTTAGTTCGCTGACGGTCCAACTCCAGTCATTCGGCTCGCTAGGTCAATCACCACAACCGCGTTCCGCCGACTCGACTCGTCTAAAACGCGACTTGGTTCACCGGATTTTCTTCTTCATATAGGAGCCCGCCGACGATTCGACTGGAAGCCTACTCCGAAGCCGTATACTCCGACTGCCAGCAGCCACTCACGCCCAATCGACGACGGCCTCGGGGACTCTCGATGGGGATCGCCTCCGGGTATGCTCGCCGACGCTTCCATCGCTCCTGGCTGGCGAGTGGGCCTGCAGAACGGCGAGTGGATTGAAGCCCAAGATGGTACCGAGCGATCGGAAGTTGAAGGCAGCGAGTAGATAGGCCTCGGATTGGTTTAAACGACTACAAAGTCAGAATCAATCGGTTGGGATATGTAAACCCTAGGGAAGGTGCGCCTATATAAACCTCCCTATGGGGTGGTAGAGACATCGCCTCATACACCTAAGCGACTCGCGCCTAGCCGCCGAGCTCACCATTGTAAACACCTCCTAATACAATCTAGCAGAGTAGGTCTTTACCCTTCGGGGGAACATGGGTAAACCTGTCTTTGCCCTCATCTCGCACCGCAGATGGCTGGCCCTTGCCCCTCGTTCTACTACTCATCGCCGGCTGCTGCGTGGCCATTCCCGACACCACCGGTCACCACCGTGGGTAGCCCACCCGATTCACATTGTCAAGCTACTTAGGTGCATGTGGGTTCGACGATGTGCCTATCTACTACACGGTTTCTCTTCATTTTTATTATTGTGTATGTATATTAGGGTTTCTCTGAATTAGGTTTATATCTCTCAACACCGCACTTAACTTTCTCCTTTATCCGCTTTGACTTATTCGTTTTCCACCTATGCGTAAAATATGGACCCACACGCCGAGACGAAGAAAAGGAAGAGTTGATCAAGGTGTGATCCGTGGGGAAGATAATTTAGACGTATCAACGTTTGAACAACTCCGTGAGGGTGATCCTCTTTACCGGAGTAGACAACTTGTTTGAGGTTGAAGGTGTTGCCTTCATGAGGGAGAAGGCGATGCCTTGTGTAATCGAGAAGACGACCGCTCGGCAAGGTGCATGTAATATAAATCAATTCATTAATTAATCATCTGCTATCTATATAGAAATAGTAACGGCGAACTTTCTTCTTTTAGCCCTCCGGATCGAAGGAATCTACCTTGAAAAGAGGACGAGGCCCAACCACAAAGTTGGAAGACCATGAGAGGTTCAGATCGAAGATGTCATGTAGACGGCACCGATAGCTCCCGGTTATCGCAACCAAATTTGTGGCACAATGCGGAGTAATCGTTAGGGACTTAATCCGATCACCATTAGAAATTGGAATAGGCCTGCTAATGTGGATGAAGAGGAACATGTTTATTTGTCCCTAACCACGCCAAAGATTTACCGTGGAAGAGGCTCATGGTTAATTTCAAACTACCGAAGATAGAGCTGGATCCAAATGCGGAGGATCCAGATTGAGGACGCCTTACAACATGGGAGAGCCATGGAGGCTAAGGTCGTGGAGTGGGCTTTGAAGAAGATGGCCCAGATGTTTCACCAACTGGAAGAAAAGATTGCACCTTGACTATGTCGTGAAAAGAAGACTCGATTTCAAGAATATTCAGTTTGAGAAGATAAAACCATTCGGGATGAGTTTGTGGAATACAAGAAATGTAAAAGCTAAGAAAATGTCGAACGAATAAGTGAATGTCGCTAACAAGAAGTATCGACATACTATGGGGCAAGGTGGCTACTGGCTGGCATTCCTAAGTGGGAGAAACTTGAGCAGAACTGCGTGATAAAAATATCACCCTGCAGATGACGATTGGGTAGAACGTGCAAGGAATTGGTTTTACGGGCATGGGGGCACGTTGGACTCGGAAGGAGGTGTATATATACCATACGACATAAAGAAGACCCCTTGCCAATCGAGAGGATGAGAAAAGCGAAGAAAGGCTGTTAAAGATGGGGACTTCATTCCGATAGAGAGAATGATGAGCTCACACTCGCCTTGGAAATAAGGAACATGATGGACGAACACGAGGCACAATAGGCTCCCAATCATGGAGGACTGGTTTCCCGAAGAGAGGAAGAAATATCTGATAGAAGCCGACGAGGAGTAAGGACAAGGCGGTTGAAGCAAAAAGTCGAAAGAGCGAATGCGTTTAATTGAATAACGATTAAAGCAACAACAAGATGAAATTAACTCACTTAAAGAGCAGTACTACCGGCACCCCATCTCAGAAGACACCGCATTCGATGCTACCGCCTATCGAATAATCAAAAAGCGGTGGCTTCCACCGAGGTCCCGGTGATGACAATGGCGATGCCGATGATGCACCGACGATGGCTCCTAGCTACCCAATGGATGATATCACGAGATGACACACTGCGAGCTACATGTCAAAGTTGTGAACATATCAATGAAGGTGGCGGGCTATGCCTTACCAATTGGACCCACACCAACTTACCAGTCGTCCGGTTCCGGAGGGCTACGATGTTGTCGGCGTGGATGAAATCATGCCCACGTTTGAGGTTTTGGATCTTCACTACCCTGCCGGTGAAGGATGTGATCGCGGCTGGGTGACGCAAAAACGTCACCATTCTATGGCCAAGGATTGTATCGTGCTTCAAATCACACGCCAAGGCCATCTTCGCCGCCGCCTCACCCGTCTCCGGCGAGGTCGCCGCCGCTGCAGCCGCTCGTCGCCTCACTCGGCCCGCCGCCTCACCAATCTCCGTGCAGCCATCGCCGGGAGCCATCGCCGACGCCTCGGGATAAAAAGCGAAGCGCATTGCCATCGTGCCGTAAGCGATCGCCAAACGTAAACAAGAGCCTCTTCCAAAAGTACCAACGGTTCCTCCCAAGAGAGCTTATGATCAGATCAAGAGGAGATCATGCGATCGTTGATGCGGAAACGACGTTTTTCGCTAAGCCGAGGCGGCCGAAGAGCAAGAGTTCCCAAGACCAAAGAAGAAAAAGCCAAAGTGTTGAAAATGCTAAAGACTCTTCATCAACCCGAGCCAAAGCTGTCATCGGACTATGAGCGTTCTATTCTCAAGTCACATGCAAGACAAAAGCCTCGAAGAGCAAGATCGATGCAAGCGGAAATCATGCTGCCCACTCGGAGAACAAGCAAAAAGACTTGCGCCTCTCAAGGTGATTTCTCAAACCAATGTGGGTCGAGCAAATATGGGGCGAAGAGCGAGATGATCCGGTAGTTACTGTCACGGAGAAGCCGCCACGCTCAAGGTATGAGTATTGCCCAAGATTATCCCGATTAGAGTTCTTCCTGAGTGAAGTAGCATACCAATACCGCACGGAAAACCTCTTGTCAAACCTGAGGAGGTAAACAATCTTCCAACAAAAATGCGAAGATTGCATAATCGGTACATGCATGCCACAAGGGCCGGGCTAATCGGATAGTCTTGAGGGTTACAAAAAGCATCATGGGAAAGAAAACGATGACATGGTATCCATTGAATTTGATGAACTATTTCAATTATTCAATCAAGACGCCTTGGACAAATCTCTCATGAGTGCCTATTGTCTGTAAGTACTAATTCTGTAATTAATTTAGTCTCCATCTATAATATTTTGTTTATTGCATGTATATAATCATACTTTAATATGCAGAATGAAGATTCTCGAATGCAGCAGAGGAAAAATCTATGACATTGGCTTCATTGACCCATATTGGGTTCATGAAGCTAATCTCAAAATAAGCCCCCAGGATACGGAGGATAATATAGTACACGCGTTAAGGTTTCAAGAAACCAAAAGGGAAATACTATTTCCTTACAACTTCCAAAGTGAGTGTTATTGTCTTGTATACACTTTCTATTTCGCTTACTCGATGTTAAGTATATAATTGATTAGTTTTGCATTCGAGTACCACTATATTCGTTAATCATTCAACTTGACAAAGGGCGTGTACTAGTCATGGACTCGAAACATAAACCCCTTGAGACGTGGAAGGACATGCGATACTTCTCCAGTGTAATTCTAATCATTACGACACTATATCGGCAACGTTCGTGAATTTTATGATATCAAGTACTTAATAACTTATTTTATTCGTTTTCTACTCCGGGCAGCGTGGAAACGGTTCACCAAGAAGGCTAGGGGTGTTTGGAAAGAGGAGCTTACATTTCAACCACTAGATGTAAGCACCACTAGCTATATCCGCATCTCTTTGATTCTAGTTTTGATACGCTTATTATCATGCTTGATTATTATTTTGATTGAACTCTGTTGTCGTAAAGTGCCCGACGCAGGACCAGGTAACAATCTATGTGGATACTATGTATGCGAGTTCATCCCAGACGTGCGATGAGAAGGGCAGAATTTAGAGAAACTCCACGTATGTAAAAAATTTCTATAGTTTTAATTACAATCAAATTGTGTTTAGTTTCATATTCATATAGTGACTCCTTTTTAAATCAGATCGAATGTCTACGGATCTTACGCCAAAGGATCGCATACGAGCAATACAGAGGAATTACGGGATTCTTGGATGCGAGTACTAAACACACAAGGGAATACTACTCGGCTGTATAGACAATAGGAATTGTAAAAATAGCAACTTTCAAGAAATTGGCCGGTAGCATCGAATAGCAACTTTTGTATGTAGTGCATGAACTCGATCTGTGTATTGAATGTAATGTTGTCATGATGATCTTGTGTAATATAAGGTTCCTTCATTGATAAGTGCAAAACACTAAATAAACAATAAAACAACCTAAATGAATTCTTCCGCGGCACAAAAAGTGGCGAAAATGTTGCCGACAACAAAATGTGCCAAATGAATTCTCTGTCATGGCAGAGAATGGGCCAAATCTCTGCCACAAGAAGTTATTAGTCCCGTTAGTTACGAACCGACTAATCTCCACCCTCGCCTGATGCCGCCACGTGTGCCCCCATTTGTCCCGGTTGGTGGGGCAACCGGGACTAATGGTTGGAGCTTTAGTCCCGATTGCACCGTCCCGGTTGGGCAACCGGGACTAATGGCCCTTACCAACCGGGACGCATGGGGCGTTTTCTACCAGTGGAACCACAAAACTGTGGGCTATAGCTCATGAAAATAGCCATAAAACGCGAAAATGTCGAGTTTTTGGTCATTTCTTCTAACATGTAATAGGTCTTAGGGTCATTCTAAATCGCTTAGAACTCCAAAACGGTGAGCAATACCTCCTGACAATAGCCATAAAACGCTTGAATGACAAGTTTTTGGTCACAACTCTCAATAATGTATTAGATCTTAAGAGCCATGCGAAACTCCATGGAACCCCAAAACTGTGGGCGATAGCTCATCAAAACAACCATAAAACACGAAAACGACGAGTTTTTGGTCATAACTCACAAAAATTGGGCAATGGCTCATGAAAAAGGCCATAAAAGACGAAAAGGACATGTTTTTGGTCATAAAACTCAATAATTTATCGGGTCTTACACGCCATGCATATCACAATGGAACCACAAAACTATGGGCAGTAGATTATGGAAACGTCCATAAAAGACAAAAACAATGAGTTTTTGGTCATAACTCTCAACAATATACCAGATCATAAGGGCCATGCAAATCACCATGGAACCCCAAAACTATGGGCAATAGCTCATGAAAACAGCCATAAAACACGAAAACGATGAGTTTTTGGTCATAAGTCTCAAACATGTATTGGGTCTTACGGTCATTGTAAATCACCCTGGAACCCCAAAAATTTGGGCAATAGCTCATGAAAACGACCATAAAACACGAAAATGACGTGTTTTTGGTCATAACACTCAATAATGTATTGGGTCTTACAGGCCATGCATATCACAATGGAACCCCAAAACTATGGGCAATAGATCCTAAAAACGGCCATAAAACACAAAAACGATTAGTTTTTGGTCATAACTCTTGGGCATGTATTGGGTCTTACGGTCGTTGTAAATCAGCCTAGAATCCTAAAACTTTGGGCAATAGCTCATGAAAACGACCCCAAAATACAAAAACAATGAGCTTTTGGTCATATCTCTCAATAATGTATAAGGTCTTACATACCATGCATATCACCATGGAACCCCAAAACTGCGGGAAATAGGTCATGAAAATAGCCATAAAACACGAAAACACTGAGTTTTTGGTCGTAACTGTCAAACATGTATCGGTTCTTACGGTCATTTTAAATCACCCCGGAACACCAAAAAATTTGGGCAATAGCTCATGAAAATAACCATAAAACACAAAAACGACGTGTTTTTGGTCATAACACTCAATAATGTATCGGGTCTTACACTCCATGCATATCACAATGGAACCCCAAAACTGTGGGTAATAGATCATAAAAATGGCCATAAAACACAAAAACGACGAGTTTTGGTTCATAACTCTCAAATATGTATCGGGTCTTACAGTCGTTGTAAATCAGCATGGAACCCCAAAATTTTGGGCAATAGCTCATGAAAAACAACAACGAGTTTTTGGTCAAAACTGTCAATAATGTATATGGTCTTACAGACCATGCATATCACCATGGAACCACAAAACTCTGGGCTATAGCTCATGAAAATTGCCATAAAACGCGAAAATGACGAGTTTTTGGTCATTTCTTCTAACATGTAATAGGTCTTACGGTCATTCTAAATCGCGTAGAACTCCAAAACGGTGGGCAATACCTCCTGAAAATAGCCATAAAACGCTTGAATGACGAGTTTTTGGTCACAACTCTCAATAATGTATTAGATCTTAAGAGCCATGCGAAACTCCATGGAACCCCAAAACTGTGGGCGATATCTTATCAAAACAACCATAAAACACGAAAACGATGAGTTTTTGGTCATAACGCACAAAAATTGGGCAATGGCTCATGAAAAAGGCCATAAAAGACGAAAAGGATGTGTTTTTGGTCATAAAACTCAATAATTTATCGGGTCTTACACGCCATGCATATCACAATGGAACCACAAAACTATGGGCAATAGATTATGGAAACGTCCATAAAAGACAAAAACGATGAGTTTTTGGTCATAACTCTCAACAATATACCAGGTTATAAGGGTCATGCAAATCACCATGGAACCCCAAAAATGTGGGCAATAGCATATGAAAACGACCATAAAACACGAAAACGAAGAGTGTTTTTTATCATAGCTCTCAATAATGTATAAGGTCTTAAGAGCCATGCAAAACTCCATGGAACCCCGAAACTATGGGCAATAGCTCATGAAAACGGCCATAAAACACGAAAACGATGAGTTTTTGGTGATAAGTCTCAAACATGTATTGGGTCTTACGATCATTTTAAATCACCCTGGAACCCCAAAAATTTGGGCAATAGCTCATGAAAACGACCATAACACACGAAAATGACGTGTTTTTGGTCATAACACTCAATAATGTATTGGGTCTTACAGGCCATGCATATCACAATGGAAACCCAAAACTATGGGCAATAGATCCTGAAAACGGCCATAAAACACAAAAACGACGAGTTTTTGGTCATAACTCTTGAGCATGTATCGGGTCTTACGGTCGTTGTAAATCAGCCTAGAATCCCAAAACTTTGCGCAATAGCTCATGAAAACGACCCCAAAATATGAAAACAATGAGCTTTTGGTCATAACTCTCAATAATGTATAAGGTCTTACATACCATGCATATCACCATGGAACCCCAAAACTGTGGGCAATAGGTCATGAAAATAGCCATAAAACATGAAAACACTGAGTTTTGGTCATAACTCTCAAACATGTATCGGTTCTTACGGTCATTTTAAATCACCCTGGAACTCCCAAAAATTTGGGCAATAGCTCATGAAAATAACCATAAAACACGAAAACGACGTGTTTTGGTCATTACACTCAATAATGTATCTGGTCTTACACTCCATGCATATCACAATGGAACCCCAAAACTGTGGGCAATAGATCATAAAAATGGCCATAAAACACAAAAACGACGAGTTTTGGGTCATAACTCTCAAATATGTATCGGGTCTTATGGTCGTTGTAAATCAGCATGGAACCCCAAAATTTTGGGCAATAGCTCATGAAAACGACCCCAAAATATGAAAACAACGATTTTTTGGTCATAATTCTCAATAATGTATAGGGTCTTACAGACCATGCATATCACCATGGAACCACAAAATTGTGGGCTATAGCTCATGAAAATAGCCATAAAATGCGAAAATGACAAGTTTTTGGTCATTTCTTCTAACATGTAATAGGTCTTAGGGTCATTCTAAATCGCTTAGAACTCCAAAACGGTGGGCAATACCTCCTGAAAATAGCCATAAAACGCTTGAATGACGAGTTTTTGGTCACAACTCTCAATAATGTATTAGATCTTAAGAGCGATGCGAAACTCCATGGAACCCTAAAACTGTGGGCGCTAGCTCATTAAAACAACAATAAAACATGAAAACGACGAGTTTTTGGTCATAACTCACAATAATGTTTCAGGTCTTAAGGGCCATGCAAAACTCCATGGAACCCCTAAAACTGTGGGCAATAGCTCATGAAAACGTCCATAAAACATGAAAACGATGAGTTTTTGGTCAAAACTCTCAAACATATATCGGATCTTACGGTCATTGTAAATCACCCTGGACCCCCAAAAAATTGGGCAATGGCTCATGACAAAGGCCATAAAAGACGAAAAGGACGTGTTTTTGGTCATAAAACTCAATAATTTATCGGGTCTTACACGCCATGCATATCACAATGGAACCCCAAAACTATGGGCAATAGATCCTGAAAACGGCCATAAAACACAAAAACAACGAGTTTTTGGTCATAACTCTTGAGCATGTATCGGGTCTTACGGTCGTTGTAAATCAGCCTAGAATCCCAAAACTTTGGGCAATAGCTCATGAAAACGACCCCAAAATATGAAAACAATGAGCTTTTGGTCATAACTCTCAATAATGTATAAGGTCTTACATACCAAGCATATCACCATGGAACACCAAAACTGTGGGAAATAGGTCATGCAAATAGCCATAAAACATGAAAACACTGAGTTCTGTTCATAACTCTCAAACATGTATCGGTTCTTACGGTCATTTTAAATCACCATGGAACCCCCAAAATTTTGGGCAATAGCTCATGAAAACGACCATAAAACACGAAAACGACGTGTTTTTGGTCATAACACTCAATAATGTATCGGGTCTTACACTCCATGCATATCACAATGGAACCCCAAAACTATGGGCAATAGATCATAAAAACGGCCATAAAACACAAAAACAACGAGTTTTGGGTCATAACTCTCAAATATGTATCGGGTCTTACGGTCGTTGTAAATCAGCATGGAACCCTAAAATTTTGGGCAATAGCTCATGAAAACGACCCCAAAATACAGAAAAAACGAGTTTTGGTCATAACTCTCAATAATGTATAGGTTCTTACAAACCATGCATATCACCATGGAACCACAAAACTGTGGGCTATAGCTCTTGAAAATAGCCATAAAACGCGAAAATGACGAGTTTTTGGTCATTTCTTCTAACATGTAATAGGTCTTAGGGTCATTCTAAATCGCTTTGAACTCCAAAACGGTGGGCAATTCCTCCTGAAAATAGCCATAAAACGCTTGAATGACGAGTTTTTGGTCACAACTCTCAATAATGTATTAGATCTTAAGAGCCATGCGAAACTCCATGGAACCCCAAAACTATGGGCGATAGCTCATGAAAACAACCATAAAACACGAAAACGACGAGTTTTTGGTCATAAATCAAAATAATGTTTCAGGTCTTAAGGGCCATGCAAAACTCCATGGAACCCCTAAAACTGTTGGCAATAGCTTATGAAAACGTCCATAAAACATGAAAACGATGAGTTTTGGGTCAAAACTCTCAAACATATATTGGATATTACGGTCATTGTAAATCACCCTGGACCCCCAAAAAATTGGGCAATGGCTCATGAAAAAGGCCATAAAAGACGAAAACGACGTGTTTTTGATCATAACACTCAATAATTTATCGGGTCTTACACGCCATGCATATCACAATGGAACCACAAAACTGTGGGCACTAGATTATGGAAACGTCCATAAAACACAAAAACGATGAGTTTTTGGTCATAACTCTCAACAATGTACCAGGTGATAAGGGCCATGCAAATCACCATGGAACCCCAAGACTGTGGGCAATGGCTTATGAAAACGACCATAAAACACGAAAACAAAAAGTTTTTTATCATAGCTCTCAATAATGTATAATGTCTTAAGGGCCATGCAAAACTCTATGGAACCCCGAAACTATGGGCAATAGCTCATGAAAACGGCCATAAAACACGAAAACGATGAGTTTTTGGTCATAAGTCTCAAACATGTATTGGGTCTTACGGTCAAATGACCCTGGAACCCCAAAAATTTGGGCAATAGCTCATGAAAACGACCATAAAACATGAAAATGACGTGTTTTTTGTCATAACAGTCAATAATGTATTGGGTCTTACAGGCCATGCATATCACAATGGAACCCCAAAACTATGGGCAATGGATCCTGAAAACGACCATAAAACACAAAAACGACGAGTTTTTGGTCAAAACTCTTGAGCATGTATCGGTTCTTACGGTCATTTTAAATCACCCCGGAACCCCCAAAAATTTGGGCAATAGCTCATGAAAACAACAATAAAACACAATAATGACGTGTTTTTGGTCATAACACTCAATAATATATCGGGTGTTACACTCCATGCATATCACAATGGAACCCCAAAACTGTGGGCAATAGATCATAAAAATGGCCATAAAACACAAAAACGATGAGTTTTGGTTCATTACTCTCAAATATGTATCGGGTCTTACGGTCGTTGTAAATCAGCATGGAACCCCAAAATTTTGGGCAATAGCTCATGAAAAAAAACAACGAGTTTTTGGTCAAAACTGTCAATAATGTATATGGTCTTACAGACCATGCATATCACCATGGAACCACAAAACTCTGGGCTATAGCTCATGAAAATAGCCATAAAACGTGAAAATGACGAGCTTTTGGTCATTTCTTCTAACATGTAATAGGTCTTAGGGTCATTCTAAATCGCTTAGAACTCCAAAACGATGGGCAACACCTCCTGAAAATAGCCATAAAACGCTTGAATGACAAGTTTTTGGTCACAACTCTCAATAATGTATTAGATCTTAAGATCCATGCGAAACTCCATGGAACCCCAAAACTGTGGGCGATAGCTCATCAAAACAACCATAAAACACGAAAACGACGAGTTTTTGGTCATAACTCGCAAAAATTGGGCAATGGCTCATGAAAAAGGCCATAAAAGACGAAAAGGACGTGTTTTTGGTCATAAAACTCAATAATTTATCGGGTCTTACACGCCATGCATATCACAATGGAACCACAAAACTATGGGCAGTAGATTATTGAAACGTCCATAAAAGACAAAAACGATGAGTTTTTGGTCATAACTCTCAACAATATACCAGGTCATAAGGGTCATGCAAATCACCATGGAACCCCAAAACTGTGGGCAATAGCTTATGAAAACGACCATAAAACACGAAAACGAAGAGTGTTTTTTATCATAGCTCTCAATAATGTATAAGGTCTTAAGAGCCATGCAAAACTCCATGGAACCCCGAAACTATGGGCAATAGCTCATGAAAACGGCCATAAAACACGAAAACGATGAGTTTTTGGTCATAAGTCTCAAACATGTATTGGGTCTTACGGTCATTGTAAATCACCCTGGAACCCCAAAAATTTGGGCAATAGCTCATGAAAACGACCATAAAACACGAAAATGACGTGTTTTTGGAAATAACACTCAATAATGTATTGGGTCTTACAGGCCATGCATATCACAATGGAACCCCAAAACTATGGGCAATAGATCCTGAAAATGGCCATAAAACACAAAAGCGACGAGTTTTTGGTCATAACTCTTGAGCATGTATCGGGTCTTACGGTCGTTGTAAATCAGCCTAGAATCCCAAAACTTTGGGCAATAGCTCATGAAATCGACCCCAAAATATGAAAACAATGAGCTTTTGGTCATAACTCTCAATAATGTATAAGGTCTTACATACCATGCATATCACCATGGAACCACAAAACTGTGGGAAATAGGTCATGAAAATAGCCATAAAACACGGAAACACTGAGTTTTTAGTCATAACTCTCAAGCATGTATAGGTTCTTACGGTCATTTTAAATCACCCTGGAACCCCCAAAATTTTTGGCAATAGCTCATGAAAATAACCATAAAACACGAAAACGACGTGTTTTGGTCATTACACTCAATAATGTATCTGGTCTTACACTCCATGCATATCACAATGGAACCCCAAAACTGTGGGCAATAGATCATAAAAATGGCCATAAAACACAAAAACGACGAGTTTTGGGTCATAACTCTCAAATATGTATCGGGTCTTACGGTCGTTGTAAATCAGCATGGAACCCCAAAATTTTGGGCAATAGCTCATGAAAACGACCCCAAAATACGAAAACAACGAGTTTTTGGTCATAACTCTCAATAATGTATAGGGTCTTACAGACCATGCATATCACCATGGAACCACAAAACTGTGGGCTATAGCTCATGAAAATAGCCATAAAACGCGAAAATGACGAGTTTTTGGTCATTTCTTCTAACATGTAATAGGTCTTAGGGTCATTCTAAATCGCTTAGAACTCTAAAACGGTGGGCAATACCTCCTGAAAATAGCCATAAAACGCTTGAATGACGAGTTTTTGGTCACAACTCTCAATAATGTATTAGATCTTAAGAGCGATGCGAAACTCCATGGAACCCCAAAACTGTGGGCGATAGCTCATGAAAACAACAATAAAACATGAAAACGACGAGTTTTTGGTCATAACTCACAATAATGTTTCAGGTCTTAAGGGCCATGCAAAACTCCATGGAACCCCTAAAACTGTGGGCAATAGCTCATGAAAACGTCCATAAAACATGAAAACTATGAGTGTTTGGTCAAAACTCTCAAACATATATCGGATCTTACGGTCATTGTAAATCACCCTGGACCCCCAAAAAATTGGGCAATGGCTCATGAAAAAGGCCATAAAAGACGAAAACGACGTGTTTTTGGTCATAACACTCGATAATTTATCGGGTCTTACACGCCATGCATATCACAATGGAACCACAAAGCTGTGGGCCGTAGATTATGGAAACGTCCATAAAACACAAAAACGATGAGTTTTTGGTCATAACTCTCAACAGTGTACCAGGTGATAAGGGCCATGCAAATCACCATGGAACCCCAAAACTGTGGGCAATGGCTTATGAAAACGACCATAAAACACGAAAACAAAAAGTTTTTTATCATAGCTCTCAATAATGTATAAGGTCTTAAGGGCCATGCAAAACTCCATGGAACCCCGAAACTATGGGCAATAGCTCATGAAAACGGCCATAAAACACGAAAACGATGAGTTTTTGGTCATAAGTCTCAAACATGTATTGGGTCTTACGGTCATTGTAAATCACCCTGGAACCCCAAAAATTTGGGCAATAGCTCATGAAAACGACCATAAAACATGAAAATGACGTGTTTTTGGTCATAACACTCAATAATGTATTGGGTCTTACAGGCCATGCATATCACAATGGAACCGCAAAACTATGGGCAATAGATTCTGAAAACGGCCATAAAACACAAAAACGACGAGTTTTTAGTCATAACTCTTCAGCATGTATCGGGTCTTACGGTCGTTGTAAATCATCCTAGAATCCCAAAACTTTGGGCAATAGCTCATGAAAACGACCCCAAAATACGAAAACAATTTGCTTTTGGTCATAACTCTCAATATTGTATAAGGTCTTACATACCATGCATATCACCATGGAACCCCAAAACTGTGGGCAATAGGTCATGAAAATAGCCATAAAACACGAAAACACTAAGTTTTTGGTCATAACTCTCAAACATGTATCGGTTCTTACGGTCATTTTAAATCACCCTGGAACCCCCAAAAATTTGGGCAATAGCTCATGAAAATAACCATAAAACACGAAAACGACGTGTTTTTGGTCATAACACTCAATAATGTATCGGGTCTTACACTCCATGCGTATCACAATGGAACCCCAAAACGGTGGGCAATAGATCATAAAAACGGCCATAAAACACAAAAACGACGAGTTTTGCGTCATAACTCTCAAATATGTATCGGGTCTTACGGTCGTTGTATATCAGCATGGAACCCCAAAATTTTTGGCAATAGCTCATGAAAACGACCCCAAAATACGGAAAAAACGAGTTTTTGGTCATAACTCTCAATAATGTATAGGTTCTTACAGACCATGCATATCACCATGGAACCACAAAATGGTGGGCTATAGCTCATGAAAATAGCCATAAAACGCGAAAATGACGAGTTTTTGGTTATTTCTTCTAACATGTAGTAGGTTTTAGGATCATTCTAAATCGCTTAGAACTCCAAAACGGTGGGCAATTCCTCCTGAAAATAGCCATAAAACGCTTGAATGACGAGTTTTTGGTCACAACTCTCAATAATGTATTAGATCTTAAGAGCCATGCGAAACTCCATGGAACCCCAAAACTATGGGCGATAGCTCATGAAAACAACCATAAAACACGAAAACGACGAGTTTTTGGTCATAACTCAAAATAATGTTTCAGGTCTTAAGGGCCATGCAAAACTCCATGGAACCCCTAAAACTGTGGGGAATAGCTCATGAAAACGTCCATAAAACATGAAAACGATGAGTTTTTGGTTAAAACTCCCAAACATATATCGGATATTACGGTCATTGTAAATCACCCTGGACCCCCAAAAAATTGGGCAATGGCTCATGAAAAAGGCCATAAATGACGAAAATGACGTGTTTTTGGGCATAACACTCAATAATTTATCGGGTCTTACACGTCATGCATATCACAATGGAACCACAAAACTGTGGGCACTAGATTATGGAAACGTCCATAAAACACAAAAACGATGAGTTTTTGGTCATAACTCTCAACAATGTACCAGGTGATAAGGGCCATGCAAATCACCATGGAACCCCAAAACTGCGGGCAATGGCTTATGAAAACGACCATAAAACACGAAAACAAAAAGTTTTTTATCATAGCTCTCAATAATGTATAAGGTATTAAGGGCCATGCAAAACTCCATGGAACCCCGAAACTATGGGCAATAGCTCATGAAAACGGCCATAAAACACGAAAACGATGAGTTTTTGGTCATAAGTCTCAAACATGTATTGGGTTTTACGGTCATTGTAAATCACCCTGGAACCCCAAAAATTTGGGCAATAGCTCATGAAAACGACCATAAAACATGAAAATGACGTGTTTTTGGTCATAACACTCAATAATGTATTGGGTCTTACAGGCCATGCATATCACAATGGAACCCCAAAACTATGGGCAATGGATCCTGAAAACGACCATAAAACACAAAAACGACGAGTTTTTGGTCATAACTCTTGAGCATGTATCGGTTCTTACGGTCATTTTAAATCACCACGGAACCCCCAAAAATTTGGGCAATCGCTCATGAAAATAACCATAAAACACAAAAATGACGTGTTTTTGGTCATAACACTCATCGGGTCTTACACTCCATGCATATCACAATGGAACCCCAAAACTGTGGGCAATAGATCATAAAAATGGCCATAAAACACAAAAACGATGAGTTTTGGTTCATTACTCTCAAATATAGTCCTAGATAGGAAAGTAGAGTAGGCACAGATGCTCCACAAAAGGAAAAATGTATATGAAAACAAGATTGATTGAACTTTGCAACGGACTCATTTCATGAGTAAACGATTGAATGGGATTCGCTTGGGCAACGCTGAGTTGAGTATGATTAATTTAGAAGATATGCTCCCCTTCTTCCTTCCCGTCCTTAGTTTAGGAAAGTGTCGGGTCTTACGGTCGTTGTAAATCAGCATGGAACCCCAAAATTTTGGGCAATAGCTCATGAAAAAAAACAACGAGTTTTTGGTCAAAACTTTCAATAATGTATATGGTCTTACAGACCATGCATATCACCATGGAACCACAAAACTCTGGGCTATAGCTCATGAAAATAGCCATAAAACGCGAAAATGATGAGTTTTTGGTCATTTCTTCTAACATGTAATAGGTCTTAGGGTCATTCTAAATCGCTTAGAACTCCAAAACGGTGGGCAATACCTCCTGAAAATAGCCATAAAACGCTTGAATGACAAGGTTTTGGTCACAACTCTCAATAATGTATTAGATCTTAAGATCCATGCGAAAGTCCATGGAACCCCAAAACTGTGGGCGATAGCTCATCAAAACAACCATAAAACACGAAAACGACGAGTTTTTGGTCATAACTCGCAAAAATTGGGCAATGGCTCATGAAAAAGGCCATAAAAGACGAAAAGGACGTGTTTTTGGTCATAAAACTCAACAATTTATCGGGTCTTACACGCCATGCATATCACAATGGAACCACAAAACTATGGGCAGTAGATTATGGAAACGTCCATCAAAGACAAAAACGATGAGTTTTTGGTCATAACTCTCAACAATATACCAGGTCATAAGGGTCATGCAAATCACCATGGAACCCCAAAATCAGGCAATAGCTTATGAAAACGACCATAAAACACGAAAACGAAGAGTGTTTTTTATCATAGCTCTCAATAATGTATAAGGTCTTAAGAGCCATGCAAAACTCCATGGAACCCCGAAACTATGGGCAATAGCTCATGAAAACGGCCATAAAACACGAAAACGATGAGTTTTTGGTCATAAGTCTCAAACATGTATTGGGTCTTACGGTCATTGTAAATCACCCTGGAACCCCAAAAATTTGGGCAATAGCTCATGAAAACGACCATAAAACACGAAAATGACGTGTTTTTGGTCATAACACTCAATAATGTATTGGGTCTTACAGGCCATGCATATCACAATGGAACCCCAAAACTATGGGCAATAGATCCTGAAAATGGCCATAAAACACAAAAGTGACGAGTTTTTGGTCATAACTCTTGATCATGTATCGGGTCTTACGGTCGTTGTAAATCAGCCTAGAATCCCAAAACTTTGGGCAATAGCTCATGAAATCGACCCCAAAATATGAAAACAGTGAGCTTTTGGTCATAACTCTTCAGCATGTATCGGTTCTTACGGTCGTTGTAAATCAGCCTAGAATCCCAAAACTGTGGACAATAGCTCATGAAATCGACCCCAAAATATGAAAACAATGAGCTTTTGGTCATAACTCTCAATAATGTATAAGGTCTTACATACCATGCATATCACCATGGAACCCCAAAACTGTGGGCAATAGGTCATGAAAATAGCCATAAAACATGAAAACACTGAGTTTTTGGTCATAACTCTCAAACATGTATCGGTTCTTACGGTCATTTTAAATCACCCCGGAACCCCCAAAAATTTGGGCAATAGCTCATGAAAACGACCATAAAACACGAAAACGACGTGTTTTTGGTCATAACACTCAATAATGTATCGGGTCTTACACTCCATGCATATCACAATGGAACCCCAAAACTATGGGCAATAGATCATAAAAATGGCCATAAAACACAAAAACAACGAGTTTTGGGTCATAACTCTCAAATATGTATCGGGTCTTACGGTCATTGTAAATCAGCATGGAACCCTAAAATTTTGGGCAATAGCTCATGAAAACGACCCCAAAATACAGAAAAAACGAGTTTTGGTCATAACTCTCAATAATGTATAGGGTCTTACAGACCATGCATATCACCATGGAACCATAAAACTGTGGGCTATAGCTCAAGAAAATAGCCATAAAACGCGAAAATGACGAGTTTTTGGTCATTTCTTCTAACATGTAATAGGTCTTAGGGTCATTCTAAATCGCTTAGAACTCCTAAACTGTAGGGGTTCGTAGCATGGAAAACAAAAAATTTCTATCGCATACAAACAAACAAGCCAAGATCTATCTACTAGATTGTAGAATCGAGTCGATGGAATAAATTACCCTCGAAGATTCCAAAGTGTTTAACGAGAGCGGATTCTCGTGGGTGATGTAGTCGTACTCTTCCCGATCTCAAGATCGTGTAGACGATCCTTCCGCAAGCTCCGTTAAAGCTTCTGCAATCGGTCACATCGCTCGGTACTCGACGAAGACCTTCCTCTCCTTGTTCCAGCAGCATCGGAGGTTGTAGCACTCTCGCGATTCCTAAGAAGACAACCCGTGGTACCCAAGTAGAGGGAGATCCCGAAGGCTTCGCCTTAAGCCGAGCGAGTATGGTGGAGTATGAGAGAGGGCTATTAGTGGTCTAGTGATTAGACACACCAATTAGAAGGCTCTAAACCGCAGGCTAGAGCAATTAGAAGCTCTAAACCAAAACGGCTCTAAACCGAGATTAGAGGATAGGAACTTGTGTGTCTAGAGGAGGAGGCCACGCCTCCTTTTATAGGTGGGAGGGCGGCCAAGGGAGGGGAGTCCTCCCAAGTCGGCCTTGTTGGCGCCACGGCTTGAGGGACTCCTCCCCAAGTCGGTTCCAACCACCTCTTGCATGTTTCCGAGTTTCTGTTTCCCAGCTTGCTTTCCAGTTTCGCTTTTAGCCGTTTGACTTTCAAACCGGCAGTTGACTTTTTCAGTTTTGGAACAAGAAGAACACTTAGTACATGATGCAATCATTCAATATGTAATGACACATTCATGTACCCTCCCCCCCGGAGTGCCGGACAATCCGGAACCTTCTAGAACATTCCCGATGAAAACACCGGAATCATTCCCGAACTCCGAAACGGGACTTTCCTTATATGAATCTTATTCTCCGGACCATTCACTACAAGGAATATGGCAATATATGACCCTCCATTTTCGTCACAAAATCGTCATAGTAGTCTATTTATGACGATTCTATGACGATTTTGAGATCGTCGAAAGCTGAGCGTCGCAAATGAACTATAACGACGTTTTTGATAAAATCGTCATAACTGTCTATGACGATATTGGATCGTCATAACGCCTATGACGATTCAATATCGCCACGGCCATCTAGCCATGCCATGTCGATCCCACGTGGGCGATCCTACGTGGCAAAATTGTGAAAATTAAATCGCCTTAAATCGGAATCAACCAATCCATTATGGTGGTCTATATGGGCCAGCCCAATAATTCTGGCCTTTTTCTTTTTTATGTCGTGGCCTTTTATGGTACATTTCTTCTATGGGCCATGGCTTTATTAGGTGTATTCCCTTTTGGGCCTTTATTCTGTACATCAGATTTCTCTTTTATTTTTCAAATTTTTTCTAATTCCATGTAGCCTTTTTATATCCGCAGGTGCCAAGCTACTACCAAACCATCCCAGCAACATTTCCAAATATATATTTTACACAACACAACAATTTAACATCTAGAATTTAAATATGACAGCCACGAGGTAACGGTATAACAGGACCTCGATATAACAGGACATGACAGCCAGATCATCATATAACACTATAACAGATATAAATAGCCGATATAGTAGATATACACATGACAGCAGATACAAAGAAACAGCAGCCAAAATTGATACACAATAACCAAATAATCAAATAATCAGCAGATGTAAACATTCCAGATTAGCTACTGGACTGGCCTGGAGCATAGCTCCCTACTACTCCTTATGGCGCCCTTGTTGCTGGCCTATACCACATCCAAGAACTTCGAAATATCCTCCTTCGGCCTTCTTATTTCTGTCAAACAGAAAAACTAGCATAAGTGATACGAATTGGATAAATAAATAGCAGCATATTAGCTATGGTAAGTCCATTTTCATAACAGTTTTCAAGTACAAAAACATGTATTCAAATAAAAAACAATAGACAGTCTTGTACATGCACAAAACATGCATGCCTAGCTTCAAAATGATGTACCAGCAGCTATACAACCAATAACAGAGTCATATCCAACTATTGACTACTTATAGTTGCAAACTGCATAGACTTTTTGCGTCATATCCAAACTGCATAGACTATTGACTACTTATAGTTGCAAACTGCATAGACTTATGGTCTAAAACTCCAAGTAAAAGCTGCTACGAATTCCACCTAGGCAGATTATCAATAACACACTACTAACCATATATTTCTTCTTCTCATAATGAATCAAAATAGTATCTAACGCCTAAGAGATTAAGTTTCCGGATGCATCAATCAACCAACAAGAATATATAGATGCAAGGTAAAAGAGTCGCTACCACGGGACCAGCTTGTTGTTGTGCTTCTTGTAGTCCTTCCTAAACCCCTCCCTGGACACAAAACACACAAACAACTGATAATGATGCAAGTTAAAACACACAAACACAAGCTAGCGGACCTTTCACAACTTTAAGAACAACACAAGTACTTGGAGTTATGGGAGACCTCCATCTTCTTGATCTACTCACGCAGACTAGGTCGGGGAGAGAGTGACTGAGGAGAGCCGCCTAGCAAGCAAATTCCTTAGCAACAACAACAACTTCATCTTAGAACTAATCTCGACGAGCTCAGCATGTATTGTTCATGCCCATGGTGACCTAAAATGTAGAATAATTCATAAGGATAATGGAAACTTAGGAAGTCTAGACTAGTTGAATAACTGTAGTGTTTACCATAAGCACACAAGTACTAGTACTAAAATAAAAGCATAAGTGCATATGTTCTTACTAGTAGTAGTACTTAGAACAAGCAACAACATATGTTCTTACTAGTAGAACTACTTTAAAACATGCTTTACTCTATTCCCAGTAGAAAACACTAGTAAGAAATATATAGTAGCAGTACTTGGAATAAGCCTATCAGTAAGAAAAACATGTTCTATATTCCCCCATATGGATGAAGGCAGTTAAGTTATCAACTAGAGACAATATGCACTACACAAATTCCTATCATAAAAAAAATCTACACTACACAGATTCCAGCCCCAAAGCACACCATGCCTATCATCAAGCAAAGTGAGCCCTGCTCGACCCAAATGACCACATCGATCCCACCTGGTTAGATTGAACTAGTTCTTTTGTGTAATATATAATGCTTTAAGCAACTAAACAATCGTGGGGCAAGTGTTAACTATACAATTAGTAAAACATAGGGATGCAGATTATAAAATCTAACCCTACCAAAGTATACAGCAACCTAGCATTCATAAAAAAGCAATGGTATACTAGTATAAATGTACTAAGATGGAATTACCCTAGCTCGATAATCTTATATACTTAAGTGCCATATAAATTTTTATGTATTGAATTAAGAAAATTGCAAACATAGTAATTCCTAGAGAACATCTATAGCTACTTATTGAGTATATATAGTCCTTGGATTACATGGTAGCATAGCTACTGTTGTTGGAAGTAAGCAAATAAGAAACAAGTACAAGGTACTAGATAATTGCACATCTTTGCAGTTCAAATGAGTAGAAACAGTGCTTCTCATATCCTTACATGTTGAATATCCTAACAAACCACTTCAGGAAAATATCCTTACATGTTGAAGCGGTCCACATAAGCGATCAAGTTCACCGCCAAACAAGGGTGTCCAAATCTCCCAGAACGTCCAACCTAGATAGATGTCGAAATAGTTGACACCACTAGAACACCACAGTAGGGCTTTCTTTCTCTCCTATATACGCAGCACCTTCAAAGATCACTCGAAGAATAACAGATAAGTGCAGATGCAGTTGACTTAAGCATGCGTGAACATGATCTAGGCTATAGATCTGCGTGATGAGCATCTGGACCTACCGGAAGCATACATATGGTTAGTGTAAGGATGCTAAACACAAGTACACGATGAGCAATTAGCTTCTCACTCTTTATTTCTCACCATGCATCACATTTACACACAGGCAAGATAAATGGGTGGGTCTTTTTAATTCTGAATCCAAAGGGGTGAGACTATTATTTATCAAGACAATTTAAGAAAATTTCCCCAACCAGGAGGGCATAGTTTATTTAAAAACAACACTTGTTGTTCCATTTAAGAATTGGCAACATGGCTAAATTATAAACACCCATTGCAGAAGCACATCAGCGGAAGCACAACAATCAAAAGGTAACAAACTAAGCAACCTAAAACCCTACCACGGGATCGAGAAAATAGGACTAGGAAAATTTAATATGAGAACAGAGACAACTGGGACATGCAGAGAAGGGTCGGGGAGTGAGGGAGGGAGGAAGAGGGAGAGGGGGACAGAACGTACGTAGGTGTTGAGCTGCCTGACGAAGGATGAGAAGTTGATGTGCTTGAAGTACTTGGGGAGGAGGTCCCTTGCGAACTCGGGCGTGCTCCAGACGACGAAGCTGTTGTTCCCCTTCTCCATCTCGTACGTCTTCAACAGGAACGGCGGTGGCGCCGCAGACGCCGCCGCCCCAGGCACGCCAGCTCCGTTGCTCGGCGGACCCGGTGGAGCCACCGCCGTGGTCACCGAAGAAGAAGCCGCCGCCGCCGCAGCGGCGACAGCAACCACCCCGCCCTCCATCTCCCTCCTGACCAAGCCACCGCGATCGATCCGTATGGACCACCAGATCTTGGTCGCCATGGGTGAGGAAATCGGAGAGGGAGATAGGTTGCGGTGCTGGGGGAGTGATAGGAGTGGTGGGGGTGGCGGTGGAGAGATGAGGGAAGGAGGGGTGGATCGATGAGAGGGGAGAACCAGCGGCAGGGTGAGCTTCTGCGACATGGAGAGCCCCTCCCCCATATTCTCCTCCCCTTCTTCCTCTCCACCTCCCGCCGGAACCACCGCTCCTGCCGGAACCACCGCTCCCACCGGAACCACCGCTCCCAGATCCCATCTTGTCGCCGTCCAATCCACCACCGCCGAGCTCGATCTCCTTGGCCGCGACTGCCCCGACGAGGCGGGTGCTGGGGGTACCAGAGCGGAGCGAGAGGAGGGTTGGAGCGAGCGGGAGGCGGCAGCAGGCGGATCTCATTTGGAGAAGGAGGGGCGGCGACGATAGGATTAGGGTTGGGGAGTAGGTTTCGCTGGGAGGGCGGGGACGTGGCGATTTTCGCTGGGAGGGCAGGGTCTGCGCGCGGGATGGGTATGCCATGTCATCGATCCATCCATCTTGTTCCCACATATCAGCATCCTACCCGTCCATCTTGTTCGCATCCAACGGTCTATTAGATCTGCCTACTTATTATGACGATTTCATTTAAAAAATTACGACGTTTTGAGCAAGATCGTCATAGTTTACTAAGGCTTTGGCCCTCCCAAGACCACCCATGCGGAATCTTCATAAATCTAAGACGATTTTGTAGATGGTCACTACCAAAACGTCATAAGTTGACACATTTCTTGTAGTGATTCCAGATCACCTCGTGATATCCCGGATCCCATCCGAGACTCCGAACAACATTCGGTCTCTTTCTCATAATACCATAACTACTCAAACAACGTCGAATCCTTAAGTGTGTCTCCCTACGGTTCGTGAATTATGCGGACATGATCGAGACACTTCTCCGAACAATAACCAATAGAGGAATCTGGAAATTCATATGGCTCCCACATATTTCTATTGATTACTGCGATCGAATGAACCACTTACATACGATACCAATTTCCCTTTGTCTCACGATAGTTTACTTATCCGAGGTTATGATCGTCAGATCTCTGCATACCTAGTTCAACCTCGTCGATAAGTACTCTTTCTCGCTCCGTGATATGTGATCCCTTGTGACCCAGTCACATGCTTGCAAGCTAATTGGATGACATTCCACCGAGAGGGCCCAGAGTATATCTATCCGTCATATGGATGGACAAATCCCACTCTTGATCCATGTATTTCAACCAATACTTTCCGAACACTCAATGCCACCTTTATAGCCACCCAGTTACGGTGTGGTGTTTGATGTCATCAAAGCATCCATCCGGTAAAGGTGATATGCATGATCTCATGGTCGAAGGAATTAGGTTACTATGTATCAGAAAGCATATCGCAATTGAACTATTGAAATGACTTGATCTTTATGCTACGCTTATCTATAGGAGTATGTCCACCATATCATTCTCCTAACGATATGATCTTGTTGTTGATAACATCTCAATGTTCATGATGGGGAAACCACAATCATTAATCAACCAACAAGCTAGTGAAGTATAGAGGCTATACTAGGGACTTCAAATTAAGTTTACAAATCACACAAGTATTAATGTTTCCTTGTTAATACTATTATAGCATGAATGTAAACATTTATCATAAACACAAAGATATAATAATAACTACATTTATTATTGCCTCTAGGGCATATCTCCAACAGTCTTCCACTTGCACTAGATTCATCTAATCTAGATTACATGGTAATATACCGAACACCCATGGCAGTTTGGTGTTGGTCATGTTTTGCCCTCGGGAGAGGTTTAGTCAACGGACCCGCCACATTCAGATCTGTGTACTTTGCAAATCTTTATATCCCCATCCTAGATATGTTCTCAAATAGCGTGAAAACGCAGCTTGATATGCTTCACTTCTTGTGTGACCTTGGTTCTGCGCATTGGCTATGGCTCCCATGTTATCACAAGAGATAGACATTGGGTCCAAGACTAGGAACCACACCCAGCTCTGTAATGAACTCTTTCATCCATATCGCTTCTTGTGAAGCCTCCAAGCACCATGTATTCCGATTCAGTTGAAGATCTCGCCACAACGCTTTGCTTTGCACTCCTCCAGCTAATCGCTGCACCATTCAAAATAAATACGTATCCAGATTGTGATTTAGAATCATCCGGATCGGTGTTCCAACTAGCATCGGTGTAACCATTAACAACGAGCTGTTCATCACCTCCATAAGAAAGAACCATATCCTTAGTTCTTCTCAAGTACTTAAGGATGTTTTTGATCAGTCCAATGATCCACTCGGATCACTTTGATATCTGCTAGTTAAACTAACAACATATGCAATGTCGGGTCTAGTACATAGCATGGCATACATTAGAGATCCTATGGCTAAGGCATAGGGAGTCTTACTCATCCTTTCTCTATCTTCTACCGATGTCGGACTTTGAGTTTTACTCAAGGTCGTATTGGGCAACATGGGCAAGAACCCTTTCTTGCTTTCTTCCATTCCAAACCTCTTCAGAACTTTGTCCAAATATGTACTCTGTGACTATGATATTTGGCGTTTCAATCTATCTCTATAAATCTTTATGCCTAATATGTAATCTGCTTCGCCAAGATCCTTCATTGAAAAACTATTATTCAAATATTCCTTGACACTATTAAGAAGGTCTACATCATTCCCAATCAACAATATGTCATCCACATATAGTATTAAGAATGCTACAGAGCTCCCACTCACTTTCTTGTAAATACAAGCTTCTCCATAAGTTTGTATAAAACCAAAACTTTTGATCACCTTATCAAAACGTTGATTCCAACTTCGGGATGCTTGCTTCAATCCATAGATGGACCGTTGAAGTTTGCATACCTTGTTAGCATCTTTAGGATCGACAAAACCTTTGGGTTGCATCATATACAACTCTTCATCAATATCTCCATTGAGGAATGCTTTTGACATCCATCTTCCATATCTCATAATCATAATATGCAGCGATTGCTAACATAATCCTCACAGACTTTAGCTTCACCGGTGAGAAAGTCTCATCGTAGTCAACTCCTTGAATTTGTCGAAACCCTTTTGCGACAAGTCGAGCTTTATAGACATAACATTACCATCAAGATCTGTTTTCTTTTGAAAATCCATTTGTTCTCGACAGCCTTTCGGCCATCCATTAAGTCCACCAAAGTCCATACTTGGTTTTCGTACATGGATCCAATCTCGGATTTCATGGCTTCTTGCCATTTATTGGAATCTAGGCTCATCATTGCTTCCTCATATGTCTCGGGTCATCGGTGTTGTCCACCAACATGACACTCATAACGGGATCATACCAACTGGAGTGGTACGAGTTCGTTGACCTCCGAGGCTCAGAGCAACTTCAACCAAGTTTCATGATCACCATCATTAGCTTCCTCTCTTATTGGTGCAGGCACCACAGAACTTCTTCCGGTCGCGCTACTGCAATTTCGAGAGAAGGTTCGACAACCTCGTCGAGTTCTACTTTCCTTCCGTCACTTCTTTCGAGAGAAATTCTTCTAGAAAGGATCCATTCTTAACGAAGATTTTGCCTTCGGATCTATGATAGAAGGTATACCCAATAGTTTCCTTCGTATCCTATGAAGACACATTTTTCCGCTTTGGGTTCAAGCTTGTCCCAACAGTAACTTCTTTACATAGGCTTCAGATCCCCAAACTTTAAGGAGCGACAATCTAGGTTTCTTCCCAAACCATAATTCATACGGTGTCGTTTCAACGGATTTAGACGGTGCCCTATTTAAAGTGAATGCGGCTGTTTCTAATGCATAACCCCAAAATGATAGCGGTAAATCTGTAAGTGACATCATAGAACGAACCATATCTAAGAGAGTTCGACACGACGTTCGGACACACCATTACTGTGGTGTTCCGGCGGTGTCAATCGTGAAAGTATTCCATTTCTTCAAATGCTCGCCAAACTCAGAATTTAGATATTCACCTCCACGATCGTAACGTAGAAATTTAATCTTCTTGTTACGTTGATTCTCTACCTCACTTTGAAACTCCTTAAACTTTTGAAAGTTTCGGACTTATGTTTCATGAAATAGATATACCCATATCTACTCAAGTCATCCGTGAAGGTAAGAACATAACGATAACCACCGCGCGATGCTACACTCATTGGACCACACACATCGGTATGTATGATTTCCAATAAGTCCGTAGCTCGCTCCATAATACCCTAAAATGGAGTCTTAGTCATTTTTCCCATCAGACATGCTTCGCATCTTTCAAGTGATTCAAAATCAAGTGATTCAAGAAGTCCATCGGAATGGAGTTTCTTCATACGCTTCACTCCAATGTGACCAAGACGACAGTGCCACATATAGGTCGAATTATCGCTTGATTTCAAACGTTTAGCCTCAATGTTGTTGATATGTGTATTTCCACTATCGAGATTCAATAAGAATAGACCATCTATCAAAGGTGCATGTGCATAAAACATATTACTCATATAAATCGAAAATCCATTATTCTCTGACTTAAACAAGTAACCGTCTCGCAATAAACAAGATCCCGATATAATGTTCATGCTCAACACAGGCACTAAATAACAATTATTTAAGTATAAAACTAATCCCGATGGTAGATGAAGGGGTAGCGTGCCGACCGCGATCACATCAACCTTTGATGTGATCCCACGTGCATCGTCACCTCGTTCTTCGCTAGCTTCCGTTTATTCTGCAGCACCTGTTTCGAGTTACAAATATGAGCAACCGAACCAGTATCAAATACCCAGGCACTACTACGAGTACTAGTGAGATACACATCAATAACATGTATATCAGATATACCTTTCTTCTTGATGTTGCCGTTCTTCAGATCCGCCAAGAACTTTGGGCAATTCCGCTCAAAGGACCTTCTCCTTGCGGAAAAGCACTCAAGATCGGTCTTGGGTCCACCTTGGTCTTCTTCATTTGGCGTGGTAACTTTCTTACCACCCTTCTTGAAGTGTCCCTTTTGCTTAGACTTGCCTTTCTTGATTTTGGTGGTCTTATTGACCAACAACACTTGGTGCTCTTTCTTTATCTCCACTTCTGTAGATTTCAACATGGCAAAGAGTTCTGGCAACGCCTTGTTCATGTTCTCGCATGTTGTAGTTCATCACAAAGTTCTTGTAACTTGGTGGTAGTGATCGAGGACACGGTAAATCCCAAAGCATTAGGAATCACTATACCCAAGCTTTGAAGTTTGTTTATGCGTGCAGACATCTTAAGCACATGCTCACCGACGGAGCTGCCTTCTTCCATCTTGCGCTTAAAGAACTTTTCGAAGCCTCATAGCTTTCAATTGCCGCATGAGTCTCAAAAATCAATTGGAGATCCTCGACAATATCATATGGGTCTGACTCTTCAAACCTTTTATGAAGCTCCGATTCCAAACCATACAAGATACCACACTGAACTATGGAGTACTGCTTCTTCCGAGCGATTTAAAGATTCTTTACTTCAGCGAAAGCATCAGCTGCAGGTGGGTCACCCAGCACATAGGTCAAATTACCAGCTTGAGGACAATCCTCAAGTTGCGGAACCAATCCGGGTTGCTTCCATTGTTTTCAACTTTTCTTTCTCTAGGAACGCATTAAAATTGATGGTAGGGCTGCCATTGATCTACAACATATTTGCAATAGTTTAGACTAAGTTTATGACAAATTGAGTTCAAATTAATTAATGAAATTTAACTAGGTGAACTCCCTCAAAACAACATCCCTCACATTGTTTTAGTGATCACGAACCAAATCCACTACATCAACACCGATCATCACGAGTTGATATAGTTTCAATAATGAACAATCGTCATGTTCATCATATCTACTATACGATTCATGCTTTACCTTTCGGTGATCCGTGTTCCGAGACCATGTCTATACATGCTAGGCTCGTCAAGATCAAACCTTAGTTTCTGCATGAGCAAATCTGGCTTGCTCACGTTGTATACACTTGCAGAATCTAACACACCCGATCATCACGTGGTGCTTCGAAACAACAAGCTTTAGCAACGGTGCTAACTAAGGGCGAACACTTTATGACTTGAAATTGATGTGCATGAGGGATCATCTTATAATGCTACCGTCGTCTACCAAGCAATACAAGATGCATAAAGGATTAACATCACATGCAATTCAATAATATGTGATATGATATTGCCTTTCTTCTTTGTGCTTCCGATCTCCATCTTCAAGCACGAACATGATCTCCATCATCACCGGCATTGCATCAAGGTCAATGGCGGCTTCCACGCTTCCATGGTTGTTGTCCACCGGCTTCAACTATTACAACTACTTTGAATAGACATGCGGTCTTAACATAAATTAAAATACAACATATGGCTCCTGCCGCCAACAACTTACAAAGAAGGAACATTTGCATAACATCAAATATAATCACAATCATGGCCATATCACATCATCGCGACACCCATCCTGCTGAAACAAAGTTAGGCCTCTACTTTCTTTGCATATTTTACGTGGTTTGGGGCTTTCAATAAGTGTCGTTCTAACTTATGAACAAGAACCACAACATTGATACTAGCATTGTTGATCACCGTTGTAAATTGAATCTTAACTATGCTAGGAGAAACAGCACCCATAAAGCCACTTATGCAATACAAGTTGCATGTCAAGCGTGGAGCAAGTCTCATGAACGATGTCATGTAAAGTTAGCCCGGCCGCTTCATCCCAACATCTTGCAAGATGCAAAGTACACAAGAAGCAATCGACAATAAAGCATCAACGCCCATGACCATTGTGTTCTACTCGTGCAAGATCTACATATAGACACGGCTCGATACCCTTTGTAGGGTTCGTAGCATGGAAAACAAAAATTCTATCGCATAAAAACAAACAAGCCAATATATCTACTAGATTGTAGCAACGAGTCGATGGAATAACTTACCTCGAAGATTCCAAAGTGTTTAACGAGGCGGATTCGTGGGTGATGTAGTCGTACTCTTTCCGATCTCAAGATCGTGTGAGCGATCCTTCCGGCTGCGTTAAGCGGCGCTTCATGATCGGTCACACGTTCGGTACTCGGCGAAGACCTTCCTCTCCCTTGTTCCAAGGCGATGGAGGTTGTAGCACTCTCCTCGCGATTCCGGCAAACTGTGGTACCGAAGTAGAGGAAATCGCAGGCTTCGCCTTAAGCCGGCGGTATGGTGGACTATGAGAGAGGGCTATTAGTGGTCTAGGGATTAGACACACCAATTAGAAGGATCTAAACCATGCTAAAGCAATTAGAAGCTCTAAACCAAAGCGGCTCTAAAGCAGGAGATTAGAGGATAGGAACTTGTGTGTCTAGAGGAGGAGGCCCTGCCCTCCTTTTATAGGTGGAAGGGCGGCCAAGGGAGGAGTCCCTCCCCAAGTCGGCCTTGGTTGGTCGCGGCTTGGAGGACTCCTCCCAAGTCGGTTCCAACCACCTCTTGTTTCCACAGTTTCTGTTTCCCACAGTTTGTTTCCACAGTTTCTGTTTTAGCCGTTTGACTTTCAAGCGGCAATTTGACTTTCAGTTTTGGAACAGCAAGAACACTTAGTACATGATGCAATCATTCAATGACACATTCATGTACCCTCCCAGTCTTGGCTTACAATCGGAACCTTCTAGAACATTCCGATGAAAACACGGAATCATTCCCGAACTCAAACGGGATTTCCTTATATGAATCTTATTCTCGGACCATTCCGGATCACCTCGTGATATCCGGATCCCATCGAGACTCGAAGAACATTGGTCTCTTTCTCATAATACCATAACTACTCAAACAACGTCGAATCCTTAAGTGTGTCTCCCTACGGTTCGTGAATTATGCGGACATGATCGAGACATTTCTCCGAACAATAACCAATAGAGGAATCTGGAAATTCATATGGCTCACATATTTCTCGATTACTGCGATCGAATGAACCACTTACATACGATACCAATTTCCCTTTGTCTCACGATAGTTTACTTATCCAGGTTATGATCGTCGGTATCTCTGCATGCCTAGTTGAACCGTTCGATAAGTACTCTTTTCTCGTTCCGTGATACGTGATCCCTTGTGACCAGTCACATGCTTGCAAGCTAATTGGATGACATTCCACCGAGAGGCCGAGTATATCTATCCATCATATGGATGGACAAATCCACTCTTGATCCATGTGTTTCAACCAATACTTTCCGAACACTCAATGCCACCTTTATAGCCACCCGATTCACGGTGTGGTGTTTGATGTCATCAAAGCATCCATCCGGTAAAGGTGATATGCATGATCTCATGGTCGAAGGAATTAGGTTACTATGTATCAGAAAGCATATAGCAATTGAACTATTGAAATGACTTGATCTTTATGCTACGCTTATCTATAGGAGTATGTCCACCATATCATTCTCCTACTGATATGATCTTGTTGTTGATAACATCTCAATGTTCATGATAGGGAAACCACAATCATTAATCAACCAACAAGCTAGTGAAGTATAGAGGCTATACTAGGGACTTCAAATTAAGTTTACAAATCACACAATTATTAATGTTTCCTCGTTAATACTATTATAGCATGAATGTAAACATTTATCATAAACACAAATATATAATAATAACTATATTTATTATTGCCTCTATGGCATATCTCCAATAGTCTCCCACTTGCACTAGAGTCATCTAATCTAGATTACATGGTAATATACCGAACACCCATGGCAGTTTGGTGTTGGTCATGTTTTGCCCTCGGGAGAGGTTTACTCAACGGATCCGCCACATTCAGATCTGTGTGTACTTTGCAAATCTTTATATCCCCATCCTGGATATGTTCTCTAATAGCGTGAAAACGCAGCTTGATATGCTTCAGCTTCTTGTGTGACCTTGGTTCTTGCGCATTGGCTATGGCTCCCATGTTATCACGATGAATAGACATTGGGTCCAGCACTAGGAACCACACCCAGCTCTGTAATGAACTCTTTCATCCATATCGCTTATTGTGAAGCCTCAAGCAGCCATGTATTCGATTCAGTTGAAGATCGCCACAACGCTTTGCTTTGCACTCCTCCATTCTGTTGCACCATTCAAAATAAATACGTATCAAGATTGTGATTTAGAATCATCGGATCGGTGTTCCTATTAGCATCGGTGTAACCATTAACAACGAAAGCCGTTCATCACCTCCATAAGAAAGAACCATATCCTTAGTTCTTCTCAAGTACTTAAGGATGTTTTTGATCATTGTCCAATGATCCACTCTGGATCACTTTGATATCTACTAGTTAAACTAACGACATATGTAATGTCGGGTCTAGTACATAGCATGGCATACATTAGAGATCCTATGGGTGAGGCATGAGTCTTACTCATCCTTTCTCTATCTTACCGATGTCGGACTTTGAGTTTTACTCAAGGTCGTATTGGGCAACATGGGCAAGAACCCTTTCTTGCTTTCTTCCATTCCAAACCTCTTTAGAACTTTGTCCAAATATGTACTCTGTGACAATGATATTTGGCGTTTCGATCTATCTCTATAAATCTTTATGCCTAATATGTAAGCTGCTTCACCAAGATCCTTCATTGAAAAACTATTATTCAAATATTCTTTGACACTATAAAGAAGGTCTACATCATTCCCAATCAACAATATGTCATCCACATATAGTATTAAGAATGCTACAGAGCTCCCACTCACTTTCTTGTAAATACAAGCTTCTCCATAAGTTTGTATAAGACCAAAACTTTTGATTACCTTATCAAAACGTTGATTCCAACTTCGGGATGCTTGCTTCAATCCATAGATGGACCGTTGAAGTTTGCATACCTTGTTAGCATCTTTAGGATCGACAAAACCTTTGGGTTGCATCATATACAACTCTTCATCAATATCTCCATTGAGGAATGCTGTTTTGACATCCATCCGCCATATCTCATAATCATAATATGCGCGATTGCTAACATAATCCTCAGACTTTAAGCTTCGCTACGGTGAAAAGTCTCATCGTAGTCAACTCCTTGAATTTGTGAAACCCTTTTGCGACAAGTCGAGCTTTATAGATGATAACATTACCATCACATCTGTTTTCTTTTTGAAAATCCATTTGTTCTCGACCTTCGGCCATCCGGTAAGTCCACCAAAGTCCATACTTGGTTTTCGTACATGGATCCAATCTCGGATTTCATGGCTTCTTGCCATTTATTGGAATCTGGGCTCATCATTGCTTCCTCATATGTCTCGGGGTCATCGGTGTTGTCCACCAACATGACACTCATAACGGGATCATACCAATCTGGAGTGGTACGAGTTCTCGTTGACCTCCGAGGCTCTGTAGCAACTTCAACTGAAGTTTCATGATCACCATCATTAGCTTCCTCTCTTATTGGTGCAGGCACCACAGAACTTCTTCGGTCTTTGCGCTACTCGCAATTCGAGAGAAGGTTCGACAACCTCGTCAGTTCTACTTTCCTTCAGTCACTTCTTTCGAGAGAAATTCCTTCTCTAGAAAGGATCCATTCTTAACCGAAGATTTTGCCTTCGGATCTATGATAGAAGGTATACCCAATAGTTTCCTTAGGGTATCCTATGAAGACGCATTTTTCCGCTTTGGGTTCAAGCTTGTCCGGTAACTTCTTTACATAGGCTTCGCATCCCCAAACTTTAAGGAGCGACAATCTAGGTTTCTTCCCAAACCATAATTCATACGGTGTCGTTTCAGCGGTTTAGAGGCGGTGCCCTATTTAAAGTGAATACGGCTGTTTCTAATGCATAACCCCAAAATGATAGCGGTAAATCTGTAAGTGACATCATAGAACGAACCATATCTAAGTGAGTTCGATTACGACGTTCGGACACACCATTACGCTGGGGTGTTCCCGGCGGTGTCAATCAGAAAGTATTCGCATTTCTTCAAATGCTCGCCAAACTCGTAACTTAGATATTCACCAACACGATCGAGCGTAGAAATTTAATCTTCTTGTTACGTTGATTCTCTACCTCACTTTGAAACTCCTTAAACTTCTCGAAAGTTTGGACTTATGTTTCATGAAATAGATATACCCATATCTACTCAAGTCATCCGTGAAGGTAAGAACATAACGATAACCATCGGCGATGCTACACTCATTGGACCACACACATCGGTATGTATGATTTCCAATAAGTCCGTAGCTCGCTCCATCATACTGAAAATGGAGTCTTAGTCATTTTCCCATCGGACATGCTTCGCATCTTTCAAGTGATTCAAAATCAAGTGATTCAAGAAGTCCATCGGAATGGAGTTTCTTCATACGCTTCACTCCAATGTGACCAAGACGACAGTGCCACGTATAGGTCGAATTATCGCTTGATTTCAAACGTTTAGCCTCAATGTTGTTGATATGTGTATTTACACTATCGAGATTCAATAAGAATAGACCATCTATCAAAGGTGCATGTGCATAAAACATATTACTCATATAAATCGAACAACCATTATTCTCGACTTAAACAAGTAACCATCTCGCAATAAACAAGATCCCGATATAATGTTCATGCTCAACGGGCACTAAATAACAATTATTTAAGTATAAAACTAATCCCGATGGTAGATGAAGGGTAGTGTGCGACCGCGATCACATCAACCTTTGATCCGTTTCCACGCTCATCGTCACCTTGTTCTTCGCTAGCTTCCGTTTATTCGCAACACCTTTTGTTTGAGTTACAAATATGAGCAACCGATTATCAAATACCGCACTACTAGTACTAGTGAGATACACATCAATAACATGTATATCAGATATACCTTTCTTCTTGATGTTGCCGTTCTTCAGATCCGCCAAGAACTTTGGGCAATTCCGCTTCCAGTGACCTTCTCCCTTGCAGTAAAAGCACTCAGTATCAGTCTTGGGTCCAGCCTTGGTCTTCTTCGCTGGCGTGGTAACTTTCTTACCACCCTTCTTGAAGTGTCCCTTTTGCTTAGACTTGCCTTTCTTGATTTTGGTGGTCTTATTGACCAACAACACTTGGTGCTCTTTCTTTATCTCCACTTCTTCAGATTTCAACATGGCAAAGAGTTCTGGCAACGTCTTGTTCATGTTCTGCATGTTGTAGTTCATCACAAAGTTCTTGTAACTTGGTGGTAGTGACTGCAGGACACGGTAAATCCCCAAAGCATTAGGAATCACTATACCCAAGCTTTGAAGTTTGTTTGCGTGCCCAGACATCTTAAGCTCATGCTCACTGACGGAGCTGCCTTCTTCCATCTTGCAGTTAAAGAACTTTTCAGAAGCCTCATAGCTTTCAATTGCCGCATGAGTCTCAAAAATCAATTGGAGATCCTCGACAATATCATATGGGTCTGACTCTTCAAACCTTTTACAGCTCGATTCCAAACCATACAAGATAGCACCTGAACTATGGAGTACTGATTCTTAGGCGAGGTAAACATTCTTTACTTCATCGGGAGCATCAACCGCAGTGGGTCACCAGTGCATCCGGCACATAGGTCAAATTACCAGCTGTGAGGACAATCCTCAAATTGGAACCAATCCATGAAGTTGCTTCCATTGTTTTTCAACTTTTCTTTCTCTAAGGCATTAAAATTGATGGTAGGGGCTGCCATTGATCTACAACATATTTGCAATAGTTTAGACTAAGTTTATGACAAATTGAGTTCAAATTAATTAATGAAATTTAACTAGGTGAACTCCCTCAAAACAACATCCCTCACATTGTTTTAGTGATCACAGACCAAATCCACTACATCAACACCGATCATCACGAGTTGATATAGTTTCAATGGCGAACAATCGTCATGTTTATCATATCTACTATGATTCATGCTTTACCTTTCGGTGATCCGTGTTCGAGACCATGTCCGTACATGCTAGGCTCGTCAAGATCAAACCTTAGTTTGCATGAGCAAATCTGGCTTGCTCACGTTGTACACTTGCGTAATCTAACACACCCGATCATCACGTGGTGCTTGAAACAATAAGCTTTAGCAACGGTGCTAACTAAGGGCGAACACTTTATGACTTGAAATTGATGTGCATGAGGGATCATCTTATAATGATACCGTCTACCAAGCAATACAAGATGCATAAAGGATTAACATCACATGCAATTCAATAATATGTGATATGATATTGCCTTTCTTCTTTGTGCTTCCGATCTCCATCTTCAAGCACGAACATGATCTCCATCATCACGGCATTGCATCAAGGTCAATGGCGGCTTCTCCATGGTTGTCGTCCACGGCTTCAACTATTACAACTACTTTGAATGAACCGCGGGTCTTAACATAAATTAAAGACAACCATATGGCTCCTGCGGTTGCCAACTTACAATAAGGAACATTGCATACATCAAATATAATCACAATCATGGCCATATCACATCATCGCACACCCTGCAAAACAAAGTTAGACGCCTCTACTTTCTTTGCATATTTCGTGGTTTGGGGCTTTCAATAAGTGTCGTTCTAACTTACGAACAAGAACCACAACATTGATACTAGCATTGTTGATCACCCGTTGTAAATTGAATCTTAACTATGCTAGGAGAAATAGGCACCCGCAAAGCCACTTATGCAATACAAGTTGCATGTCAAGCGTGGAGGAAGTCTCATGAACGATGTCATGTAAGGTTAGCCGGGCGCTTCATCCCAACATACCGCAAGATGCAAAGTACACAAGAAGCAATCGACAATAAAGCATCAACTCCACAATGACCATTGTGTTCTACTCGTCTGAGATCTACATATAGACACGGCTGTGATACCCTTTGTAGGGGTTCGTAGCATGGAAAACAAAAATTTCTATCGCATACAAACAAACAAGCCAAGATCTATCTACTAGATTGTAGCAACGAGTCGATGGAATAACTTACCCTCGAAGATTCCAAAGTGTTTAACGAGGCGGATTCTCGTGGGTGATGTAGTCGTACTCTTCCGATCTCAAGATCGTGTAGGCGATCCTTCGGTGCTGCGTTCGGCAGCGCTTCCGATCGGTCACTGCGTTCGGTACTCGACGAAGACCTTCCTCTCCCTTGTTCCAGCGGCGGAGGTTGTAGCACTCTCCTGCGATTCCGGGCGGCTGGCGTGGTACAGGAAGTAGAGGGAAATCCCATGAGCTTCAGCCGGAGAGAGAGTATGGTGGAGTATGAGAGGGCTATTAGTGGTCTAGGATTAGACACACCAATTAGAAGGATCTAAACCAGGCTAAAGCAATTAGAAGCTCTAAACCAAAACGGCTCTAAACCGGAGATTAGAGGATACGAACTTGTGTGTCTAGAGGAGGCCACCTCCTTTTATAGGTGGGAGGGCGGCCAAGGGAGGATTCCCTCCCAAGTCGCCCTGGTTGGGCGCGGCTTGGAGGACTCCTCCCCAAGTCGGTTCCAACCACCTCTTGCTTGTTTCCCACAGTTTCTGTTTCCACAGTTCTGTTTTCCACTTTCTGTTTTAGCCGTTTGACTTTCAAGCGGCAATTTGACTTTTCAGTTTTGGAACAGCAAGAACACTTAGTACATGATGCAATCATTCAATGACACATTCATGTACCTCTCCCCAGGTCTTGGACAATCCGAACCTTCTAGAACATTCCCGATGAAAACACAGAATCATTCCCGAACTCAAAGCAGGGCTTTCCTTATATGAATCTTATTCTCCGGACCATTCCGGATCACCTCGTGATATCCCGGATCCCATCCGAGACTCCGAAGAACATTCGGTCTCTTTCTCATAATACCATAACTACTCAAACAACGTCGAATCCTTAAGTGTGTCTCCCTACGGTTCGTGAATTATGCGGACATGATCGAGACATTTCTCCGAACAATAACCAATAGAGGAATCTGGAAATTCATATGGCTCCCACATATTTCTACGATTACTTTGCGATCGAATGAACCACCTACATACGATACCAATTTCCCTTTGTCTCACGATAGTTTACTTATCCGAGGTTATGATCGTCGGTATCTCTGCATGCCTAGTTCAACCTCGTTACCGATAAGTACTCTTTTCTCGTTCCCGTGATACGTGGTCCCTTGTGACCCAGTCACATGCTTGCAAGCTAATTGGATGACATTCCACCGAGAGGGCCCAGAGTATATCTATCCGTCATATGGATGGACAAATCCCACTCTTGATCCATGTGTTTCAACCAATACTTTCCGAACACTCAATGCCACCTTTATAGCCACCCAGTTACGGTGTGGTGTTTGATGTCATCAAAGCATCCATCCGGTAAAGGTGATATGCATGATCTCATGGTCGAAGGAATTAGGTTACTATGTATCAGAAAGCATATAGATATTGAACTATTGAAATGACTTGATCTTTATGCTACGCTTATCTATAGGAGTATGTCCACCATATCATTCTCCTAACGATATGATCTTGTTGTTGATAACATCTCAATGTTCATGATAGGGAAACCACAATCATTAATCAACCAACAAGCTAGTGAAGTATAGAGGCTATACTAGGGACTTCAAATTAAGTTTACAAATCACACAAGTATTAATGTTTCCTTGTTAATACTATTATAGCATGAATGTAAACATTTATCATAAACACAAAGATATAATAATAACTATATTTATTATTGCCTCTAGGGCATATCTCCAACATGAAGATCTAATCCAATCTCTCTCGTTGTTTGCATCTCCTAGATTAGATCTTCGCTTTCCCTCTGTTCGCATCCGTAGAAAATTTTGATTTACTATGTCGTGAAACCCTTCAGCCAGGGCCCGTGACACTTTCGGATCCTTGGAGAGCAAGACTAGAGTAGATAGGAAATTCAAAGGGGTAAACCCTAAAACCTGTAACCGACTCGATCTGTGCCTGGGACCTGCCTATCTCTATATAAAGGCCAGGAGGGCACGACGAGGAGGCTCTCTTACAATCTCTCGCACACCACCGCATACACACCTCCACGCCAGATTGCATCTGCGCACCCCTGTAACTTTCGGTTCCGTCGTAATCAAGAGCAGACAAGCAGGAGTAGGGTTTTTCCTCCGGGGGTCTGGACCTGGGTAAACCTCGTGTCCCCGTGTTGCTTGTTAGCTAACCGTTCCGCGATCTCCAGCATCCCCATCTTCTCCAAAACCCAAGCTCATAACAATGGGCATTGACGAGATTAAACCTCGTCACCAACTAACTCCCATGAACAAATAGAAGGGTTTTTAGTGCCAAATCGGCATTGATCCTAATTAGTATCACATGACCAGGGAGGTACTTTTTTTTGTCTTGTAAGTCTAACCATATATATTTGCGTCTATCTGAGACAAATTTTGATGTCCTTGAATTAAAATGGAGAAAACACAGGAAAATAGTATATATGATATTATCATTCTTATTTTATTGAACGAACTTGACGTGAACAAGATGATGAGTCAAGACTTGTAGTGTTGAACTGATAAAGAGATGTACTCTTATATCTTGAAATAACATGTATCTTGGTAGAAATTGGGTATTGGGTTAGTGAGGAATAACAAGCGAACTAACAGAGATGTACTAGGAAGTGAGCCTAACTTAACTGGTTGGGGGAGTGGATGGACAAACTCAACACCTCAGTTCCAATCCTAGCAGAAGTGAATTTATGTTCGTATTTCTATTTGAGGATCATGTTTTTTTGGTACTCATGCAATATATCCTAAGGATCAGCTGGATAATGTATTTCAACAAGGTTTACGGTGAGTCCAAGGATAGCTCATCAGTGTTCTTCAGGTTTGCTACCATTCTTCTCAAAATTCCCCTCTAGCCAGGTCAACTTATTCCCTAAACCCACATAGCATTGGAATAGCAAGAAAATTGGTTAGCACCCAAATGAAAACCCAGTAATTTAAGTGATGAATTTCTAGATAACTTTACACTAGTGCAGAGCCCCCCCTTTAACTCCGGTTGGGAGGGCCCTCTAACAGCGGTTCCCCAACCGCTGTTGAGGGTTCGGTGTTAGAGGGGGGGGCCTTTAACACCGGTTCTTATACGAAACGGTGTTAAAGGGTGGCGCACGTGGGGATGCCGCAGGCCTCAGCCCCCCCCCTTTAACACCGATTCGTATCTGGAACCGGTGTTAAAGGTTCTTCTCATGGCGAGATTTAGAGCGTTTTCCGCATGGCGGGAAAGCGGCCTATCTGCCACGGTAGATTTCTACATCTGCCCGTTAAGGCGTATTTACGGGAGGAGGCGAGGGAATCGATCGGGGCGGTATACATAAATCATCGGTACATACGAGTACATGAATAATTAAGCAACTATTATTATACACAAACATCGTCATCGACACATACATCGTCATCGGCACATACATCGTCATCGTTCATTTTGGTGGATATCTAAAGAGTTCTCCGCCAGGCGTGACAACCTCATCAAGTATGAACCCCGCCAATTCCTCTTGAATGGCTCGTATGAGTTCAAATGGTAGGAGTTGGTACCGCATCCGTTCGATCTGAATATATATGAAGAATGGGCCGTCAATATATATAAGAATAAAACTCAACACAATTGATGGTAATAAAATAATGTTGTGGACTTTGTTTACTTACTCTAAGTTGTTCTAGTGCGACTTGGCCCGTCGCACATATCGTGTTGCGAATGATCTCGCAAACATAGTACCCACATAAGTTATTGCCGTGTCCCTGATGCGCGCACTTTACGAGAATAGAGAGTTCAATCAAAATAATAATCAATAAAGCATGATATAATGGAATTGAAAGCTAGCTAGTATTACTTACATTTTGGTCTAAAAATTTTAGTTCTTCTGACCATTCACCCACGGCCCTGCCCGTGAACCTTTTCCAAACCCTGTTTGGCAAAGAAAATGGATAAAGGAGTAATTAATTACTTGTTGTCACGAAAGTTGCTGATCTAGTGCGATAATATGATTGAAACTACCTCTAGAGAACTCTCTAAAGTTTGCCCATATCTCTTTTTCTTTTCGTAACGAGTCCATGACAAGGACTTTTCCTGAGTCGGGTTAAATGACTAGCAGAATAAAGTGGAACCTACGCACGCATAACTCATCATCAGTTACACTTAACATCGAGTAAGCTGAAATAGAATGTGTACAAGAGAGAGGGTAACAGTACTCACGAGAAGTTGTAAGGCAATAGTATTTCCCTTTTAGTTTGTTGTCTCAGTAAAGACGTTAGCAAGTAATCTTCTGTTTGCCCGGGTTTGGTTTCTACCACTTCTTCATGAACTCTATTTGGGTAAACGAACCCAATGTCAAAAGGGCCTCCTTTCCTGCATTCCATAACCTTTTTCCTGCATAATAGTATATACATATATGGTGAGCATATATATATATATATATATACATGCAATTAATAAAGTGAATGAGATGAGATATAAATTATAGAAATAGTAATTACACACAATAAAGGCTGATGGCAGCTTTGTCGAGTTCCTTCAGATTGAATAGAAAATGCAAGTCTTGAATGTTGAAGTCGATCGCGTCATCTCCGCAGAAGAAAATATCATCTCTTATATGCGCCGTGATCCATTCTACCTTTCTCGTCTTGCAGAAATGAAGGTACCACTTGTGCAATTTTCGCATCTTTGTTGGTAGATTCTTGAACTCCTCTTTCTTGACAAGATTCTTCCCATACTTCCATGGCTGTATGGGGTTGGCATCGCATTTGGGCAAGTTGTCTCCCATGACGTTCAAGTATGCAATGTAAGTCATCCCCATCTCATTGGCCTTTCTTTGTAGCTCTGCCTCGTAATCATTTATGGGAGGAGCGTCCCGTGTGTCGAACATTTGGAGCGGGTCACATGATTGGTTTTCCTGCTCTCCGAGCATGGGAACTGTTTTCTAGGGTTCCTCACGACTGCTACTTTCAGTATCCCTACGGCGCCTTCCATCCACCTTCAAAATATGGCGCTCGTAGTCCGGCACAAGTGGGGTTTCAGGTTTCAAAAGATTTTTGTAAAACTTCTCCACCACCGCCGGATCTATTTTCTCCTTTGTCTCGTCCCGTCTAGGTGCAAAGAATTTCTTGACCTGTTCTTCCGAGATCCTATTGGTCTCCTCGTCGCTGCGATTCCACGTTAAAACCGGCAATGGCTTGGCGGAAGGCTGCGGGACGTAGTGTTTTGAACTCTTTGGCGTACGGTTTCCTGCGGATTTCTTTCTGGCAGTGCTACTGATGCTCTTCGTGGAAGTGCTCTTCCGCTTACGCTGAGGAGATGGCTAAAGCACCGGAGATGGTTGACGGGCCGGAGATGGCTGCATGAGAGATGGGTCACGCCGGAGATGGCTGCCGACAGAGATAGCTGAAGCGGCTCGGGCTGATCAGCTGCGGAGGCAGCGGGGTGCAGTGACCTCAATTTGGAAGCACAATGTGTTCCTTCTTCCAAAGAATAGTTGTTTTCACGCAAATTTGAGTTGAGTTTCCCCTTCACCTGTAGCATGGTCAAGCTGTGCTTCCTCATATTCCTTCACAACCTCATCCACCCGACAATAGCATAGCCATGGAATCGGTCGGCGGTGGTAAGTTCCACCAGCTACTGAGGTAAGGCATAGACAGCCACCTTAATGGATAAGCCCATTAATCTCACATGCAGCTCAGCGTGTTTGCTCTCCGTGATCTCATCCACGGGTATCGAGATCCGTCATTTCAAGCGTGGGCTGCGTTCTCCGTGGAAGCCACACCTGCTCGCTTGATGCGGGCAGCGGACTTCCAATGCAGGCTCTTCGTGCCGCTGAGATGGGCGGTAGCTTGATGGCTCATTGTGCATTCACTTGCGCTGCGGCAAGTGCATGTTCTATCTGTGTCATCGCTCTATCGCTCTTTTTCTTTTACGCGCCATCTGTAAGAGTCGCTCCATCGGCAAACCCATCCTTCCACGTCATACCCACGTGCCTCGTGCATGTCCAGTGTTCTTTTTACCGATGGCGGCGTGTGAGCTGGTCATTCTCTGTCGGGATGGAAGATCTGGCGGGTGTTTCCTCGTATGCCGTGATGAGTTCGGTGGACGGGTTTGGCAAGGAGGGTTGGGAAGATACACAATCCTGTTTACGGGTCCAACCTTGCCCGATTCCGTAGAACCAAGTCTTTGCACGTAGGTCCCACCCATCCGCTGGGTGTGATCCCTCTCGCAGGGCCTTCTCAGCTTCCCACTTAGGCCTCGAGATATGTAGCCACGACCCGTCCTCTGGTGATATTCCTTCTTGGGCATTAATCGTATTGGTTCACGACCTCTTTTTAGCTATAGCACTTTTTATATGTCTCAAATTCGCGTGAGGTCTTATCTTCGCATAATATGCGTCTTGATTGGAGTCTCGCCAGTTGACAAATTTATTCAATTTTGTCTTCGATTCTTGAAAAGCGTCACCATCTTCTTTAGAGTCCACTCTTTGACCTTTTCCTTTATAACCGGGTTGTTTTCATCCTCCTCTGGCGGAAGGGTGAAATTTACCAACAACGAATTCCAAAGCGTTTCTTTGGATCTGTCATCGACAAAGGTACCGTCGCCCTTCTTTGGCTTATTCCAATTTTCAATTATGATTGGGATTTGGTCCCTAACAAGAACTCCAGCCTGACGTACAAATTTGTCTGCGGCCTTTTTGGGCTCCATCGGCCTGCCATCAACACGGACTGCTTCGATCGTGAACTTTACACGATCTTTCAACCTCTGGCTCACGCCTCGCTTGCTCTTTTTCGTAGAAGAAGATGGTGGTTGGCTGGTCGATCCAGAGGGCTAAAAGAAGAAAGAAGCGTTAATTAATACATGTAGAAGAAGATTGTTGGTGGAAGTCAGCAGAGGCTTAATCAATGCATATACCTCGCCGGACTTTGTAACCATTAAATTGTTCACGAGTCTTCATCTTCTCCATGACTAGTACTTGAGTTGTCGCCATCATGTCCCTCAAGTTCAGATATTGTGAGGTGTCCTCATCAATAATGTTCTCCATTATTTCTTCTTCTTCAAGGTTTCTACTAAGTGGATCCATAGTTTCTAAAACAATAATATTATCTAGAGTAAGAGTGTAAACATTCAAGTGGACTTGGATTCATACACAAATATACATATTATTCATACAAAAATACACAAATAAATACACAAATGAGTCAGAGGTCCAATTTGTATACAAGTTTTAATCTATGCATGTAGTACAATTTATCGAGCAAACAAGTTTTAATCAGGATGAGTCAGCAATCACACACGTTGCACTCCTCGCAATCTATCGAGCAAACAATTTCATACAACATAAACAATAGCACATATAGATCAAACAAATGCATGCATGGCAATTAATAAGTCACAATGGATAGAGGACATTAATACGAACCAGTAGGCGTTGGATTCACCCTAATCAGAGTTACAAATCTTTTTCTTATGATTTAAATAGTGTTTAATGGGTTTTAAATCATTTAAATAGTTTCTGTTGTCTAAAAATCAAACTAAAATCAGATATATAATCCCCACGGGGTTGTGATTCCAGGGACATATTATTTGTAATTTTCTGAACATTATTTATTTTATTATGAATTTATTACTCTAAATAAGCCATTCTACCATTTATTTAATTGCTGAAAAACCTTATATTATTTGGCTTAACCATTTGCATATTGATGATCTACACACAATTGGGAATCCATAGGTATATTATTTGTGATTTTTGGACCAGGAGATATTTTACTATGAATTTATTAACCTAAAAGACCATTAAAACTAATTAAATTATTACAGTAAACACGTCGTAAAAGTTAAATCAACTTGATATTAATAATCTACTCAATTTTCTGAATTCATTGATATATAATTTGCTATTTTTGGATCTGAATCTTTTTATATGATTTTGCAAGATTATACAATTTCGCAATTTTATCTTTTCTTCTATTTTTCGGGAGAGTCAACGCGTTGGCGCTGTCATCGCGACGTGGCGAGACGGCGCTCACCGTGGGGTTACGTTGGTTTCGTCGGCGGTGCTCGTCGGTATGGTGGTCTCGTCGGCGGTGCTCGTCGGACGGATCTGGCGATCTCGTCGGGCGGCGGTGATAGCGGCGGGCTCGTCGCGGCGGGTGGCGTCGGCGTTGGCGTGGCCTCTGAGCTCCAGGCGGCAGCGGCGAGGCGCTCTCCGAGGGAAGAGGTGGTCGGCGATGCGGTCAAGTCGGAAAGAGGGTCGGGCGGCGGACCTCGAGCTCCGGCGGCGGTGGCGGAAGATTTCCTCCCTCACTCCGAGGCGGCGGTGAGGCGCCATGGGCGTGATGGCGGCGCTTCTCTGTAGCGGCGGTGTTCGATCGATCTGGCTCTGGAGGGAAGAAAGGAAGGGGAAGGTGAATTTAATACCCCCCTTTAACACCGGTTCGTGGTGGAACGGAGTTAAAGGGATCGTTCCGATGGAACCGGTGTTAAAGGGGGTGTGCTGAAAGCGAATAATGCCCCCTTTAACACGGTTCTGTCTGGAACCGGTGTTAAAGGGGGCATTTATTCATGCATTAAAGGGCATTTTAATTCAAAAATATGATATGAATTTAGAAAATTCATATCTTTTTCATTCAACTCAGAAAATATGAATAATATATCATAATTTTCAGAAAAATAATATCTATCCATTCATGTAAATCATTTTATATTTACTTTACATGAAAATTTTCAAAATAATTAAAACACTTACATATAAATTTTGATTATTCAATTCAAACAAAAATAAATTGTTAAATCCTAAACTTTGAACATAATAAATATTAAGCATCTAAAAAATGATTTTTATTAGATCAAATCATATTTTAATGCCGCATCTTTTGTATTAACATTTTTGAATTGATTGGATATTTAAATGTCGCATCTTTTGTATACACTTGAATCTCACCAAGCCTCGCTCAACTTGCATTTTTTTTGATAAATAGCATATTGTGAACCTAAAAATGATTTTTGTAAAAAATCATGAGCATCGTATCATGTACTTGTAGTTCATATCTGACCCACTTCCTGCCGATTCGGTAGGAATTTGTCTTTTTCACCAGAGGTGGACGGAAAGGTTTCAGATCCCCCTGTTGGTACATTGTGCATATAAGGTGCTCTAGTATTTTTGTAAAATGTGTTGGTGGTTTTTTGAATTAGCCATTTGGTGGTTGCTTCACAAAACCGTCCGTTTTTTATGCTCAGAAAATGGAAAATACATTTTTGGTGCGATAAAAAGGAAAACTTCCTCTTGCAACATTGTTTGACATGCCATGATGCACATGTATGCACAATATGGCCATATTATCACAAACTATGCCTTGATTCTAGCCATAACATTGGTCATTTGACCCGAAAGCCAAGAAACCTCGAATGAGATAGGTCATTTTGTGAAGGTTTTTTCGAGACATAATCAATATACCAGATAAAGCCCAACTAATATCCAACTAATAGTAAGTTACATAAAGCCGAACTGGAACTGAAAATTAAGATACATAAAAGAACTGAAAATTAAGATACATGGCCAGATGAAGTAACAATCGGCCGAACTTGTTTCGGAATGTTGGAGTGATTCATCATGCTCCGCCTACACCTGTAATACTCGCACTTGTAGTCGTTATACTACTCGCCATCGTCATCGCTGGGTCGCCAGAATTGAACCTCTGGAAATGCAGCGTGGGCTAGACTTGAGGGTAGCGCGTGGGCTGGACTTGAGGGTAGCGCAGACGGGGGTTAGAGTCGGCAGCAGTGTCATAGGCCATGACGCTCTGGAGAGTCCGACCACGCCACCGTAGCCGACGGCCGGCCTTGTTGAAGTTAGGAGGAGGTGGGCCGTCCTCCTCGTTCCTGGCGAGCGCCCTCTCACGCCGATCCATGAAGAAGGCTTCCCAAGTAGGGAAATAGTCGGGATGCCATCTGGAATTCCTCCGCTGCTCCGGCGTGAGCTCGAAGTAGTAGTGGTTCGTGATGGCCATCCGGCGCGCCACACCTAGAGGGACAGGAGGAACCGGCACGCCTCCGACGCTCAGCATCCAGCCGATGGGGACACAGTAGCCTGAGCGGGGTAGTTCGAAGCAAAGCGCCTTTGCCTCCCTGGGGGTTAGTGCTACGATGGAAGCCATGGGAAAGAGTGATGAGGTTGCAGATATGAGTCTAGAGATGTGCAATGACAATGGAGGCCAACCCCCTACATATATGTATAGTGAACTAGCGGGAAGAACTGGAGGGAAGAACTGGCGGGAAGAAAAATGGCGGGAAGAAGAACTGGCGGGAAGAAAAATGGCGGGAAGAAAAATGGCGGGCAAAAATGGCGGGATGAATCTTTAGTCCCGGTTGGAGACACCAACCGGGACAAAACAAGAGTCAGCACTAATAATAGGGGTGAGTGTCGACATTATGTCGTGCGGCGTGTACCTTGTCCCGGATGGTGTCACCAACCGGGACTAAAGATTGTGGCATCCCGCAAAACCACTACTAGAAAATCGCGTTAAATTTGTGCATTGCATCGTCATCATCATGTGTTGTTTGTCAAAAACTGATTTCGAAAACCTATTTTGTTTTCCAAACGCTCCGTTTTTGTTCAACACGCAAAACCGGGTCTCCAGATTATTTTGTTTGTCTACTAACGGTTTGCAACGGTGCATTTAAAATGAATAAAATATTAAATTATTTTTAGTGGGGGTAGCGGCCGAATGACCCGAACGACCACCCCCAGACTAAATCGGTCCAACCAACCAGTCCCACCCATAATCCTAAACCACCTAAAACTCTACCCACACCCTCCCTCCACCTCACCCCACCCTATAGCAGTTTGCCACCTCACCTCCTCCCTCTCCCTCACCCACTCACACGCCGCCACGTCACCCAGCCTCCTCTCCCTCCAGCCACATCCCCATCAGCACACAACCCTCACTCAACCCACCCAACTCGCACTCACACACACGACCCACGCACGCTTCCCAACCCAGCCACGCGATCGCCCTGTTCTCTTCCTCCCTGGCTCTCTCTCCCGCGACGCAGCAACCCGGCGACCCCTCCGCTCCGCCGCCGCTTGCTTCACCCCGCCGCCGGCGAGCCTCGCCACCCCGCCTCCCCTCTGCCGCCCTTCCTCCCCACCTCGCCGCTGCTCACGCTGCGCCAGCGACCAGCGCCCGTCGCGTGCGCCTCCCTCCGCCGGCGGCCGCTTCGCCCGTCCGTGCCACCGCCCACGGCGCTCTGTCCCGCCTCCGGGAACCGCGCTGCCTTGCCTCCTTCGCCAGCCATGCGGCCATGGTCCGCCTGCCCTCGGCCCCCAAGCCCGGCCACGCGCTTCCCCCAGCTCGGCGCCTCCACCGCCACGGCCTCCTCATTGCTGCCTCATGAGCTCCTCCGCCGCCATGGCTTCGCCGCCCGAAGCCGCGCCGGCCCACCTCCGCCGTCGCCGCCCAGCTCCCGTTCCTGGCCGCCTGTTCGTCACCGGCACCGCTGGTCGTCGCCGCTGCGTCTCCTCGTCCGCCGCGCTAAGACCTCCGCCGCTGTCCTCCGGCCTGCCCTCGTCTGCCGCGTCGCTTAACCGGACCCGCGTCGGGCCCAAGCGCGTCCGCCTCGATCCTCGCTTCCTCGCCATTCGTCTCGGCCCTCTGTCGCCCCATAAGCGCTGCGGCCGGTTCATGCCACTGGGCGGGTGCTGTCGTTCTTGTGTCGATGCGGTACCGTGGTACTGCTACTACAAGACGCGGACAACCTCTGCGTACAACGACGACAAACAAGCTCAACTTCCACGATGGCGCAACCAACCCAAGTTCGCCATCGGAGGAACCGAAATGCCGATATGTGATCAAGGGTGATGCTGCAAGACCGAGGATCCGGTGGCATCGGTACGACAAGGTGATCGTGGAGCACCGATGACTCCGCCACGGACGCCGAGACCCCCAAACCCGAAGGCCGATCCCGTACCCGGTGCCGCGCCAAGATCTCCTTCTCGGACCCCGATGATGCTAAGATCTTCGCCGAAGAGCAACAAGGATTTCGACAAGACAAGGAACGTCAAGAACTTCACCGAATGCCAAGGCGAACCGGAGACCGCCAAGATCGCCCTTTGGAACAACAAGCACTCCACGAACGCCAAGTTCGTCTACCCGAACGCCAAGATCTACCCCGTTACCGAGAACGATCCCGGAATCCGAGAACGCATCCGTCGAACCCTGAACCCTGAGACCGACCCCGAACCCGGAAACCCAAGATCGCCGAACCCTAATGTGTGACCTCTTATCCGAGAACCCTATTTTATAATATATAATAACAACTTGTCGCATATTGAATTGTCTTACTCACATGCATATTGTGTGGTTTGGGGGCCTTATGCCGATTCACCTAATAATTAAATATGGGGCCCATATGCGGGCAAATCTAGTCTCATATTGGCCTCATTTAAATTGGTGTAGCGAACCCGGTACTATCTTCTGCCATGTTATTACAACATTTAATATGCGGGGTAGATAAATAACTTGAACCGTATAATTAAATTGTCGGGACCCCGGTTCCACTTAATATGACCTAATTGCATTGCACCTTGCCATGCCATGCAGCATACATGCATCATGCCGATCTTCTGCCGTTGTATTAAATGTTGCATTCGGTGTTTATTCTAGTGTTTTGCTTCTTCGCGGATAAGGCCGTTGAGTTGATGTGAGCTCCGTCCCGATCTTCGGATTGAACCTTCGGCAATGTTTTCAGGCGAGCATCTCCCCCTTTCTACCTATCTTACTTTTATAGTATTTATTCCCTCCTGTTGATCTATTGCTATCTGTGTTGCGATGCTTTAGCTTCCGTACCTGGGATATCCCCGGCAGCCTTATATTGCCATGGCCACCTCCTATTACCTGTTGTTTGGTAGATAGCTGGACTTGCGCGTCGTAGTCGCTTGCTCAAGTGCTGTTGCGTGTCGTCAAGTGCCACAGTTGTTGATGTATTGCCGCATGTTGTTGTTGGAGATGGCCCTAGTTTTACTTATCGTTCACTTTAATTCCTGTTTAACAACTAAAATTGAAGTAAGCAGAGGCATCGGTGGGTGATAGAAAATATTTGGTTTCCGAACGCCCATTTGTGTCCCGTAGGACCCCGAGTACTTGATACCTGTTCCTTGTTTTATCGCGCTATCCACATCCGGGAGGTATATGGGACCCCCCTGAGCCAGAGCTTGATTCAGTCTTATTTCTTGGGGCCACAAACTAGTTTGAGGTTTTATTTACGATCCTGTACTTATGCCATGCTACTTATGTATTTACGATTGTCACGAGGAGCACTGTCTGTTAGGATCGGGACACGATTCCGCGGTGTCGACAAGCCCAGCCACACTTTCGGGTTCCCAGTCGTTCACAGCCGTCTACCCAAACCTTGAGTCCGTCTCGAAGCTTGCTTACTTCGTTGCGGGTATACTCAATGGGGTGGCCCCCTGAAATATTTCTGAATCCTGTGATTGTTCAGTCGTGAAAGCCTCGTTGGGTTTTGTTTTGGTTTTAGGTTGATCGGCGTGTTGCTATTGGTGCACCCGGCGGGTAAAACTTCTCGAAGCCGTGTCCGGATATGGACGACTTGGAGCATATCTAACCATAGACAAGCATAACTAAAGTTTATTGCTATAAATTTGACTTTATAATGACTAGTAATTCAGCTTCACTATAATGGAATGGCTAATAATACTGCCCACCATTGCTTGTTTGAAGTGTCGCTTGCGACCATTGTACCTGACTAGTAAGTATTGCAACTACAACGGAATGGCTGAATAAAAGTACCAACAACTGCTGGGTTTTGGGTTATCTCATGTTAAATGTATCTGATTAGTAAGTGATGTAACTATAACAGAATGGTTAACTAAAAGTGCCCACTGCTTACTTTATCAGGATGATTAACTAAATCTGATTAGTAACTGCTGCAACGATAACTGAATAAATAAAACTGCCAACTGTGTGAGTTCCTCGGTTGACTTCCTCGTTCGGTCTCGAGGGGGAAACACCAGGATGGGTTTGTTTGATGATAGTATCAGGTTGGTTCCGTATAGGTCCTTCTTACCCCCTCTGATAGCCGTCAGTTGTATTGAGTCTCTATAGGGTGTTTAGTGCATGCTGCCGCTGCCGCTCAGTCCACCATACCTTGGTAGGCGAGGACCGCCGAATTCTAGCCTCGCCGTGTACTGGCCTCCGTACCTTGTCCCGGATGGTGTCACCAACCGGGACTAAAGATGAACCTTTAGTCCCGGTTGGAGACACCAACCGGGACAAAACACGAGTCAGCACGAATGATAGGGGTGAGTGTCGACATTATGTCGTGGCATGTACCTTGTCGGATGGTGTCACCGGGACTAAAGATGAACCTTTAGTCCCATTGGAGACACCAACCGACAAAACACGAGTCAAGACTAATAATAGGGGTGAGTGTCGACATTATTTCGTAAGTGTCGACACTATGTCGAGCTGCTTGTACTATAAATAGGCATCCTTGTGAGTCCAGTCCTCCGGCCCGGTTTGAGGCGAGGACACCACTACGGCCAGCCTGTGGAGATGCCGGAGCCCAGTCCTCCGGCATCTCCGAGAAATCAGTCATAGAGGCACTCCTAATATGTGAAATTAGTTAGCTCCAGTGTATTGATCTAGTTAGAGAAGTTACAAAGCTGCAAGATGGTTGTCGAGGCAGGGACACCACTACCAGTTCGGGGAGATGCCGACGAGCCTAGTCCTCCGGCATCTCCAAGAAACTGGTCATAGAGGCACTCCTAATATGTGACCATGGCGTTTGGAGATTAGATCTTAATGGTAAATGAATCGGGACAACTTCTTCTCATAGTCCCGGTCCATCCACAAAACATGACTAACACTCAAGACATGTATTAATATTAAAAACATGAACTAGAGTTACATAATATGAGCATGAACTTCTTGGCATATGTCCTTCCTTATGATCGCTTCAGACGTAACCATGGAGCATCTTCTTTACTTAACGGAATGCTTGGGTCAGTTTTCACTGTGAAGGGCGGAATTTCATCAAACTTATTATAATCTTCTGACATGTCTGTCTTGTCCTCGATTCCCACGATGTTTCTTTTTCCTGAAAGAACTATGTGACGCTTTGACTCATCATATGATGTATTCGTTTGCATATTTTTTCTTTTTTTTTGGTCTGGAGGACATGTCCTTCACATAGAAAACCTGGGCCACATCATTGGCTAGGACGAATGGTTCGTCTAAGTTCTTGTCTACCTTCATAAGATTGTTGAGATCCACCGTTGTCATTCCGTACTTCTTATCTACCTCAACCCCTCCTCCTGTTAGCTTGACCCATTTGCATCGAAACAACGGGACCTTAAAATTAGGTCCATAGTCAAGTTCCCATATCTCATCTATGAACCCATAATACGTGGTCTTTTGCCCATTGTCTTCTTCTGCATCGAAGCGGACACCACTTTTTTGGTTGGTGCTCTTTTTATCTTGGCCTATCATGTAAAATGTATTCCCATTTATCTCGTACCCTTGGAAAGTACATACAGTCGAAGATGGTGTCCTAGCCAACAAGTACAGCTGATCCCCAACAGTGGTGTTATTCGTGAGAAGTCTTTGCAGCCAGCCGCCAAAACTCGCCATGTGTTCACTTATAATCCATTCATCGAGCCGGGTGTTTGAGGCGTATTAAATTTTTGTGTTCATTGATATACGGGGCAACCAAGATAGATCTTTGTAAAACCGTGTAGTATGCTTGATTGAGAGAATGCCCGTCCCTACATATCATTGCTTTACATCCTAGGGTGCCTTTTCCACGCAGTCTTCCCTCATGTCGTGATTCTGGAACACCAATCGCCTTAAGGTCGAATAAAATCAACACGAACTCAATGACCTCCTACACATAGCCCTTGGAGATGCTTCCTTCTGGCCTAGCACGGATATGAACATATTTATTTAAGACTCCCATGTACCTCTCAAAGGGGAACATATTGTGTAGAAATACAGGACCGAGAATGGCAATCTCTTCTACTAGGTGAACCAGGAGATGCGTCATAATATTGAAGAAGGATGGTGGGAACACCAACTCAAAGCTGACAAGACATTGGGCCACATCTATTTGTAACCCTAGTAGGCTTTGTAACCGTAGTAGGCTTTCTAGATCGATTACCTTCTGAGATATTGCATTGAGGAATGCACATAGCTTCACAATGGGTACTCGAAAATTTTCAGGTAGAAGCCCCCTCAATGCAACGGAAGCAATTGTGTCATAATCACGTGGCAGTCATGAGACTTCAGGTTTTGGAATTTTTTCTCTGCCATATTTATTATTCCCTTTATATTCGACGAAGCGAGGCGGGACCTTGATAACGCTTTACATTCAAAAAGATTTCCTTCTATGCTTTGGTAAGAGCGTAGCTGGCAGGAGTTAAGTGGCATCGTTTACCCTTCTCGTTCTCAGGATGCATAGGCTCTTCAGGGGCCTTCAGACGTTGCTGGTCCTGCTGTGCTTCCGGTGTATCTTTTGTCTTCCCATACACTCCTAGAAAGCCTAGCAGGTTCACGCAAACATTCTTCGTCACGTGCATCACGTTGATTGAAGAGCGGACCTCTAAGACTTTCCAATAGGGTAGGTTCCAAAATATAGATTGCTTCTTCCACATGGGCGCGTGTCCGGCATCGTCATTGAAGCGAAAGATAGACCGTCGTGACCTTTTCCAAAGATTACTTCTAGGTCCTTGACCATACCAAATACCTCCTCACCGATGGAGGACGGGCTTCCTCCGGGTTACGCCAGACGTTTGAAATGCTTGCCTTTCTTTCTTCTGGATGCAGTTCTAAGAAATCGGCGATACCCTAGGTACACAACCTTCTTACATTTATCCAAATATACACTTTCAGTATCATCTAAACAGTGTGTGCATGCATTGTATCCCTTGTTTGTCTGCCCTGAAATGTTACTAAGAGCAGGCCAATCATTGATGGTTACGAAAAGCAATGCCCGTAGGTCAAATGGCTGTCCTTTGTGCTCATCCCACATACGTACACCTGGTTTGGCCCACAGCTGTAAAAGTTCTTCAACTAATGGCCTTAGGTATGCATCAATGTCGTTGCCGGGTTGCCTCGGGCCTTGGATGAGCACTGACATCATAATGAACTTCCTCTTCATACACAACCAAGGAGGAAGGTTATAGATACATAGGGTCACAGACCAGGTGCTGTGACTGCAGCTCTGCTCACCAAAAGGATTCATGCCGTCTGTACTTAGACCAAACCTTAAGTTCCTTGCGTCACGTCACGAAGTCCGGTACTCTCGCCGACTTTTCTCCACTGTGACCCATCAAGGTGTCTCAACATCGCGTCTTTCTTACGGTCTTCCATGTGCCATCGCAACAACTTGGCATGCTCTTTATTTCTGAAGAGACGTTTTAACCGTGGTATTATAGGAGCATACCACATAACCTTGGCGGGAACCTTCTTCCTAGGGGCCTCGCCCTCAACATCGCCAGGATCGTCTCGTCTGATCTTATACCGCAGTGATGCAGTCATTAATGCAGGCATGTATCTTCTGCACGTCTAATCCTAGAGGGCAGACAACCTTCTTTGCTTGGTATGTACTGTTGGGAAACTCATTATTTCTTGAAAGAAGATTCTTCATTTTTACCAACAACTTTGAAAATGCGCTGTCAGTCACACCATTCTCTGCCTTCCATTGCAGCAAATCCAGTGTGGCACCTAGCTTTTTGTGGCCATCTTCGCAAGTTGGATACAACAATGTTTTGTGATCCTTTAACATCTGCTCCAGCTTCTCCTTCTCCTTTTAAGTTTCATATTCTTCCTTTGCATCAGTAATGGCCCGACCAAGATCGTCATCAACGGGCCCATCTGCTCCCTCTTGATCTTCATTATCTACCTCCGTTGCATTATCATCATATTCAGGATACATATTATGATAGTTGTCATCATCCTCTTCTTCTTCGTTGTCTTCCATCACAACCCCTTTTTCTCCGTGCTTGGTCCAACAATTATAGCTGGGCATGAAACCGGATCGAAGCAGGTGGGCGTGAATGGTTCTGGTATTTGAGTAGTCTTTCTTGTTCTGACAGTGAACACACGGACAGCACATAAAACTATTGTGACCACGGTTTGCATTATCCACAACGATGAAATTTTGGAGGCCCGTAATGTACTCGGAAGTGCGTGTCACCGACATCCATTGCCGATTCATCTGCATTAATATGTAGTATATATCAAAAATAATAGGAGATGACCATTTATATATATAGTACATCAATGACACATGAAACTATAGTTTCCGACGACCGAGACGGAAAGAGCAACAAGAAAACTTAGTTTGAGCTCTCGGCATTTCACCGAACACCTCTTGTGCATATGAAAAAACACAACTAGCACTCTTCACACCCTCTTGCTAGGCTCCAAAATGTGAAAGAATGGAAGAGTGGGTGTGTGTGGCTGGTGTGTCATAGCCCCCCCCTTTAACACCGCTTCATGCCACGAACCGGTGTTAAAGGGGGGGCCATCGCTGCAGTACCTTTAACACTTCGTGGCATGAACCGTGTTAAAGGGGCTCCTTTGCATAGGGCCACGCTGGTACGTTCTTTAACACCGGTTCATAGAAGAACCGGTGTTAAAGCCCTTTTTCGGGATCAACAAAAGACATCGTTTCCACTAGTGTTAGCAATTAGTAGAACAGTAAAAATGATGGACAATTTCATGTTTTGAACAGTATAACCAGTCCCTAATATCCACATGTTATTTGAGTAAGAAAATTAATTTTGTCTAGAAGCTAGAGCAAAAATAATTTATGAAACAAAATATAACAAAAGGAAAAAAGTGGAGACTACGCAGAGCATGCAATTCCCAAGAAAACAGGAGCATGCACATGAACAAACTACCCAACCACTGTTCACAACACCACATAAACTATGTAAGTAAATAAGCTACAGATGACCTCAAAGTAGGCCATTCCTCAAACTCCGCATTAGAATAATATGCACCGATAATCAACTGAAATTAAATCAAGCCAAGTATCGAAAAATAGGTTGACATACACATCTTCTAGATGAAAATGAGAGGTGAACGCACCATCCAAGTATCATATATTGCAATGTTGGAAATATGGAACTCATTACAAGTTAAATAAGACTAGCTAATGTTGTAAATATTGCACACCAAATAATGGTAAGTGACTGAATAGTTTGAAATTTCGTAGGTATACACGATTATAGTTGGGTGTTAAGTTCTGAATTTTGATCACCCATTATTTTTTTTAGTCAGCATATAAGTTCCATAAAATTATAATAATCAAATGTTTTATATAATTATGATAAGTCTTTTTTCTTCACAGATTCACCAAATTTGCTCAATAGTCTATTTTCCCATTGTTGCATCATATTATCTCCAGCAAGTTGTGTCTCTCCCTGATCTCATATGTTTTATGGTATGCTTGCTATTTGTTACTGCATAAGAACAAAATTATTTCCTTATACAACAAATATCATCGGATTAATAGGTCTTATAAGGCCAATTAAAAATATCACATCAACAAATAGTACTCACTCCGTCCAAAAAATAATGTCGAAGATTTGTATAGATTCGCATGTAGTATGCCCTAAAATTTGTTTAGATACATGCAACTCTAGACAAATCTCCATCATTATAACTATCCGTCAGGGAGTAGGAATGTTAGAGACGATCCATCATTATTACTACCTCCGTCGCATATTAACTATCGCAGATTTGTGAGATTCACATGTATCTGCACATAAAATGCGTACTTTGATATGAAATAGAGGGAGAACTAATTAATATCATATAACTGCCCGAGGTGCGGTTTGTATGTTAGTAATCCTCACCATCTTGATATGGGTCCCTTGCAAAATAATTTGGTGTCCTCCTTGAAAACAAAATGAAAAATATGGAATTATAGTATATATGTGAGTATAATGGTTGTTAAGACAATGGATCGACTTGACATTAACTAGTTGGTGAGTCAAGATGAGTAATACAAAATTAATAAAGAGAGATAATATTATCTCTTACAACATAAGTATCATGGTAGAAATTGAGTACTCCCTCCGTCCAAAATTAATTGACGTATTTTTCTAGCTTCGTCTACAAAGTAAAATGCGTCAAGGTGTACGTGTATCTAGACAAAATTGTGTAAATAAATGTGGGACTGAGGGAATACAAAGAATAACTGGTTAACTAACGATAAATAGAGAAATACTCCCTCTATCCCAACGCTTCAGACTTATTTTTTTGAAAAGTCAAGCTAAGGAAAGTTTGACCAATCTTTTAGAATAAACTATCAGAAACTATTATATTATATAGATATCATGTGAAAATATGTTTTATGACGTATGAAAGGGTATGGATTACATATTTTAAATATTAATATTTTTCTCTAAAAACTTGGTCAAACTTTAGGTTGTTTGACTTTTGCGAAAAAAATAAGAGTTAAGCCTTGGGACGGAAACTAGATAGTAGATGGTAGCCACACAACTTAATTCAAATCATGGTGCAATGAATGAAGAAGATAGAATGATGCACATATATACAGGACTAGATACCATCTGTTTGAAATGTAACACAAGATTTTTCCAGCGTGAGGAGTGGTCATTACAAATTAAGTTCTCGAATGTGTGTGCCTACTCTAGTTTTTGCTACGCTAGCTCTGTCCATTTTGGTATATTATGTGATGGGTATGGGACGCATCTGGAATGGTAATCTCTGGCACCATGGGGGAGGAGTTGTGGCACATTTTTTTTTGAAGTAACAATATATTTCATTAAACTAAAAGTTTACAGAGATTATATGTATGGTCACAATATAAGAAAAACACGCTTGTCAAGCAACTTTGCACAAAAAACCTCGCAAGAAGTAAAACTACTTTCACTCTTGGAGAAACTTGTGCCTCGTCGAATCGCTATCCACTGCTGTTCTCCACCACCACCATGGCAACGCTGGAAAGAGAGACAAACAGCCGCTATACCAAGATCTGGGAGAGCACCTTCGCATATAAGAATGCTTTTTGAGCCGAAGAACCGGACCATCGCAAGCGACAAGACCGAGAGTTTGTAGCACGTAGACCAGGGATCTTTCCCGTGATCACCAGATCCTGAAGACATCACCTTCATCCGATGTAGTCGAAGAAGAGAAACGCCGCCACCTACCGTCATGCACGCGCCCAACTGCAAGACAATAAACACAACTACAACAGCCGACAAGACTGCCACCCGCGAGAGTGTCGATCGCCGACCACCAGACACGAGTCTCGCCGGATCCAGAGATGGACGAGATGACCAGGCCACCTGCCCCTCAAAGCCACCGGTTGAAACAACGCTGAGATAGAAAAGCAGAGGCAAATTATTCCGACGCGGCGCCGTCTCCACCATTGAAACAGCACCCTGGAAACACTAGGACAACCTAACTAAAGGCCAGAGCCAAAGCACAGGGAACCCCACCCCCATCGTCGCCGGAACGGCGGACGAAGGAGGCAAGGACTGGTGGCTAGCGGGTGGAGTTGGGGCAGAGCCGAGATCGTCTGATCGGTTTTTCACGGAGGCGAGCGAACAGGTATCCTCGCTAGGGCCGTTGGGAGTTGTGGCACTCGGAAGATGGCTAGAAGCAAATGAAAGATATGAGACTCGCTCAGATGAAGTAGCGCAGCATCACATCAGGAAATGAAACTAGCGACTAGGTATTCTCTATCGTCTTCTCTTTTCTCTCTGACGACCTCCTAGTGGTAGTTTACTAGAAGCCTAGTCGGCCCTGTCCCTTTACATAATCGAGTCTAGGATGAAGCTTGTAGCGGTGTTAGCTTGATTAGCAAACTGTGTCCATATTAATAAGCGATACAGCTAACAATCGTAACTTGTATATAACCATACAACAACAAAATAATTTATTCAGTCACACAAAAAATTGTTCCCGTGGCATAGACAACACCACTAAAAAACCCTATGGGTGCAAAAAGTCATCAAGAAGTCCATGATTTGTTTTGGCGAATCAATAAGCGTGGATTACTACTCCCTCCATACGGGTTTATTGGGCTAACACGGAGTCAAGAAAAAAGCTTGACCATAAAATTTATCAATAAAACATGAGTTATATGTCACAAAAATTATACCATTTGATTGTGATATTTAAAAGCTCTTTCCAATGATATAATTTTTATGACATATGATTCATATTTCAATGGTCAAATTTGTAGTCAAACATATTTCTTGGGCTTTGTGTTAGTCTAATAAACCCGTATGGAGGGAGTAATGTTTTTCGAGGTAGTTCGTATGACCGCCACCTATGGGTGTCTATTCAAGGTGGATAAATGCCAAACGAGAATAAATGGCAACAAGACAACTTCCAACCCGCCAAGAAGTCAGACATGCAGCCTAACCAACTGCTCTAAAACAACTTGCTAAAAGGAATTATATATTGTGAAACAGAGGTAGTGGTATATAGAGGTTTTGATTTTTAACAGACAATATTAGCATAAGGTTCTCGACTCGGTCTCCCGAGCCAGATAATGGTATCCGGGGGAGGGGAACGACAGGTTTCCCAGCCCTATTGGATTTCTATCCCTACTAATAAAGTTTGTTTTCTTGAATGTATTGTAAGTTGTAGTTTCTGCATTATACGCAAACAGTTGTAGATTAAGTTTACTAATTCATTGAATTATCTTTTTAGCAAAAAAAATAGATCAACCGAAAATTAAAATAATTACAATTCGTTGAATTTCCTTTTTTAGCAAAAAAAAATACAGACCAACTGCAAATTAGAATTCACAATTATTTAAATTTTTCATGAATGCAAAACATCTAGAATACCAATGACCTAAGTAGGCTTGGGAAGCATTGGTACAGCCATTTGTAGTGAGATTGAACATACTAAGGGGAGAACCCAGGATTCGAGCAATACCCGAGCGGGGCAATTTAATCGTCTGTAGTGGGTGGCGACACTCAAGCCTCCCAAGATACACATGTGCATCTCTGTTCAAGCGTGAAATAAAAAATGAATTGTAACGGTACTAAAAAAAGTGGGTTCCATAGTTTCTATGGTTAAGCAGTGAGGCCCTCTCTATACAGTAATGGAGCCCTTTCTTTCATCAAAAGGTATTGTGTGATCGATCCCCACAATGGAGCCCTTTCTTTCATCAAAACCACTGCTGGGTAAGAAAATTTGGTAGGCTCCAAGGATTGGCCCTAGTTTCTCGGCCCTCTGCCCACCGAAGTCAAATCTCCGGAAAAAATGGTTTTCTCCTACTGTTTTTAAAACTAGCAAGGTGGCCCTCGCAAATGCGAGGGCACTATCTATAGTATGTCTTCTAATAGTAATAACTAATAAGCAAATACATGTATTTATATTATTTGTTAGAAAATGATCAGATCTAACACCAACTCAAAATATGCTAAATAAAATGTCAGTTGTGTTGAGAACATCTTTTATATTTGTGCGTGGATGCTTGTTATGACATTCCCAAAAATAACTTATTAATAACCACATGTGTTGCTTCTACAAGGCATTAGATAAATACATTGAATAAGTTCACTCTGCAAGCTAGTGAATCTGTTTATATAGTGTTGGCTTGTTATGTCAATATGATGAATGGGTTTCTATTAACAATGAATTTGTAATTCTTATGTTTGCCCGAAAATTAGAATTTCACATTTTTTTTACATTTTTTGAATGTGAAAGGAATCAGGTTCGAGTTGTGAGTACATAAGAGAAAATATTATTGAGAAATCATCTTAACAACATTATTTTTTGCTATTTATACTTGCCTAGTGGTATTGTAGTTTCATTGTGCAAGCACATGGCTAACTATTGATCATTCAGCCTCCACCTGCCTGGACTTTTTTCCCTCGTTCTCTCCTTTTGGTTGACACGAACTTGTGCTACAAAAATATGGATGATGGTTCCATCAGTCTCAACAATCCAATTTTAAATACTCAAATATAGTTCATCATTGAACTACTACCCATGAGGTTATGTTAGTCGATGATGTCCTACTTTCTTGTTTTAGGCAACTTGCATAAATTTCATATTATCACAGCAACCAACAAAATTTGAAGTAATCAACATGTTTTACTTAAAGATTTTAAATTTCATCCATTATTTCTCATGTACTCCATAATCAATACTCAAATGAGAAGTTGTATCTTGGGCAAAGAATACATAGTTAAACATGTGTATCCATTGATTGCGGAAGGTATGAATGGTGTGCATATCAAAGGCATTAATGTTGTTTGTTGAGAAAATAATTAAACTCACCGAACAACACTTGATACTTTTTTGTTCAATTAGATAACACACATTTAATCTAAGAAATATGAAAAGATCGTATGGTTCTGATTTATTTTTTGGAAACATTTCATTTTGTAAGGACTAAAATATTCAAATTATAATTCCAATTTTGCATCCTTTCTTTCAAAAATTAAGATAGTCTCATCTAATAATAATTTAATTTAGTTTCTTGAGGCAAAGGTTTCATGGTTTAGGACAATTAAGTTTCTAGGACGAAAACTAAACTTTTAGTTTAATATTTTGTATGATTTTTACGTACCACGTCCTACTGGAGACATGGACACATACCGGTCCATGTAATGTCCATGTTTTTTTTGCTGAAATTGTCCTTAAACCACACATCTCCTTATGTGCACACTGATTTCATGATTTACTCAGCTCATGATGTATGGAACATATTCATTTAATCACTTGATTATTATATATTTTTGTTTCATGTAGGAAATAAACTCACACTTCATTGTTTGGTATAAATGAACAACATTACAATTTATAGTCTGGTTCAACATATGTATCCATCAATTGCAGCTGGTATGGATGGTGTGTATATCAACGACATTATTTGTTGACCAAATAATAATTAGGACCCTACTTGATGCTTTTTTTGTTCGATTACTCTAAGAGAAAACATTTTCGGATGATACTGATTTGTTTTTGTTAACGTTCAATTTCCAAGGACTTAAGTATTCAAATGTACTTCCAATTTTACATTTTTGTTGTAAAAATTTTATTCGGTGTCGTCAAAAAATAATTTGAGCTCTATGGTTTCTTTTAACTTTCTACCAGGCGTTGAGAGCTGAATTGAAGTACACGACTTGAGGCCCAGGGCCGTGGTTTAGGACAATTAAGTTTGATCTAGGATGAAAAGTTATTTTTTTAGTTTAAATTATTGTACGAGTTCTACATACCACGTCCTAGTAGAGACATGGACCCCTACCGTCCATGTTATGTCCATGTTTTTTTATTGACACTGTCTTTGAACCACACGTCTCCTTATATGTACATGGACTTCATGATTTACTCGGTCCACGATGTATGAAACGGGTGCATGTAATCACTTGATTATATTTATTTTCATTACATGTGATAGATAAGTTCACCCTTTATTATTTGTGATAAATAAACATTACAATTTATAATCTAGAATGATATTTACAACTTATAGTCCAGTAATAAGATTTCTAATGTCATGTCTTCCTAAGTAGTTTAATATGTATTTTATGGACACTGAGACAAACCATGACGCGTCTTATGCACATGGCGTTTATATTCTTTTAAAGTGTCCATAGACAACACGTATGTCCAGTTCCTTGAACCGTGATCTACATGGCGTGGTTTTATTTTGGGATCTACAGTTGGTTCGTGTTGTGGACGGGTTCTTTTCTTTTTACGTGTCAACGGACCAAACGTCTAGCTAGTTGGACTTGTTGATCCACGGTACATGTTAAAACGTTACGTAACTATATATCTAGTCTCTTGTTAAATCACAGCCGTATATTAGCCATCTAACTGTCTATATAATTTAGATGATGTGGATCAACCCGGTGCCTCAAAAAACAACCTTATATTGCTTTTAGTATATAATAGAAGATAGATAATAGATAGATAGATAGATAGATGAAAGTTACGCCTTTAGCTGTATATCATATAAAAATACACAACGGTGACGAAAGTAAGAAAAAAATCAGTAATATTCCCGATTCTGACTCAGTTCATGCATGTATATTTCGACTTCAGTACAGTCTCCCTTTTGAGTTTAGTAAAGAGCCCGTTGTGGGAGGAAAAAGAGTACAATAGGCCGAGCGCGGAGCCGAGTAGTAACGCTTCGCGTCGCTCCCCCGTGGGCGACCGAAGCGGCGACGGGCCGTTCGCCTCAGCGCCCCTCCCCACCCCACCCTCCCTCCCGCCGCCATCGGCGTGAGCCGCCGAGCAGAGCCCGCGCGGTGCCGGCGGCGGCCGTTCTCTACCCGGCGCTAGGGCACCAGGACGGGGCGGCGTGACCCTGGCGCGTGGTGATCTTCGGCGGGAGGCGGCGAGGCTTGACGCTGTGTAGGCTGGCGCGCAGCGTCGGGGGCGCCTCCCGGCAGCTAGAGGTGGCGACGGGGGTTGGTGCTTGCGGCTGCTGCGGCCGGAGGCGGAGGGGCCCGCGCCCCTGCGGATCTTGGGCGACTGCGACGGTTGGGCGACCTGGGAGGCTGCGGCTGTCTCCCCAGCGACGAGGCATGACGGGGCCAAAGTGGTGGTCCGGGGATGCGGCGGGAGGCAGAGGTAGGCAACGGGGTGGTTGGTGGCGGCCAGGCCCTGTCGGCCAGATCTGGGCCAGGCGGGCCTGATCTGGGCCTGACAGGCCGAGGTCGGCTGTTGTGCCTTGGCTTTCTGCGGGAGGCCAGGCCCACCTTCCTGGCCTGTATGTGGCTGGGGGCCGGCCTGGGCCAGGTGGGCTCAGTGCTGGCTGCCGTTGGTCAGACCTGCACGGGTCTGTAGACGCGACTCGCCAGCGGCACAGAGGGTTGTGATGGTTGTGGGGGTCCGCCTACCACTCCTTTTTCGCTGTCGTGTACCGGCCCTCCCTTCGCTCTTGTTGTACTCGTCAATGGGATGACTAGGAGCGGTGGTCTGATGGTGTTCCTCGGACCGACGGCGGCCCGGGTGAGCACGGTGTCGATGGTGCTACTCCTTGGCAGCGGGGATCTGCGGTGGCAGCGGATCCACTGGTGGACGGAGGGGTAGAGACTAGCGCTAGGGCTGGCGGCGTCAGTGATACCCTTGCTGCAGTGTGGCGACGGGGCTTCACGAGTCCATTTGGACTCGGCTGGGCCAGGGAGGGTCTGGTTTGCCCATGTTGCTGCATCCGGTCGGCTATCGCCATTCGGCGGTGGAGGTAGTTCCCTCCTGCGGGGTCACTGTACCGCTAACCTCGCCGAAGTTTCTTCCTTTTTGGTCATACCAGCCTCGCAACGTGGGTCACGGTGAGACGACAAGAGTGACTGCAATACCGCGGTGGCGTGTGTAGGTGGGCGGAGCGTGGGATGGAGCCAGTCGAAGCGTCCGAGGGCGTGGTTTTTTGAGAGATCGGGAGAAATCCTTGTCGTCCAACACCGAAGCGGTGACGCCTGCGGGTTTCGCCGACCTTCTTGAAGGGCGTCGGGAGTATCTCTTCTCCACCCCTCGTAGCGTACCGGGGGAAACCCCAGGATCAGTCTAGTTATCAGCATCGTTGCCGTCGCTTCCCTTCTTGAAGGTGCTGCTTGGTACGCGATATTTCGGAGTGCTAGGAACGTGATGGATCTATCCGGAGGGCGCAGCGGTTGCGGGTCATCCTTGTTTTCGTCAAGCCACTGTTGTCGGCCTTGTTTTCTTTTCTTGTTCTTTTTCTTTTCTTTGTTTTTCTTTTGGGCGTTGTGCTGTCTGACCCAACAACTGTCTCAAATGGTTGCTATATTTATATAGCTGGGCGAAAGCATATTACGAGAAAATACTTGTTAAAGCTTGTACTAGTAGCTACCAGATTTTTATCTCTTCAATTTTGGAATTTGATGCATCTCAATTGCCCTGAAAAACAATCTATGTCTAGATACAGTCCTTTCATTGGTAGTTTAAAAATGGGATGTGATTTCCGGTTGATCTTGTTTTGAGTTTATGTGTCTTCTACACAAGTGCATGTGATGTGAATCATATGTTTTGGGTTTGCTATTTACTGCCGGGATATGACTGAACATGTGATGCATTTTCGAGATACAGAAAAGCAGCTTGGGTCACGTTTTGGGAATAAGATCCATTGCGAGTAGGTAATGTGTTTTATAGTAAAATGTACATTTTTTCGATGTTCTAAAATGTACATCATGTCTTTTGAGAGGGATAGGTGATGCATGACAGCACAACACAAATGTTGGTAGGCATGCAACCTAACTTCACTCTGGCAACAATTAATGTGTCTTGTTGTAGATAAATAGATGTCCCATAACTTGTATCTCTCACTTCTAGAAGAGAAGTATTTGGAACTTCCTCTCTTCTTCCTGGTTTTAGTACAATGAACAATAGCAAAAGCTGTGAAATGTGTAACATCTCCAAATTTGTGTTTGTAGTTTCTCTCTTAGTTAAGCTGAGATCGTTGAAAGAGTTGTATTTTTCATAAAGGCAGGATATCTAGGATACCAGAGAACTAAATAGGCTTGGAATGCATAGGGACAGTCATTTCTAGTTGCAGTGTTAGACTGAGCATACTACTAGTTGCTAAGTAGCGAGTCCAGAATTAGAGCAAGCGGACTAGGAAATTTAATCGCTTATCCAGGTTTGTTGTGGGCTGGGCAGTTCAAGTATCACAATCTAGACAAGTGCGGCTCTTCTCTATTGGCGGTGTATTGGTCGACTGACTCGGGGCTCAACTGTTGACTGCTCAAGTGGCCTGCAGAAAGAGATGGATGAATTGGGCTGGCTAGTTGAACAGCCTAGGGCAAACTGAAATCACAAAATCTTCTGTCATTCGCACTTTAGGAATAGGAAGCTACGCTGACGGCCGGTCGCTACGCCGACGGCCAAACGTCGGGGTCATCGGCGTAGCCATCGGCCAGACCAGTCCCGCCAAGCAGCCGTCGGCGTATATTTGCCCTTGGCGTATCCTATGCTACGCCGACGGCTGCCCTCGGCGTAGCTATTTTTTCTTTTACCTCATTAAACTTTGAAAAATCATAACTAAATCATTATAATTCAGAAAAATACAAATAATATATAAAAATTTGCAGAAAAATAAGACCTATCTATCTACACTCAAATATTATACATGTGAAATAAAAACTAAGTGAAATATAAAATATTATATATAGTTTAAAACAGGCATAAAAAATTCAAAAACGATCGAAACAATGCGAAACCTTCGCGTGGTGTCATATTATATGAGATAGTTACAAGGAAAAATATCAAACTTGGTATATTGATTATGTCTGAAAAAACCTTCACAAAATGACCTATCTCATTCGAGGTTTCTTGACTTTCGGGTCAAATGACCAACGTTATGGCTAGAATCAAGGCATAGTTTGTGATAATGTGACCATATTATGCATACATGTGCATCACGGGATAACGAACAATGTTGCAGGAGGAAGTTTTCCTTTTCATCGCATCAAAAACCCATTTTCCATTTTCCGAGCACAAAAAACGGACTGTTTTGTGAAGCAACCACCAAATGGCTAATTCAAAATGCTACCAACATATTTTACAAAAATACTAGACCACCTTATATGGACAATGTCCCAACAGGGGGATCCGAAACCTTTTCGTCCAACCCTGGTGAAAAAGGCAAATTCTTGCTGAATCGATATGAAGTGCGTCAGATATGAACTACAAGTACATGATCTGATGCTCATGTTTTTTTACAAAAATCATTTTTAGGTTCACAATATGCTATTTTATCAAAAATCCAATGCAATTTTAGCGAGGCTCGGCCCCGAGCTAAGAATATTCATGCCCGCCGTTCGACAAAGTTTGGCGATAGTTTAAAACAGGCATAAAAAAATTCAAAAACGATCGAAACAATGCGAAACCTTCGCGTGGTGTCGTATTATATGACATAGTTACAAGGAAAAATATCAAACTTGGTATATTAATTATGTCTGGAAAAAAACCTTCATAAAATGACCTATCTCATTCGAGGTTTCTTGGCTTTCGGGTAAAATGACCAACGTTATGGTTAGAATTAAGGCATAGTTTGTGATAATGTGCCCATATTGTGCATACATGTGCATCATGGGATGGCAAACAATGTTGCAGGAGGAAGTTTTCCTTTTCGTCGCACCAAAAAGCCATTTTCCATATTCCGAGCACAAAAAACGGACGGTTTTGTAAAGCAACCACCAAATGGATAATTCAAAATGCTACCAACACATTTTACAAAAATACTAGACCACCTTATATGGACAATGTCCCAACAGGGGGATCCGAAAACTTTCCGTCCATCTCTGGTAAAAAAGATAAATTCCTTCCGAATCGGCAGGAAGTGGGTCAGATATGAACTACGGGTACATGATCCGATGCTCATGTTTTTTTACAAAAATAATTTTTAGATTCACAATATGCTATTTTATCAAAGATCCAATGCAAGTTTTCCTTTTCATTGCACCAAAAAGCTATTTTTCATTTTCCGAACGCAAAAAAGGGCATTTTATGAAGAAACCACCAAATAGCTAATTCAAAAATGTAGGGTTTGTGATTAGTTGATATGGATATCATATTTGGATCCTCTTATTTTTCTGATCAATTTTGACATATTATTTGTCGAATTCCAATTTACGGATTTAAAAATATTAATTATTCCATATTAACTAGAAAAATACAAAAAAGTAAAATTATTATATTTTTATTTGAATTCAATAATATTTTTACTTATTCATTAATGTTTACTTAAATAATTGTTTGTAATTTCAAAAAATACAGACATGATGATATAAGAGTTAATAGGATTGATATCATAGTATTGACAACAATGTATGAATTACTTTGTGAAAACAGATTCGGAAGGAACGAAAATGTTAAGCGTGCTGGAGCTGGAATAGTATTATGATGAGTGACCGGCTGGGAAGTTTGACCAAAACTGTAATTTAATCAAATATTAAGTGTAATTAGTGTTAAAAATGTTCAAAGTGAGAGATTAATGAGTGAAACAATTCAGAGATTAAAAAAATTGAGAAAAAAATAATAAAAAATTATTTTTTTATAAAATTGTTTTTGCAACTGGGCGATAGGCTATGCCGGCCACGCCGAGCAAAGCCGTCAGCGGCATATCTGTACCGGCATTTCGATCACATAACGGCTTATTTGTGCTCCGCCGAGGAAGACCTTCGCAGAGGAGCTACGCCGAGGGCGGCCGTCGGCGTAGCGTACGCCGACGGTTTGTTTGGCTACACCGACGGCTATTTGCCCTCGGCATAGCATTTGATTCCTGTACTGTCGGGGCTGTTGGTTGTAGCCAAATTAGTAGGGAGAATCCTATTGTATATTATCCACAGTAACAACATACTTTCAAACCAAAAAATATAGCGGAGCTTGTGATCATGATTAGGATCCTCGGTAACAAAGCTACTTAAACCTTGAAATATTACTACATTTACTAAGACAGCAAATCGCTAAATGTAGAATTAGTTCCTTTAATACTGCGAGAAGATTGGATTTGTTATTGAGGACATATAATCCCATACATATGACAAACCTAAAGCTAGGATCACTCTTCGTATCCATCAAAAGGAGTACCAAAATGGTTACTTGGATGCATGGTTGTTGTGGTCTTATAACCAATTTAGAGAAGAAACGTTTATCATGGTACTCAAAGTTGAAATATCCATCGCTTATTTAAGTAGTACTTTTCCTTTATGTAGGTACCATTTGTTAGCAAATGCATTACGTAAAACAAAATTTTACCTACGCTATAAATCAAGATCAGCATGGAGTTACAAGTGTTAGGAATAGACAAAGTTATATTCCTCTGGGGGCCAAAGGCCACAATATATAGTACAAGTACAGGGCAAATATGCAGGAAGCCCCCTAACATATGGGGGAAATACAATATACAGATATATACATCTAACACCCCCCCTCAAACTCATGGTGGATCCACAACACTGAGTTTGGAGAGTAAGAAATCATGCTGCGCTCTGTCATGCCTTTGTGAAGAAATCCGCCCAACTGTAAATCTGAAGGCACATCTTGAGCGCAATAACTCGAGCACACCTGAGCACGTGTATAGAAAGCATCAACACCAATATGCTTGGTAAGCTCATGCTTGACGGATCACGTGCAACACTAATAGCACCTGTCTTCGAGACAAAATCAGACCGGGTGTGGTAATAGAGACCCCAAAATCCATAGTAACCACCGTAACCAGGTCACCTCAGCGTCAACAAGGCCATAGCACGCAACTCAGCCTCAACACTCGAGCGAAACCGCTGTCATTTCTTAGTCTTCCAAGCAATGAGCGAACCACCAAGAAACACGATGGCAGAAAGTGAACGGCGATCCGAAGGATCACTGCCCGTAGCGTCCGAATAGCACTGGAGGAGGGAGCTGGAACGAGGAAAGAAAAGGCGACGGCGATCGTACTCAAGATAACGAAGAACACGGAGAAGATGACTATAGTGAACAGTGGTAGGAGCGAAACAAACTGACTCAGAATATGAACAGGATAAGAGATGTCAGGACGAGTGACAGCAAGATAAACAAGACTCCCAACAAGATGACGATAACGCGTTGGATCAGAAAGAGGATCACCATCAGTAGATTGGAGCTTAACATGAAGCTCCATAGGGGTCTCAACAGTGCGCTCATCCCCAAGAGCAGCACGAGCAAGAAGATCCTGAATATACTTTTCCTGAGAGATGTAAAAGCCATCAGAAGTGGAGGAAACCTCAATCCCAAGAAAGTATCGAAGAGGACCAAGATCAGTCATAAGAAACTGATCACGAAGACGAGCCTTAACAAAGGCGATATACTCAGAATCATCACCAGTAATGATCATATCATCAACATAAAGAAGAAGAAGAGTGCGTCCACGAGGAGAAGTGTGAACAAACAACGCTGGATCATGAGCACTAGGGGAGAAACCAGCGATCACAGAAGCAAAGCGCTCAAACCAGGCACGAGGGGCCTGTTTGAGGCCATAAAGAGAACGTCGAAGACGACAAACCATCCCCTCGGGAACAGAATACCCAGGAGGAGGCTGCATATAAACCTCCTCACGCAACTCACCATTGAGAAAGGCGTTCTGAACATCAAGCTGGGACACAGACCAGTGACGAACAGAAGCAACAGCAAGAAGAGTACGAACAGTGGTCATATGAGCCACAGGAGCAAAGGTCTCATCATAGTCACGACCATGCTCCTGCTGAAAACCACGAGCCACAAGACGCGCTTTATAGCGCTCAAGAGATCCATCAGAGCGAGTCTTAATCTTATAGACCCACTTACACGTGATGGGACGAACACCGGGAGGGGGAGAAACAAGATCCCAGGTGCCAGTGCGCTCAAGTGCAGCAATCTCCTCAGCCATGGCCAGCTGCCATTCAGGATGATACTCAACATCCCGATAAGAAGTCGGCTCGAAGGCAACAGAAAGACCATACTGACTAGGAGAGTAACGGTTGGGAGCACGACGCTGGCGAACAGGACGAGTAGAGGGAAGATCATCAGAGGAAGACGACGCAGGAGACGACGATGAAGAAGAGGGAATAGTAGAGGAAGACTCCGGAGAACGAGGAGAACTAGGAGAACTAGACGGAGCAAGCGGCGGATGCGGCCAGATCGGGAACCGGACGGCCAAAGCGGCCTTGATCGAATCTGTGGGCACATAAAACCCTAAAACCGCTCTGATACCATGTTAGGAATAGACAAAGTTATATTCCTCTGGGGGCCAAAGGCCACAATATATAGTACAAGTACAGGGCAAATATGCAGGAAGCCCCCTAACATATGGGGGAAATACAATATACAGATATATACATCTAACAACAAGAAACAGGAACATACCCTCCAGGTGTGTTACGCAGCGAAAACTTGATAACGATGTCAAGGTAGTCATTCGTCGATTTCCATAACTAGTCGACTAACCACGAGAAGAATTTTCTTAGATAGCTCCATACGACCAAGCACTGAAGTGTACGACGCCTCCAAGATATCCACATGTTCCGGGCAGCATCACCATCTCGTCGTGTGATCAAGCTCACAGACGATGCAAGGAAGGAGGTGATGAAGATCCGTAGCCTCCGAGATCACCGCCTTGATTATATCTAGACGAAGGTAGAGATCCACATAGCTCTGCAAAGAATAGGTGGTGATTGCATTGGCTAGGGCAGCGGCATCGGCTAGGTTTAGGGTGGCAGCAACAGATTGGAGTTGCCAGTTCGCTAGGGTTTGGGTCTAGGGCACGTGGTCCTTGGGGGGTCTTCCCTCCCTACCCCATGGCCTTTATATATAAGGCTAAGGCCCCTAGGGCTGCCGCTGGCCTAGGGGGATCCAACAAGGAAAACAACATAAGGTGACGAGTTCACCTAGAATTATATTTCCCTCTACCCCACCTCATCCTTCAAATTTGGCTGAGGGAAAGGACTAGCCGTGTTCAGCAAGGTCTCCTCGCATCCCTTTGGCACGAACAACCATGGGAGGCTGCCTTGCTCCTCAAGGCAAGGTGGCCCCTACATGTTCTAGAATATTTTGGCCATACAAAAATAATGTGGACTATACCGGAACCTTCTAAAACATTCATGTCGTCCCTTCTAAAACTTCCAGAGTGATAATTGTGACCTATCAAAATTATTCTGTAATTATCCAAGACATTTTCCAGAACACATTCTCTCTTATCTTCATTAACAATACACGTTCCTAAAAGTCGTTGTACCGTTAAGTGTATGACCCATAGGGTTAGCCATATGTGAACATATCGGAACATCTTCCAACAATAATCAACATAGGACACTTGATAGTCGTTATGACTCTGATACGCCCAATTTGCATCACCATTCTATATTATAATTTACCTCTATTTATTTATATTTGTCTTATTATGAGGTATTACTTATGGTTTTTCATCTGTTTATGCATGTTGGATGATTCCTGGAGGATGGACTGCCGGAGTCTGGATTCTGATGGAAAAGACGGTGTTTCGGTGCAATTTCACGAAGATCAGAAAAATACCAGAAAAATATGGAAACATATTATTTTACTGGAAGACGAAGGAAGCCAGAAGGAGGAGCGAAGGGGGGCCTCAGGGGGCCCACACCCCCTAGGCGCGGGCCAACCTGACCCCGCGCCTAGGGTGGGTTTGGCCCACCTGTTCGGCCTCCGACTCCCCCCCTTCGCCTATATCTTCCCTACGGAACCCTAACACCAGGGGAGCGACCACAGATAGACTCCCGCCGCCTCTGGGAGGCGTAAAACACCGAGAGAGAAAGATCTCTCCGGCACACAGATTTCTTCCGGGGGAATTCCTTCCCGGAGAGGGAAGACCATCACCATCAACACCGTCATCAAACTAGGCTTCATCGGGATCATCATCATCATCATCCACACCATCATAATGTTGGAATTATGCCCTAGAGGAAATAATAAAGATGTTATTATTATAATTCTTGTTCATGATAATGTTTATATTCCATGCTAGAATTGTATTAAGCGGAAACTTTAATACTTGTGTGGTTTGTGAACAACACCGTGTCCCTAGTACGCCTCTATGGACTAGCTCATTGATTAATGATGGTTAAGGTTTCCTAATCATGGACATTAGTTGTCGATTAATAATGAGATCATATCATTGGGAGAATGATGTGATGATGAGACCAAACTACGAGCAATTAGATCGTGTCATCGTGTTCATCTTTGCGAAGCTTTTCTTATGTTAAATATTGTATTCCTTAAACCATGAGATAATACAACTCCCTGGTATCGGAAGAAAGCTTTGAGGTCATTAAACGTCATCCTATGAGAAGGTGATCATAAAGGTGTCTCTCAGGTGATCGGAAAGTACCTGTTGGGTTGTATGTATCGAGATGGGATTTGTCCCTCCCAAGTCGGAGAGATATACTGCCCACTTTCAATCGATATCAACACCGATTGCAAGCATGTGGTTAAGGAGTTAATCACAAAGTGATATCGGATTACGGAACGAGTAAAGTACTTTGCGTGAACGAGATTGAACTACGTATGACGGCACCGATCAAATCTCGCAAGTAAAATATCGCGAGACGAAGGGAATATATATATATGGGATTGATTGAATCCTGGCATCGTGGTTCATCCGATATGATCATCGATGAATGTGGGAGTCAATATGGATTTCGCACCCACCGTTGATTATTGATAGAAGATCATGTCTGCATATTCTCGAACCCGAAGGGTCACACACTTAACGTGTCTCGACGCTAGGATAGATTGGATAATTGGTTTATGAGTTTTTGTTCGGAGTCTCGGATGGGATCCGGGACATCACGAGAGGTTCCGGAATGGTCCGGAGAATAAGATTCATATAAGGCAGTGCGGTTTTTGGAGATCGGAATTGTTCCTGGTTAATCGGTATTGTACCGGAAGCTTCTAGAACCTTCCGGAAGAGGACCAACGTGGCCCCACCTTCCGGGAGGGGGCATGGGCCTATGAGGGAGTGCCCTGTCCGTATTGGGCCAGGGGCACAAGGCCCCATAGGGCCCAGCCGGCCAAGGAGGGATAAACCCTAATTGGACCTTCTAGAAGGGGGGGGTTCCTTGCCCCCCACTCCTCCCTCCTTTGGCTGCCGGCCTAGGACTTGGGGGAGGGGTTAGGGTAGGCGCCCACCCCTCTATATATAGAGGGCTGGGCGCACCCCCCCCCCCAAAAGCCTAGTCGCCCTGCTGCCATCCTCTCTCTCTCCCTCCCGACTGCGTGTAGGAGAAGCCCTGCTGCAGAAACTCTCCACCAATTGCACCGCACCGTCGCGTTGTAGATCCAACCCATCTCTCCACCATACTTGCTAGACCGAGGAAGGAGGAGACGTCGAGGTGCTGCACGTGTGCATATCACGGAGGCATCGCCACTTGTGGTGCTAGATCGGATCGGATCGCGAGGAGGAGAAGCGAGTACGACTACATCACCCACGCGTAACGCTCATGTGAATCTTCAAGGGTATGAAGATCTAATCCAATCTCTCGTTTTTGCATCTCCTAGATTAGATCTTGGCTTCCCTCTGCTCGCATCCGTAGAAAATTTTGATTTACTATGCCGAAACCCTTCAAAGGGTATCGAGCTAGATCTATGCGTAGATGTGTTTCACGAGTAGAACGCAACATGGTTGTTGCGGGCGTTGATGTTTTCTGTTGCAAGCCTCTTGTTTGTGTTCTTCTTATGACGCGGGATAGTGAGATTGAAGCGGTCCAGGCCAACCTTACGCGACGTCGTTCGCGAGACCGGCTCTGCACTTGACGTGTGGCTTGTTTCACACATGCGGCTGGTGGATGCCAGTTTCTCTCACTATAGTTGTCATGGGATTAACACCGGAGTTTGGCAACCATAATATCACCGTTGTGGCTTTCCGTAGGTAATAATCGTTCTTAGCATGCTAGTCCCATAAGCCACGTAAAACATGCAACAACAAAGTAGAGGCGTCTAACTTGTTTTTGCAGGGAGTGTTTTCTGTGATATGGTATGGCCCAAGATATGATGTGTATATTGTATGCGATGATCATGTTTTGTAATGTTTCACGACTTGCATGTCGATGAGTACACAACCGGCAGGAGCCATATGGTTGTCTTTATAATTGTGTATGACCTGTGTGTCAACTTCTTATACGCCATGTAATAGTTTCACTTTATCGCTAAGTAGTTAGCAATAGTTGTAGTTGCTATTCGTGGTGGAGGCAATCATGGTGGAGTGATGGAGATCATGCCGGCACGCACAAGATGGAGATCATTGCACGAAGATTGGCTATACCATGTCACATAAAGTTATATGCATGTGATGTTTATCCTTTTATGTATCTTATTATGCTTAGATCGCGACGGTGGCATTATAAGATGATTCCTCACTTAAAGATCAAGATAAAACAGTGTTCTCCCCATGTATGCACCGTTGCGAAAGTTCTTCGTGTCCAAGCATCACGTGATAATAGGGTGCTATAGACTCTACGTTCACATACAACGGGTGCAAGCCAGTTTTGCACACGCGGAAATACTTGGGTCTAACTTGACGAGCCTAGCATGTACAGACATGGCCTCGAAACACATGAACCGAAAGGTTAAGCATGAGTCATATGAATGATATGATCGACACTTCGTTGTCCACCATGGAAACCACATCTCTTCTCGTGAAGATCGGATTAGGTGTGGTGAATTTGGATCGTGTTCACTAAACAACTTGAGGGATGTTAAATTTAGTGAGAGTTCATCTAGTGATTTGATTAAAAGTTGAACTAGTTATCATGAACATAGTCTAATTTGTACTTGCAAATATTGTAGATCAAATGGCTAAGTCCAACTTCAACTTCAACGTTTTTGCTGAGAAGGAAAAGCTTAAAAACAATGGGTCTAACTTCACCAACTGGTTCCGCAATCTGAGAATCATTCTCTCTGGCGGTCAAAAGGACCATGTCCTTGAGAATGCGTTAGGTGACCTGCCATCTTGCGCCTACCGATGAGAAAGCTGTATCACCGTGCAAAGATGATTATGGTGTGATTAAGAGCACCATGTTGTTTGCTATGGAATCAGACCTTCAAAATCGTTTTGAAGACTATCCCGGGCCCTTTGAGATTCTCGAGGAGCTGAAAACCATGTTTCAGACTCAGGCTCGTTCTGAGAGATATGAGATCTCTGAGAAGTTCTTTAACTGCAAGATGGAGGAAGGGAGTTTCGTTAGTGAGAACGCCATTAAGATGTCAGGCTACACTCAACGCCTTGAGCAACTGGACTGCAAGATTCCAGAGGAGCTCAAGATTGACAGGGTTCTGCAATCACTCCCTCCCAGCTACAAAATTTTTGTAGTGACTCACAATCAGATTGGTTCCACTGATACGATCACCGAGCTCTTCGCAAAGCTGAAGGCTGCGGAGGTGGACATCAAAAAGGATAATCATGTGTTGATGGTCAACAAGCCCCCACCTTCAAGAAAGGTAAGGGTGCAAAGAAGCCCTTCAAGAAAGGCGACGGCAAGCGTTGCCCTCGCCGAGAAGAAGCTCGTGTCTGGTCCTAAGCCGACATCGAGTGCTTCTATTGCAAGGACAAGGGTCATGGAAGAATCGTCCAAGTACTTAGCGGACAAGAAGGCTGGCACCATCAAAGGTATATTTGATATACATGTTATTGATGTTTTCCTTACTAGCCCTCGTAGTGCCCTGTATTTGATCTTGGTTCGCTAATATTTGTAACTCAAATAGGAGCTACGGAATGACGGGCTTTGAGGGATGAGGTGACGATGCGCGTTGGCAACGGATCAAGAGTTGATGTGATGGCCGTCGGCATGCTCTCCTTAGTTTTACCTTCGGGATTAGTTTTAAACCTCAATAAATGTTATTATGTGCCTGCGTTGAGCATGAACATTATTTCTGGATCTTGTTTATTGCAAGACGGTTATTCATATAAATCGGATAATAATGGTTGTTCTATTTATATGAGTAACATCTATTATGGTCATGCACCTATTGTAAATGGTTTATTTCTTCTAAATCTCGAAAGGGATGAAACACACATCCATAACATTAAGGCTAAGAGATGCAAAGTAGATAGTGATAATACTACTTATTTGTGGCACTTTCGTCTAGGTCATATTGGTGTAAAACACATGAAGAAACTCCATTCCGATGGACTTTTGGAGTCTCTTGATTTTGAATCATTTGACACATGCGAACCATGCCTCATGGGCAAGATGATCAAAACCTCGTTCTCCGGTATGATGGAGCGAGCAACGGACTTGTTGGAAATCATACATACCGATGTATGCGGACCGATGAGTGTTTCGACGCGCGGTGGATATCGCTATTTTCTCACTTTTACCGATGACTTAAGTAGATATGGGTATATCTATTTAATGAAACATAAATCTGAAACATTTGAAAAGTTCAAAGAATTTCAGAATAAAGTGGAGAACCATCATAACAGAAAGATTAAGTTTCTACGATCCGATCGTGGAGGTGAATATTTGAGTTATGATTTTCTCACGCATCTTAAAGCAAGCGAAATCGTTTTAACTTACCCTAACACCACAACAAGAATGGTGTTTCTGAACGCCGGAAGAACCCTATTAGATATGGTCCGATCGATGATGTCTCTTACTGATTTGCCATTATCATTTTGGGGTTATGCATTAGAAACCGCTGCATTCACTTTAAATAGGGCTCTGTCTAAATCCGTTGAGACGACACCGTATGAACTGTGGTTTGGTGCTAAACCTAAGTTGTCGTTTCTTAAAGTTTGGGGATGCGAAGCTTACGTCAAGAATTTGATGCCGGACAAGCTCGAACCCAAAGCGGACAAATGCGTCTTCATAGGATACCCTAAGGAAACTATTGGGAATACCTTCTATCACAGAACCGAAGGAAAAGTGTTTGTCGCAAAGAACGGTTCCTTTCTTGAGAAGGAGTTTCTCTCGAAAGAAGTGAGTGGGAGGAAAGTAGAGCTAGACGAGGTTATTGAACCTTCTCTTGAGTTGGAGAGTAGCGCAGCACCTGAAATTGTTCCAGTGCCGCCTGCACCAACAATAGAGGAAGCTAATGACAAGGATCATGAAGCTTCGGACGATGCTGCTACTGAACGTCGCAGGTCGACAAGGTCGCGTGCCCCTCCTGAGTGGTACGACAACCCTGTCTTGACTGTCTTGTTAGTAGAAGACAGTGAACCTACGAACTATGAGGAAGCGATGATGAGCCCAGACTCTGAGAAATGGCTAGAAGCCATGAAATCAAGTATGGACTTTGGTGGACCCTCCTAGCGAAAACCAAGTATGGACTTTGGTGGACCCTCCTAGCGACCGAAAGGCCGTTGAGTGCAAAGGGATCTTCAAGAAGAAAATGGACGCGGATGGTAATGTTACCGTCTATAAGGCACGGCTTGTCGCGAAAGGTTTTCGACAAGTTCAAGGTGTTGACTACGATGAGACTTTCTCTCCCGTAGTGATGTTTAAGTCCATTCGGATTTTATTGGCAATTTGTTGCGTTTCATGATTATGAAATATGGCAGATGGATGTCAATACTGTGTTCCTCAGTGGCAACATTGATGAAGAGTTGTATATGATGCAACCCGAAGGTTTTGTCGATCCTAAGGATGCTGATAAAGTATGCAAACTTCAGCGTTCCATTTATGGACTGAAGTAAGCATCTCGGAGTTGGAACCTTCGTTTTGGTCAAGTGATCAAGATATTTGGATTTGTTCCAAATTGCTACGAAGCTTGCATCTACAAGAAAGTGAGTGGGAGCTCGGTGACATTTCTGGTACTATATGTGGATGACATATTGATTATTGGAAATGACATTAACATGCTTAACGATGTGAAGAGTTATTTGAACAAGTGTTTTTCAATGAAAGACCTAGGTGAAGCTGCTTATATATTGGGCATCAAAATCTATAGAGATAGACAAAGACGCCTGATAGCTTTAAGCCAGAGTACATACCTAGACAAAGTTCAAAAGGTTCGAATGGATAAGGCAAAGAAAGGTTCGGTGCCTATGTTGTCGTACGATATTGAGCAAGGCTCGGTCCACTATGAAATGATAGGGAAGCTATGAGCAAAGTGCCTTATGCCTCGCCATAGGTTCTATCATGTATGCCATGTCAGGTACTAGACCGGATGTGTCCAATGCTCTTAGTTTGATGAGCAGATATCAAAGTGATCCAGGAGTGGAACACTGGACAGCCGTGAAGAACATCCTAAAGTACCTAAATAGGACTAAAGAAATGTTCTTAGTCTATGGGGGTGATGAACAGCTCGTCATAAAAGGTTACGTCGACGCTAGTTTCGACACCGACAAGGATGATTCTAAATCTCGCAGTGATACGTGTATATTTTGAATGGAGGAGCGAGTCGAGAAGCTGCAAGCAAAGCATGATCATGGGATCTACAGAGAAGCGAATACATGGCTGCGGAAGCGCCAAGTGAAGGAGTTTAGATCAGAACTTCATCATCGATCTTGGCGTGGTTCCAAGTGCATTGGACCCACTAGAGATATTGTGACAACACGGCACCATAGCACTCGCTAAGGAACCAAGATATCATCCAAAGACCAAGCATATAAACCGCAAGTTTCATATAATCCGAGATTATATAGCGATGGAGATCCAAGATTAGCAAAGTACATACAGATCTGAATGTCGCAGATCCATTGACTAAACCTCTTCCACGTGTAAAACATGATCAGCACCTCGCCATGGGTGTGAGATTGTTGCCAAATGTAAACTAGATTATTGACTCTAGTGCAAGTGGGAGACTGTTGGAATTATGCCCTAGAGGCAATAATAAAGATGTTATTATTATAATTCTTGTTCATGATAATGTTTATATTCCATGCTAGAATTGTATTAAGCGGAAACTTTAATACTTGTGTGGTTTGTGAACAACACCGTGTCCCTAGTACGCCTCTATGGACTAGCTCATTGATTAATGATGGTTAAGGTTTCCTAATCATGGACATTAGTTGTCGATTAATAATGAGATCATATCATTGGGAGAATGATGTGATGGACAGACCCAAACTAAGCGAAGCAATTAGATCGTGTCATCGTGTTCATCTTTGCGAAGCTTTTCTTATGTCAAATATTTTATTCCTTAAACCATGAGATAATACAACTCCCTGGTATCGGAAGAAAGCTTTGAGGTCATCAAACGTCATCCTATGAGAGGGTGATCATAAAGGTGTCTCTCAGGTGATCGGAAAGTACCTGTTGGGTTGTATGTATCGAGATGGGATTTGTCCCTCCCAAGTCGAAGAGATATACTTTGGGCCCACTCGGTAATTGATATCAACACCTCTTGCAAGCATGTGGTTAAGGAGTTAATCACAAAGTGATATCGGATTACGGAACGAGTAAAGTACTTGCTGTGAATGAGATTGAACTAGGTATGACGGTACCGACGATCAAATCTCGGGCAAGTAAAATATCGCGAGACGAAGGGAATATATATATGGGATTGATTGAATCCTGGCATCGTGGTTCATCCGATATGATCATCGATGAATGTGGGAGTCAATATGGGTTTCCTGCACTCGTTGATTATTGATAGAAGATCATGTCTGCATATTCTCGAACCCGAAGGGTCACACACTTAACGTGTCTCGACGCTAGGATAGATTGGATAATTGGTTTATGAGTTTTTGTTCGGAGTCTCGGATGGGATCCGGGACATCACAAGAGGTTCCGGAATGGTCCGGAGAATAAGATTCATATAAGGCAGTGCGGTTTTTGGAGATCGGAATTGTTCCGGGTTAATCGGTATTGTACCGGAAGCTTCTAGAACCTTCCGGAAGAGGACAAACGTGGCCCCACCTTCCGGGAGGGGGCATCGGCCTATGAGGGAGTGCCCTGTCCGCATTGGGCCAGGGGCACAAGGCCCCATAGGGCCCAGCCGGCCAAGAAGGGATAAACCCTAATTGGACCTTCTAGAAGGGGTTTCTGCCCCCACTCCCTCCTTGGCCGGCCTAGGGCTTGGGGGAGGGGTTAGGGCAGGAGCCCACCCCTATATATATAGAGGGATGGGGCGCACCACCCCCCACACCTCCTCCTCGACCCTAGCCGCCCTGCTGCCCTCCTCTCTCTCTCCCTCCCGACTGCGTGTAGGCGAAGCCCTGCTGCAGAAACTCTCCACCAATTGCACTGCGCTGTCGCGTTGTAGATCTAACCCATCTCTCCACCATACTTGCTGGACCAAGTTTAACACCCTCAGAATCGGACCTATGCAAGTTTTAGCGAAACCCGCCAAACCCGCATAGAAACGATTCAAAGGTGCCCACCAGGCACTTTCGTGCGGGTGGAAAACGAAGTAATAACATTACACAACAGTCCTCGATGGGACCCACAGAACATATATATATATATATACAACACGCCTCCATGAGTCAAGAATACAGATATAATATACAAAGATCCAAATCACCTTGAAAACGAGAGAGCGTCCAGCTACGGAATAGATGCAAATGGGGCTAAGTGCCCTGAAGAATAACCAATGGCGTCCATAACCCTGCCCAGGCCAAGCCGGAAGGGTAACCCTACTAACGACGTCGATCTCAAACCTGCTTAAACAAAAGGGGTGCTGACAAAGGGCAAAGGAAAAAGAGGAGCGTCAGTACTGAGGCCATTACACGGCGAGACTAGAATTCGGCGGTCCTCGCCTACATAGGTATGGTGGACTGAGCGGCAGCGGTAGCATGCACTATACAACCTATAGAGACTCGATATAACTGACGGCTATCAGAGAGGGGTAAGAAAGACCTATTTGGAACCAACCTGAATCCAACACCAAACAAACCCATCCTGGTGTTTCCCCCTCGAGACCAAACGAGGAGGTCAACCGAGGAACTCACACCGTTGGCAGTTTTATATATTCAGTTATCGTTGCAGCAATTACTAGTCAAATATATATAATCATCCTGATAAAATAAGCAGTGGGCCGTTTTAGTTAACCATTCCGTTGTAGTTGCGACACTTACTAGTCAAATACAATTGGCATGAGATAACCCAAAACCCAGCAGTTATTGGTACTTTTATTTAGCCATTCCGTTGTAGTTGCAATACTTACTAGTCAGATACAATCGTCGCAAGCGACACTCCAACAAGCAATTGTGGGCAGTATTATTTAGCCATTCCATCATAGTGAAGCTGATTAGTAGTCATTATAAAGTCAAATTTATAGCACTACTTTAGTTATAGTTGTCTATGATCGAGATACTGTGCTCCAAGTCGTCCATAACCATGACACGGCTTTCAGAAAGTTTTACCCGGCCGGGTGCACAATAGCAACACACCGATCAACCTCGAAAACCAAATCAAAACCCAACGAGGCCTTCACGACAAAGCAATCAGGATTCAAATATTTCAGGGGCCACCCTTGAGTACACCATAGCAACGGTTAATGACTCAGACGGACCCGAGGTTTGGGTGGACGGCCAGGAACGATCGGGAACCCAAATCTGGGCTTGTCGACACCGCAAACGTGTCCCTATCCTAAACAAGACAAGGTGCTCCTCGTCGCACAATCGTAAATACAGAGTAGCATGGCATAAGTACAGGATAGTAAATAAAACCTCAAACTAGTTTGTGGCCCCAAGAAATAAGACCGAATCAAGCTCGCTCGGGGTCCCATAATCCTCCCGGATGTGGATAGCGATAAATCAAGGAACAGATATCAAGTACTCGAGGTCCCACGGACACAAGTGGGGTCGAAACCAAATATTATCTATCACCCACCGATGCCTCTGCTTACTTACTTCAATTTTAGTTGTTAAACAGTAATTAAAGTGAACGATAATTAAAGCCATGATCATCTCCAACATCAACATGCGGCAATACATCAACAACTGTGGCACTGGACGACACGCAACCGCACTTGAGCAAGCGACTACGACACGCAAGTCCAACTATCTACCAAACAACAGGTAATAGGATGTGTCCAAGGCAATATAAGGCTGCAGGGGATATCACGGGTACGAAAACTAGAGCAACGCAACACAGATAGCAATAGTTCAATAGGAGGGAATAAATACTATAAAAATAAGATAGGTAGAAAGGGGGAGATGCTCGCCTGAAAACATTGCCGAAGGTTCAACCGAAGATCGGGTCGACACTCGCATCAACTCAACGGCCTTATCCGCGAAGAAGCAAAACACTAGAACAAACACCGGATGCAATATTTAATACTACGGCAAAAGATCGGGCATGATGCATGTATGAGGTATGACATGGCAAAGGTGCGATGCAATTTAGGTCATATTAAGCGGAACCGGGGTCCCGACAATTAATTAGATGGTTCAAGTTATTTAGATACCCCGCAATTTAAATGTTGTTAGGCCATGGCAAAAGATAGTACCGGTTCGCTACACAAATTTAAATGAGGCCAATATAAGACTAGATTTGCCCGCATATGGGCCCCATATTTAATTATTAGGTGAATCGGCATAAGGCCTCCAGACCACACAAATATGCATGCGAGCATGACAAGTTGATATGCAACAATTTATCTAGTTGGCAATTTATAAAATAGGGTTCTCGGGTAAGGGTCACACATTGAGGGGTTCGGCGATCTTGAGGTTCCGGGGTTCTGGGGTTCGGTCTCGGCGGGATTGTTCTCGGATAACTGAGGTCGATCTTGTCGCATCCGGGAAGCAGGACTTGGGTCGGTGTCGGGGCGCATCGGATTCTTCCGGGTCGGTGCCGATCTTGTCGTCGCCGTGGTCTTCGGGTTCGTGCCATCGATTCGGTCTTGGCATTCGGGCGAGGTACTTGGCGTATCCGCGTCGGCAATCTTGGAGTTCTTCAGGTTCGGACGCGGTTCTCGGCGAACTGGTCGGTTCCCTGTCGGAGGCCTTGGCGCTTCGGATCGGTCTTCGGTTCGGGGGTCTCGGCGTCCAGGGTGAAGTACTCGGCGTCCTCGAGGGAGTACTTGGCGGCTGGGGTTCCGACGAGCTTGGCGTCCTTGTCGGAGTTCTCGGATGGCGATGTCGGTCTTGGGTTTGGCGCCGGTGGATCTTGGCGATTCCATGAAGGCCTTGGTGTTTCAGTCCGGTGTCGATCTCCGGGTACCGTGGTTTCTCGGTGTGGTTGGCGCACTTGGCCTAAGTCGAGTTTTCTCCCGAAGATCTCGGGGTTCCCTCTTGGTTTTGCCGATGCCGATCTTGTCATTGGACTCGGGCGTTTTGGAGAACATCGCACAAACTCACAAAACACACGTGGCGGAGATGAGGACGCTGGTGCCGCCGGGACGCTGGGGTCCAGCGGCTCGCCGACGGCCGCCAGAGGACGCAGGAGGCCGGAGGTGGAAGAGGGCGCTGCCGAGGCCGTGGGGTTCGAGGTCGACGCCGGTGGGGAAGAGCGGTGGCGATCTTGTCGAGGGAGCTTGCAGGGGAGCGGACGGGCGAGCTCGGGCAGCCGTGGAGGTTCTGGGCCGCCTGGGGAGCGGGTCTTAGGCGCCAAGAGCTCGGGCCAAGCGGAGGCATCTGGGACGCCATGCCGCTGGGAAGCCGCCAGGCAGGCGAGGGCGACCGGCGGCCTTCGAGCTTGCGGGACGGGCGAGGCAGTCTGCCGGAGGGTGGCGGAGGCCGGCGACGACGGAGGCGAGCTCGAGGAGCAAAGGCGAGAGGGAGGCGAGGCGGAGGCAAGAGGCGGACACGGGCCGGACGTAGAGGGGGCCGAGGAGGAAGAGGCCGACGCCGGAGGGAGGAGGAGAGGGGCTCGCAGTGGCGCCGGTGGGGGAAGGTGGCTGGTGGCGCCGGAGGAGGAGGGCGGGCAGCACCACGCTGAGGAGGGCGCCAAGCGGCGGGCAAGCGACGGGCTCCGAGGGGACGCAAGGAGGGAGGCGGAGAAGGGAGGGGGAGTGGGTCCAGGGAGGAAAGAGAGGGAGGTCTGCGGGTTGGGGCCAGCCTGTAAGGGAGAGTGGTAGGAGGGGGATGGGTGAGAAAGAGAGAGAGGGGGGAAAAAGTCTAGGATTGATGAGGTGGCGGGGTGGGTAGGAATTGGGGGAGAGGGTGAGGTGGCGAGCTGTGAGAGGTGGGTAGGATAGGATTTGGTGGGACTAGGATTTAGAGTTTAGGTTTTATAAATGTGTGTTTGCTTGGTTTTGTTCATTCTAAAACAAGGCTACTTTGCAAATAGTTTTTAGGTAAATAAAATATCCGATACGATCGGGGTTTTGGCATTTGAAACAAAGAGGGGTATTTGTACAAAACAAAACTAGGCTTTTTCGAAAGAGTGCATAAACAATGCATGATGATGATGCAATGCACAAAAACAACGCGATTTTCTAGTAGTGGTTTTATGGGATGCCACACCGACACCACTAACAATGGATCTCGCCTCGAGATCCGCCTCATGGTACCGGAAGGAAGGTCGGCGATCTGAATCTTCTTGCTTCGTGTAGATCCTCGCGACACCACTAACAAGAGGTCGTTGTCCGTGATCGTCGAGAGAACACTCCGGGATCAAAAAGGTCGAAGGTAGATGTATCAACAAATAAAGCCACCTCTATCTTCGATAGAAAGAGGGAACCGATGCATTCTCATCCACTTCAATGTACAAAAGCGAATAGAAGGGGTAGTCGGCATGGGGGCCAATCCATCACGCACCCAAACTATTACTCCGCACAATCAGTATAAAAGCGTCCATCCATTCTCGGAATCAGACTGAAGATCTCGACACTCGAGGTTCGGAAATAAAGGAGTGATGCAGACTCTGCATCGGATCTGGCGTAGATGATGTCGTCGTGTCGGAAAACACCGGATAGCACAAACAAGGAACAAAGAATGGTACCACAGAAGACGGATTCCTCAGATAGCATGAAGACCAGATGTAGAAGCATCGTTACCAAAGGAGGAAGCGAAACCCTAAAGGTGCAACGGAAACCCAACCACGAGATATCCTGGACTCGAAGAGAGAGAAGAGAGCGGATTCAAAACACGCAGAGGTGAGAGGAGAGCAGCAGAGGGGTAAGGAGTAAAATCAGACCTAATCAGAACTAACCAACCGATTTTGCAAAAATAGTTTTGACACTCTACTTCGGCCGTTAGCTAGGTTATCCTACAGGCTGGACTTGTGGGGTATCGCAACCGAGCTCGATACCACTCATAACACCCTCATAATCGGACCTATGCAAGTTTTAGCGAAACCCGCCAAACCCGCATGAAACGATTCAAAGGTGCCACCAGCACTTTCGCGGGTGGAAAACGAAGTAATAACATTACACAACAGTCCTCGATGGGACCCACAGAACAGATATATATACAACATGACTCCATGAGTCAAGAATACAGATATAATATACAAAGATCCAAATCACCTTGAAAACGAGAGAGCGTCTAGCTACGGACAAGATGCAAATGGGGCTAAGTGCCCTGAAGAATAACCAATGGCGTCCATAACCCTGCGCAGGCCAAGCCGGAAGGGTAACCCTGCTAACGACGTCGATCTCAAACCTGCTTAAACAAAAGGTGCGTAAAGGGCAAAGGAAAAGAGGAGCGCCAAGACGAGGCCAAGACACGGCGAGGCTAGAATTCGCGGTCCTCGCCTACATAGGTATGGTGGATCGAAGCAAAGCATGCACTATACCACCTATAGAGACTCGATATAATGACGGCTATCGAGAGGGTAAGAAAGACCTATTCGAACCAACACCAAACAAACCCATCCTGGTATTTCCCCCTCGAGACCAAACGAGGAAGTCAACCGAGGAACTTACACCGTTGGAAGTTTTATTTATTCAGTTATCGTTGCAGCAATTACTAGTCAAATATAGATAATCATCCTGATAAAATAAGCAGTGGGCCGTTTTAGATAACCTTTCCGTTGTAGTTGCAACACTTAATAGTCAGATACAATTAGCATGAGTTGACCCCAAAACCCAGCAGTTGTTGGTACTTTTATTCAGCCATTCCGTTGTAGTTGCAATACTTACTAGTCAGGTACAATGGTCGCAAGCGACACTCCAACAAGCAATTGTGGGCAGTATTATTTAGACATTCCATCATAGTGAAGCTGATTACTAGTCATTATAAAGTCAAATTTATAGCACTACTTTAGTTATAGTTGTCTATGATCGAGATACTGTGCTCCAAGTCGTCCATAACCGCGGACACGGCTTTCAGAAAGTTTTACCCGGCCGGGGTGCACAAATAGCAACACACACTCGATCAACCTCGGAAAAACCAAATCAAAACTCAACGAGGCCTTCACGACAAAGCAATCACAGGATTCAGAAATATTTCAGGGCCACCCTTGAGTACACCATAGCGGTTAGTGACTCCGAGATTGACCCGAGGTTTGGGTGGACGGTCAGAACGATGGGAACCCAAAACTGGGCTTGTCGACACCGCAACGTTCCCGATCCTAACAAGCGATGGTGCTCCTCGCACAATCGTAAATACAGTAGTAGCATGGCATAAGTACAGGATAGTAAATAAAACCTCAAACTAGTTTGTGGCCCCAAGAAATAAGACTGAATCAAGCTCGCCTGGGGGTCCCATAATCCTCCGGATGTGGATAGCGAGATAAATCAAGGAACAGTATCAAGTACTCGGGTTCTACGGGACACAAGTGGGCGGTCGGAAACCAAATATTATCTATCACCCACCGATGCCTCGCGCTTTACTTCAATTTTAGTTGTTAAACAATAATTAAAGTGAACGATAATTAAAGCCATGATCATCTCCAACATCAACATGCAATACATCAACAAGCGTGGCAATCGACGACACGCAATCAAGACTTGAGCAAGCGACTCACGCAAGTCCAACTATCTACCAAACAACAGGTAATAGGATGTGTCCAAGGCAATATAAGGCTGCAGGGGATATCACGGGTACGAAAACTAGAGCAACGCAACACAGATAGCAATAGTTCAATAGGAGGGAATAAATACTATAAAAATAAGATAGGTAGAAAGGGGGAGATGCTCGCCTGAAAACATTGCCGAAGGTTCAACCGAAGATCGGGTCGACACTCGCATTAACTCAACGGCCTTATCCGCGAAGAAGCAAAACACTAGAACAAACACCGGATGCAATATTTAATACTACGGCAAAAGATCGGGCATGATGCATGTATGAGGTATGACATGGCAAAGGTGCGATGCAATTTAGGTCATATTAAGCGGAATCGGGGTCCCGACAATTAATTAGATGGTTCAAGTTATTTAGATACCCCGCAATTTAAATGTTGTTAGGCCATGGCAAAAGATAGTACCGGTTCTCTACACAAATTTAAATGAGGCCAATATAAGACTAGATTTGCCCGCATATGGGCCCCATATTTAATTATTAGGTGAATCGGCATAAGGCCCCCAGACCACACAAATATGCATGCGAGCATGACAAGTTGATATGCAACAATTTATCTAGTTGGCAATTTATAAAATAGGGTTCTCGGGTAAGGGTCACACATTGAGGGGTTCGGCGATCTTGAGGTTCCGGGGTTCTGGGGTTCGGTCTCAGGGTCCGGATCTGGGGTTCGGTCTCGGCGGGATCGTTCTCGGATAACTGAGGTCGATCTTGTCGCATCCGGGAAGTAGGACTTGGGTCGATGTCGGGGCGCATCGGATTCTTCCGGGTCGGTGCCGATCTTGTCGTCGCCGTGGTCTTCGGGTCTGTGCCATCGATTCGGTCTTGGCATTCGGGCGAGGTACTTGGCGTATCCGCGTCGGCAATCTTGGAGTTCTTCAGGTTCGGACGCGGTTCTCGGCGAACTGGTCGGTTCCCTGTCGGAGGCCTTGGCGCTTCGGATCGGTCTTCGGTTCGGGGGTCTCGGCGTCCGGGGTGAAGTACTCGGCGTCCTCGAGGGAGTACTTGGCGGTTGGGGTTCCGACGAGCTTGGCGTCCTTGTCGGAGTTCTCGGATGGCGATGTCGGTCTTGGGTTTGGCGCCGGTGGATCTTGGCGATTCCATGAAGGCCTTGGTGTTTCAGTCCGGTGTCGATCTCCGGGTACCGTGGTTTCTCGGTGTGGTTGGCGCACTTGGCCTAAGTCGAGTTTTCTCCCGAAGATCTCGGGGTTCCCTCTTGGTTTTGCTGATGCCGATCTTGTCGTTGGACTCGGGCGTTTTGGAGAACATCGCACAAACTCACAAAACACACGTGGCCAGAGGTGAGACGCTGGTGCTGCTTGCCGGGACGCTTGGGGTCCAGCTGCTCGCCGACGGTGCCGGGGACACGCAGGAGGCCGGAGGTGGAAGAGGGCGCTGCCGAGGCCGTGGGGTCCGAGGTCGACGCCGGTGGGGAAGAGCGGTTGCGATCTTGTCGAGGGAGCTTGCAGGGGAGCGGACGGGCGAGCTCGGGCAGCAGCGCGGGAGGTTCTGGCCGCGCTGGGGAGCGGGTCTTAGGCGGCCTTGCGGAGCTCGGGGCGGGCGGAAGCCTTGGGACGCAAGGGATCGGGGAAGCTTCGCCACAGCGTGCTGGAGGCGAAGGCGAGGCCACCGGGCAGCTCGAGCTTCTTGGGACGTGAGGCGAGGAGGCGTGCCGGAGGGTGGCGGAGGCCGGCGACGACGGAGGCGAGCTCGAGGAGCAGCGCCGAGGGGGAGGCGAGGTCGGAGTCGGGCGGAGGCAAGGGGCGGCGCTGCCGGAGGCGGCGGACACGGGCCGGACGTAGAGGGGGCCGAGGAGGAAGAGGCCGACGCCGGAGGAAGGAGGAGGGCTCATGTGGCGCCTGGGGAAGGTGGCTGGTGCCGGGAGGAGAGGGAGGCGGCAGACCGCTGTGAGGAGGGCCAAGGCGGGCGGCCGAGCGATGGGCTCAGTGAGGGCGGAGGGAGGCGGAGAAGGGAGGGGGAGTGGGTCGAGGGAGGAAAGAGAGGGAGGTCTGCGGGGTGGGGCCAGCCTGTAAGGGAGAGGGGTAGGAGGGGGCTGGGTGAGAAAGAGAGAGAGGGGGGAAAAAGTCTAGGATTGATGAGGTGGCGGGGTGGGTAGGAATTGGGGGAGAGGGTGAGGTGGCGAGCTGTGAGAGGTGGGTAGGATAAGATTTGGTGGGACTAGGATTTAGATTTTAGGTTTTATAAATGTGTGTTTGCTTGGTTTTGTTCATTCTAAAACAAGGCTACTTTGCAAATAGTTTTTAGGTAAATAAAATATCCGATACGATCGGGGTTTTGGCATTTGAAACAAAGAGGGGTATTTGTACAAAACAAAACTAGGCTTTTTCGAAATAGTGCAGACAAACAATGCATTATGATGACGATGCAATGCACAAAAACAACGCGATTTTCTAGTAGTGGTTTTGCGGGATGCCACACCAAGGAAGGAGGAGACGTCGAGGTGCTGCACGTGTGCATCTCACGGAGGCATCGCCACTTGTGGTCCTAGATCGGATCGGATCGCGAGGAGGAGAAGCGAGTACGACTACATCACCCACGTTCCGACGAACGTTCTGCTGTGCGAATCTTCAATGGTATGAAGATCTAATCCAATCTCTCTCGTTGTTTGTATCTCCTAGATTAGATCTTGGCTTCCCTCTGTTCGCATCCGTAGAAAATTTTGATTTACTATGCCGCGAAACCCTTCACATAATCACTCCGTCCCGCTGTAACAATTGTGTTGGATATTGCTTTATTTCGTTAGGGGAAATTTTCCCGGTGTTGATTACTATTGTACTTGATGCTTGTGAGTGGAACCATTGGATTATTGTTTATGTTCAGATTATTATCCATTATCATATCATCTTTGATCTTGATCCATATGATGTCTTGTGAGTAGTTCGTTTAGTTCTTGAGGACATGGGAGAAGTCATGTTAGTAGTAGTGAATATGTGATTTGTTATTATTCAATGGTTTAGTATTTAAACTGTGGTGCTATTCTTCTAGTGGTGTCATGTGAACGTCGACTACATGATACTTCACCATTTATGGGCCTAGGGGAATGCATTGTGTATTTGGCTACTAATCGTGGGGTTGCTAGAGTGACAGATACCTGAACCCCCGTTGGACACCTTTGCACGAGGAAGTGTAGGATCTCGGAGTTTAAGACTGTGGTTATATTTATATCTTAATTACTTTCCTGTAGTTACGGATGTTTGCAGGGGTTTTAATCACAAGTATGTATTAGTCCTAGGAGGTGCAGTATGTTAGCACATGTTCACCCACACAACACTTACAAACACCAAAGAAGAGTACTCAGCTATTTGCAGGAAAAGCACTTGACAGAATTCCCATGTGTCCTCGAGAACGTTTGGGCTTGTCCTTTGCTAAGAAAGGATTGGGCCACTTGCTCTGTTTGTTCGTTACTTCTGTTCCTTGCTCTTTGTTTTGTTACTTTGTCAGAAAACCACTAAAAATCCATTTGCTAAGTATTCACAAGGATTTCCTATTCCATACCACTGTTCAGCACCTTCTGCTCCTCGTTTTGATCGACACTCCTATTTATCGAAAGTACTACGATACACCCCCTATACTTGTGGGTCATCAAGACTATTTTCTTTCGTCGTCGCCGGGGAGTGAAGCGCTATTGAAGAGTGGAACTGGTAAGCAAACTTTTACTGTGAGTATTTCCTTTTGTTACTGTTTGTTTCTTTGTTTCCAATATGGATAACCCACTTGGTTTTCTGTTTGGGAAAACTACTGCCACTGAAAGGGTAGTAGATAAACCACCACCTGTTGAGATAGATCCTTTTAAGATACCTGCGAGTATTGTTAATCGTGTCATGGATAATTATTATTTTGGGGATGGAACTGTCCATCCTGGTGATCACTTGCTTTATATCCATGAATTATGCGGGTTGTTTAAGTGTGCAGGTATCACAACTGAACAGGTAAAGAAGAAGTTACTCTCCATATCTTTGAAAGGGAGAGCTGAGGCATGGTATAAGCTACTAAAGATGGACAATCCATGGAATGGGAGGAGATGATATCTCTCTTTTACTCTAAAATTTATCCTCCCAGTGAAATCTAAAAGGATATAAGTCTTATATATAACTTTTGGCCTCTTGACGGAGAGAGTACAGCTCAAGCTTGGGGGAGACTGAAGTTATTAATGCTTAAATGTCCTATTCATGAACTCCCTAACAATATTATTCTCAATAACTTTTATGCCAGACTTTCTCTTTAGGATAAAGATTTACTAGATGCTTCTTGTGCTGGATCGTTCAAAAGTATGAAGGAAGAAGTTAAATGGGATCTCTTGGACCGTATTCAAGATAACACCGAAGCTTGGGAGAATGACAAAGGAAGGAAGTCAGGTATAAGCTATGACTATGAATGTATTAAATCTTTTATGGGAACTGATAACTTCCGTGATATTAGCAATAAGTTTGGCCTTGATCCTCAAGTTCTTTCGTAATGTTTTAATGCCTTTTCCTCTTATATTGAGATTCCCAAGAAAGAGTGGGATAAGTACCATGCTCCTTATAAAGAAGTTGTTACCCACGTTCCTGCTAGTGTAGAGGTTGTTGATCCTATTTTGCCTGAACCTTATGTTGAGAATATCCCTTTTCCCTCCAAGGTAAGGGAACAATCTATTTTGGCTAATGTGGTTAGCAAAAGCTCAAAGAAAACTATAGGATCCAATGAGCTTATTGATATAGAGCCTATGGTAGCTATTGTGAAGGATATTGTCACTAGAAATATAGAGGATGAGTACATTGTCTTTTGTGAGGATGCTACTAATATTGTTTCTCATCCTAAGAAAGTTAGAAAAGCTAGTTTTCCCATGCTCTCTGTTAAAATTGGTGATCATTCCTATTATGGTTTATGTGATATTAGTGCTATCCCTTATGAGTTTTACAGGGAAATTATGCATGAGATTGGCCCTTGTGAGCTTGAAGACATTGATGTGGTTATTCACCTTGCCAATAGAGAGCAAGTTTGCCCCATTGGTATTGTAAGAGATGTGGAGGTCCTTTGTGGTAAGATTAAATATCCTGCTGATTTTCTGGTACTTGGTAAAGAAGCTAGTAAAACCTATTGACGAGGTTTAATCTCGTCAATGCCCATTGTTATGGACTTGGGTTTTGGAGAAGATGGGGATGCTGGAGATCGCGGAACGGTTAGCAAACAAGCAACACGGGGACACGAGGTTTACCCAGGTTCAGGCCCCCGGAGGGAAAACCCTACTCCTGCTTGTCTGCTCTTGATTACGGCGAAACTGAAGGTTACAGGGGTGTGCAGATGCAATCTAGCGTGGAGGTATGTATGCGGTGGTGTACGAGAGATTGTTAGAGATGGATCTGTATATCTATTGTGGTCTAGTCTATCGGGGTGCCCTCCTCGTTGGACCCTCCTAGCCTTTATATATGAGTAGTTTACAAGTTGTATTCAAACTCTACTCTTGAGCTTTCCTTGTCTTGTGCGCTTGGGAGTCCGTGTCCATATGGGCTTCATAGCAGCCGAACCGTCATAGGCGTCATGGATCCAGGCAGGTCATCGAGTGGACCTTCCGTCGGGCTGGACCAGGTAGGCTAACATCCGGTACCCGTAGGGTATAACCATGTCAGTAGACCCCAGTGTTCAGTCGAATCGTAGATTCGGCTGAGGATTCTTCAATCTTTCGGGTGCAGTTATCTCTGTTCGTTTAGAGAATGATTTGAGTGTGTGGGGATTCTTGATGCGTGTGCCTGACTCTCCCGACGGTCAGGGTCAGTTAACTGTCTTAGGACAAAACAATACGATCTTCTTCAGATTAAAGTCCCTCGACTCGAACCCGGAACATATGCTGGCGTAATTCGACTCAGGCCGCGGAGGACTTACAGGAGTGGAATCCCAGTAAATTTTGAATGATGTACCCAACACGTCTGCCAGGATTTTCATCGCGCCTATTGGCATGGATTCTTACTAGCAGAGCGCAGTCGTGTGCGTTGCCAGGCCATCATATGGTATCTGTAGGTCTTATCTTTGCGTCGCAGACGTAGCATCCGAATGTGTATCACCGCAGAGGTGTTTCAGTTGGCCAAGGAGGATGCTACTCACTTAGCGTTAATTGGGGCAGAGTTGCCGAAAAGTTTGCATGCTGATCCGAAGGATCGCACTCGAAGATTTCATAGGATGCGCGACCAGCGCTCCCTATGGGAGTAGCCCCCGAGTGTCTGTTCGAGTCGTAGACTCGAGCAGAGACTTTAATTCAGCCATTGTTCATTTTTAGGTCCGTAGGACTCAAATTTTTTGGATGCTTGAATCCATCCTCCCTATGGGAGTAGCCCCCGAGTCCGTAGTGGAGTCGCAGACTCGACGTAGGACTCGAAGAATAGTTCAGTGGTGTTATGCTTCGGGTGCGCGGCCAGCGCTCCTGATAGGAGTAGCCCCTGAGTGTCTGGCGGAGTCGTAGACTCGGGCAGAGACTCGAGTCTTGTATCATGTAGCCGAAAATCTCGTGAGCGTACCGCTGACCCGGAAGTACATCGGGTGCGCGACCAGCGCTCCCTATGGGAGTAGCCCCCGAGTGTCTAGTCGAGTCGCAGACTCGAGTGGATACTCATGCGAGGAGAAACCACTGACCCGGAAGTATATCGAGTCAGCGTCTCATGCATAAAGATCCAAGAATCGATGATGCAGTCGGAGTTGACGTGGCGGACTCGTGAGGCGTTTAGCCGAAAGGACTCGACGTTGCGGATAAAGTTGATGTCGTTGCTTCTGTCGGGTGCGCGACCAGCGCTGCGCCTTTGTAGCATCAAGCGATGCAACCATCCGAGTAGGGACTCGACTCTGGTCTTGAGTTTATGGCATAGCCAGTTATTTCGTCGACTCCTGTTGGAGGACTAGATAGAATAGCTCGGCACAGTCAGCGTCTTTGTAAGCTGCAGAAAACATGAATAATTGTGATGTACTTGTATCTTGTAAGGAATATTTGCCTTTTGGCTTGTATAGTAAGATTCTGGTGCCCATCGAGTCGACACTTTTGCACTGTATGCTAGGCCTTTTCGTTAGCCTGATTACCCTTAGTCTCAGTACCTTGCCGAGGCACTCGGAGTTTAAGGATTCGAAGATCAGGCAGAATCAGCTACTCGGTCTATCACGTTCGAGGTGCTCGAGTGCGTGGAACCGATGGCACATTAGGTTACTCGAAGAGGGGGCAGCCCCCGAGTGTTTCGAGTGCGAGTTAAAGTAAGAAAGAAAATCAACTCGGAGTAGAGAACTTAGCTTTGTTGGTTGTAGTTGTTGTGGACGGAGTCGACGCGGTAGTGGGTCACGCATGGACGCGGTCGACGCGGCGAACCACAGTCATAGCAGCAACAGGTTTCCGGAGTTGATGGTGGTAGCGAGCTCCGCATCCGAAGATTACCGGCATCCGAAGGATGTATCAGGTCATCGCAGCCGAAAGCCGCATCGGGTTACTAATGTCGAGGGAGCCCCCGAGTCGAAGACCACACCGGGTCACCGCAGCCGAAAGCCGCGGCTGGTCGCCGAGGCAGAGGGAGCCCCGAGTCGTTGGAGTCGAAGACCGCAGCGGGTCGCCGGAGTCGAAGATTATAGCGGGTTGCCTGAGTCGATGTGGAGGCCAGCGTTGACGCAGTGGACGTAGTCGATACTGCGGACAGAGTTGTACGACGGACGGACATACGTATTCGATGCGATACCAATCGGAGGACGCAGCAGCGATCATCGGATTTTTGTCATCTGGGGTCGACGCCTCGCGTGAATATCCTGATTAATCGTACTGTATCACACGCAAACAGAGCGCCAGAGCGCCACCGCCAGATCGAGCTTGATTGCCATGTTATCAATTGTACGTTCGGACTTAACTTTCCTCAGGTCCCTGATTATTTACTTGTGGCACGCGCGATCAGGATTTGATCCCTTTTTTCTTCATGTGATGGCTTTCCCTTGAGACTTGAACCAAACGTTTTTGATTTTTCCTTTCAATTGAGCATTTATTGGATCGATCCACATGCACAGATTTGTATGGACTTAGGCCGACGCTGGTTGATGCAAGCATGTACACGGTTGATAGATGCTATCAAGGAAACAATCCACCAATTCCGATCTATCTCTGTTGTAACTGCAGCACTCGATCGCCATGGGAACAGTCCATGACTACAGAAGACGCCTGATGGCAGGTTGGCCACGTACTTGTCGTGAAGACGAGACGTATATTTGTTGATGAAGAAGCCGACCATGCCTACATGGAAGAATCAACCGGATGTGATCCGACCGCCATTGATGATGAGCGAGCCGAAGTGGATCTTCTCGCCGGAAGCCGACGAATCGTAGATCGCAGGTGATGGGACCGTCACGATCGCACAATCAGCGCCCACAGTTCCCACAAACGGTGCCAATTGACGAGGTTTAATCTCGTCAATGCCCATTGTTATGGACTTGGGTTTTGGAGAAGATGGGGATTCTAGAGATCGCGAAACGGTTAGCAAACAAGCAACACAGGGACACGAGGTTTATCCAGGTTCAGGCCCCCGAAGGGAAAACCCTACTCCTGCTTGTCTGCTCTTGATTACGGCGGAACCGAAGGTTACAGGAGTGCGCAGATGCAATCTGGCGTGGAGGTATGTATGCGGTGGTGTACGAGAGATTGTCAGAGATGGATCTGTAGATCTGTTGTGGTCTAGTCTATCGGGGGTGCCCTCATCGTTGGACCCTTCTAGCCTTTATATATGGGGAGGCTAGGTCTCGGGTGCCAATACGAGTAGGTTACAAGTTGTATTCAAACTCTAGTCTTGAGCTTTCCTTGTCTTGTGCGCTTGGGAGTCCGTGTCCGTATGGGCTTCATAGCAGCCGAACCGTCATAGGCGTCATGGATCCAGGCAGGTCGTCGAGTGGACCTTCCGTCGGGCTGGACCAGGTAGGCTAACATCGGGTACCCGTAGGGTATAACCATGTCACCTATCCTATCATCTTTGGTAGACCCTTCCTTAATACTTGTGGGGCTATCATAGATTGTAGGAAGGAAATTTTTTTGACTAAGTTTGATGGAGAATCTTATGAGTTTAATTTTTCCAAATTTGCCAAAACCCCCTATGGAAATGAATTACCTGATGAGGATTTCACGGTTGAACAACTTTCTTCTATTTCTCTTGCTCCTAACAATGCTTTACAGCAGTTCATGGAAGATCATGAAAGTGATACCTTTATGAAGGAAAGAGATGAGATTGATGAGGTTTTCCTTCGTCAGCCTGAGTTACTTAAGCATAATTTACATGTGGAGGATTTGGGTACCACATTACCACCCAAAGGAGATCCTGTTTTCGAATTAAAGCCTTTACCTGATGATCTTAAATATGTTTATCTTGATGATAAGAAGATATATCCTGTTATTATTAGTTCTAAACTTTCAGGGAAGGAATAAGAAAGGCTATTGGAGGTATTGAAGAAGCACCGAGGAGCTATGGGTTATACTCTGGATGATTTAAAAGGAATTTCTCCCACTATATGTCAGCATGCTATTAATATTGAGCCTGATGCAAAACCAGTTGTTGAGCACCAACGCCGTTTAAATCCTAAAATGAAGGAAGTGGTAAGAAATGAGGTATTAAAACTCCTTGATGGTGGTATTATTTATTCTATTGCTGATAGTCAATGGGTTAGCCCTGTTCATTGTGTTCCCCAGAAAGGAGGAATTACTATTCTCCCTAATGAGGATAATGAGCTTATACCTCAGAGAGTAGTAGTTGGGTATAGAATGTGCATTGATTTTAGAAAGATTAATAAAGTTACTAAGAAAGATCATTATCCTTTGCCCTTTATTGATCAAATGCTTGAGAGGCTGTCCAAAAAGACTCACTTTTGCTTTCTTGATGGTTATTCTAGGCCTTCTCAAATTGCTGTGAAAGCACAGGACCAGGAGAAAACCACTTTCACTTGTCCTTATGGTACTTATGCTTATAGGTGTATGCCTTTTGGTTTATGTAATGCTCCTGCCACCTTTCAGAGATGTATGTCTACTATCTTTCATGGTTTTTGTGAAGAAATTGTGGGGGTTTTCATGGATGTTTTTTCCGTCTATGGAACTTCTTTTGATAACTGTTTGCACAACCTTGATAAAGTTTTGCAGAGATGTGAAGAAACAAACCTTGTTCTTAACTGAGAGAAATGTCATTTCATGGTCAATGAAGGAATTATTCTTGGACATAAGATCTCTAAAAGAGGTATTGAAGTTGACAGAGCCAAAATTGAAGCAATCGAGAAGATGCTTTGTCCTAGGGATATCAAAGGTATCCGTAGTATCCTTGGTCATGTTGGTTTCTATAGGAGATTTATTAAAGATTTCTCCAAAATTTCAAAGCCCCTTACTAATCTTCTTCAAAAAGATGTACCTTTTGTTTTTGATGATGATTGTAAGGAAGCTTTTGAAACTTTGAAGAAAGATTTAACAATTACTCCTATAGTCCAACCACCTGATTGGAGTTTACCTTTTAAAATCATGTGTGATGCTAGTGACTTTGCTATGGGTGCTGTCCTTGGACACCGTGTTGACAAGAAGCTGAATGTTATTCATTATGCTAGCAAGACTCTAGATGCTGCACAAAAGAATTATGCTACTACTGAAAAAGAGTTCTTAGTTGTAATCTTTGCCTGTGATAAGTTTAGACCATATAATGTTGATTCTAAGGTTATTATTCATACTGACCATGCAGCTATTAAGTACCTTATGACAAAGAAGGACGCTAAGCCTAGGCTTATAAGGTGGGTGTTGCTTTTGCAAAAGTTTGATGTGCATATTGTGGATAGGAAAGGTGCTGATAATCCTGTTGCTGATAATTTATCTCGTTTGGAAAACATTTCTTTTAACCCTTTGCCTGTTAATGATAATTTTGTAAATGAGCAATTAGCTGCAATAAGGGTAAGTCCACATGAGAATCCTTGGTATGCTGATTATGCTAACTTTATTGTTTCTAAGTATTTTCCTCCAACCTTTACAGCCGAACAAATAAGGAAATTCTTCTATGATCTAAGGCATTACTTTTCGGATGACCCACACCTATATAAAGAAGGAATAGATGGCATTATAAGAAGATGTGTTCCATAATTTGAACAACAAGAGATATTAAGAAAATGCCATGGCAGCGCTTATGGAGGACACCATGCTGGAGATAGGACAACACAGAAGGTTTTACAATCTGGATGTTATTGGCCTACTCTTTTTAAAGATGCAAGGAAGTTTATCTTATCCTGTGATGAGTGCCAACGAGTAGGTAACATCTCTAGACGCAATGAAATGCCTATGAATTATTCTCTTGTTATTGAGCCTTTTGATTGTTGGGTATTCGACTTTATGGGGCCTTTTCCTCCTTCAAAAGCGTATACTCATATTCTTGTTGCTGTTGATTATGTTACAAAGTGGGTAGAAGCCATACCTACGAGCAGTGCTGATGGTAAGACCTCTTTGAAAATGCTCAAAGATGTCATTTTTCCTAGGTTCGGTGTACCTAGATATATCATGACTGATGGAGGCTCCCATTTTATTCATAGGGGTTTTAGAAAAACTCTCGCCAAGTATGATGTAAACCACAGAATAGTTTCAGCTTATCACCTCCAAACTAGCGGGCAAGTAGAACTTTTCAATAGGGAAATTAAATCTATCTTGCAGAAGACTGCCAATAGGTCTAGAAAAAATTGGGCTAAAAAGTTGAATGACGCTTTATGGGCTTATAGAACTGTTTATAAATCCTATGGGGATGTCTCCTTACAAAATGGTCTATGAGAAAGCTTGTCACTTGCCTTTAGAATTAGAACACAAAGCCTATTGGGCAGTGAAAGAGTTGAATAGAGATTTTAGACTTGCTGGTGAGAAGAGACTGCTCGATTTGAGTAATCTAGATGAGTGGAGAGGGTAAGCTTACAAAAATGCTAGGCTCTTTAGGGAGAAAGTGAAAAGATGGCATGATAGGAGAATTCTCAAAAGGGAGTTCCATGTTGGTGAGAAAGTTCTTTTGTATAGGTCTCGTCTCAGATTTTTTGCAGGGAAACTACTCTCCAAATGGGAAGGACCTTTTGTTATCAAGAAAGTGTACCGTTCAAGTGCCATCAAAATCTCTTCTTTGAAGGATGACACAACACAGGTGGTTAATGGTCAAAGACTAAAAAATTATATTTCTGGAGATTCTTACAATGAAGAAGTGGATGTTAGTGAAATGATGACTCCATAAGAATTTATCAAGAACCAAACACCAGAAACTGCAGAGTTCGTCTTCAAATAGGTAAAGAGTGGTGAAAACAGAAGGTTTGTGAATCTCCAATCTTTTTATATTTTTGATGTTTTTAATACATAAGGGAAGTTACGAGACAAAACTGAAGAGGAAGCGGAGCCCAGAGTGGACAAACCCACCCCAGGCGCGGGCCCAGCCTGGCCGCGCCTAAGGGGGTGTTCCACCCCCAGACTCCGTATCCACTTTGTTTTTGTGTCAAAACTTTCCTTATGAATTGAATCTTCATAATATATAACCCCCCGGGTTCCCCGAGGTCCGTGCATCATGTTCTCATCGTGTTTTCGTTTCAATATGTTTCTGTCAGAAAATCTTCTCAAGTTTAGACCACCATGGCCTCCGCCAACACAAAGGCAAGAAGCCCGTGGAGATAGAGTTGGAAGAATACCACCACAGAAGGAGTGAATCATCATCAGGTTTGGCATCCCCTTGGCTTGTTCCAAGCTTGGAGGAGTGTCGCGGTATCACCACCCTTATCTTTCATATTTTACCTTTTTAATGGATTCATATCTGTGGTAGAGAAGTTATCTTATAGTTTGGTTTGCATGTGGAAGTATCTCTCTTTTAGTTGGTTATCTGTGTATCCCTTGGTGTGAGTGCCTTTATTGGAATATTAATGAGAAGTCTCATCTTTTACTTTTTGCACTTCTTATTTTTTTTGCAATCTCTATTATATGATGGATCTTGTTGTTCAGTATTGGCACCACTTTGGGATCATCAAGTGGATCTAAATTGGTTTTGGCAAACTGAGTTCTGGTCAGTGGCATTAGTTTGAAATAAAAGAAAGAAAGGAAAAGCTTACAGGTACTTGGTATCAATTGTTTTCTTTCTTGTTGGCTCATCAGCTTAGTATTCTTTATTTAAGATTCTTTTGTGTTTTCAAGGAAGATTGCATGTTTGGATTTATTACTTGTATGTTTGCTTGCTTATTTCAACTCTTTTGCTTGCTATCCACCCTTGCTAGCCAAAAACCTATTTTGAGAGGGCATACTTCTCATGTTTCCAAAACCCTTTGAATCAAAAACTTTTGCCACGTGTGTCCACCATATCTACCTAATAGCTATTGCTATTCCTAGTAAATTCTCAAGCTTTATCTAACTTTCGAATTAAAAAGTATTTTTTTATGAGAAAACTAGTTAGTAAAGCTCTCACGAACTTGATGGCACACTTTATTTACTTGCCCCTAATAAACTTGAACAATTGTGGACATCGAAGTTGTATATTATTGCATCTATACGTTGGGATTAACAGAACCGTGCTGTCACGGGGAACGCTTTCAATATTGCACTTGTACTCTGTACACAGTTGATATCGTGCTCTTTTATCTATGAATGTCAACGGTGTGAAATAAAGAGGGGACTTGTAAGTCCATAAAGTTTGTATTCTGTGTTAGAGAAAACATGACATTGCATTTGGGCGTCTGTATTTAATGATCCATTCACCGTGTGTGACATGTGAAAAAACATGACATTGCATGTGGTAGCGGTCGACGGTTAGTGATGCATGCTGATAAACGTGGTTTGACAGATGAAACGTCTATGTTAAACAGCCATCACAACCGTTACCATCATATGTGCACAAGAGGATCATGCTACCATTATCAGATGGTAGATAGAGGGTGCACCTCGGCCATCCCGGGCAGCAAATCCGCGTCGATATAGTAAGTAATTGAGAGGGAGAATGATTAAAAACATAGTTAAAACAGAAGTTCCCATCGTTTTGTTCTCTTACATGTTAGTGGTGATAAAGTATTTATTTTTTTCAGTTCATTAAAATTTATTTTGCAATTCTATTTGAAACACCAATATGCCAATATCATGTATAGACACACATACTATTATAGCATTTTAGAAAATTGATATAAAAATCTGTGGCATCCCGCAAAACCACTACTAGAAAATCACGTTGAATTTGTGCATTGCATCGTCATCATCATGTGTTGTTTGCCAAAAACTATTTTTCGCAAAGCCCGAATTGTTTTCCAAACGCCCCATCTTTATTCAAACGCCAAACCCGGGTATCCGGAATATTTTATTTTGTCTGATATCGGTTTGCAAAAGTCTTGTTTGAAATAAATAAAAATATTTATTATTTTTGAGCAGGCGGTCGAGCGGGCGAATGGCGAGCGAACGCCCGAGATTTTAAATCGGTCCACGACAAATCCTAAGGCTACCAACTAACCTACCCACACCCCGGCCACCTCACCCCAACCAATCACCGGATGCCACCTCACCTCCCAAACTCCCTCCAACCAGACCACTGGTCCACTCCCTCTCTCTCCCTCCAGCCAGCCCCACTCCAGCACACCACTCCCTCAGGCACGCACGCACCCGACACACACCATCCTCCCTCCCTCACTCTCCTGCCCCGTCCCCCCTCCCTGCCAGTGGACCCCCTCCCCCCCCGTGGCCCCCCTGCCCCACCAGACTCACCCCACCGGATCCCCAGCACCCGATCCCCACCTCCCCGCGGGTCCCACGCCCTGGCCACACCACTGCCTCCTCCCATCCTCTCTCCCTTCTTCCTCCTCTCCGAATCAAGACTCACGCCCACGCCTCCCGCTGCCCGAGCCCTTCCTCCCCTTGGCGGCCCTCACCGCCGGCGACCCCAACGGCCTTTCCTCGATCATGCCCTCCGCCCAGACCCCAAGGCGACGCCTCTCTGCCGCTTCCCTCCGCCTCCCGCCATGGCGCCACCGCAGCACCTCCGCTCCGGCCTCCCCCGCGCCCCAGCCCAGCCACACGCCAAGCCGCAGCGCTTGCTGGACGCCACCCTCGCCCAGGCGCCTCCAGCCTCCCGGCCCGCCCGCCTCGCCTCCGCCCTCCGCAGCCCCTCGCTTCCTCCTCGCCTTCCGAGCCACCTCCGCCCTGCCGCCCTGCTCGCCCACCGCTGCCGCCGCTCACCGCGCTTCAGCGCCGCTCCTCTGCCGCCGCCGCCCGCTGCCGACTACCGCCAGATCCGCTGCCCTCGCCTGCCTCGGGCCGCCCGAAGCCGCAGTGGTTGCTGCCTCGCCGCCGCCAGCCGCCTTTGAGCCGCCCGACACCGCCAGGGAACCCGGCCGCCACCGCGAGTCCATGATGTTTCGCGGCGTGTACCAGTTTGGCACCCCCAAGGTCGCCAGGATCTTCGATGCGGAGACCCCGTACCAACGCCCGACAAGATCTTCGGCGGGAACCACAAGACCTTCACGAAACCGAACCCGTCGACACGTCATGATATTCCTCGGAACCACCAAGTTCTCCATCCCGCACCAAGACGCGGTACCCAAGATAGCCTCCCGATTGAAGCCAATGCCCCGAGGACGCCAAGACCCGAAAGGCCGACATGGATCCGGTGACGCCAACACGCCAAGATCACCGACACGGGACGCAAGTCCGACCCGACCCGAGAACCCGACAAGATCGTCGCGACAACAAGAACGGCACCGACCAGGGTTAAACCGATGCGCCCCGACGCCACGCCAAGTTCATCTACCCGAACGCCAAGAACTACTTCCGACCGCCAAGAACGATAAGATCTACCCCGATCCGAAGACCCTAACCCCGGAGTCCGAGGACGCTTCCGTCGAACCCTGGACCCCGAGACCGGACCCTGGACCCTGTCGAACCCCGAACCCCGGAACCCAAGATCTGCCGACCCCTAATGTGCGAACCCCTCTCCGAGAACCCTATTTTATAAATGCCATCTATATAACTTGATGCATATTAATTTTTCATTTCCGCATGCATATCATTGGTTTGGGGGCCTTATGCCGATTCACCTAATAATTAAATATGGGGCCCATATGCGGGCAAATCTAGTCTTATATTGGCCTCATTTAAATTTGTGTAGCGAACCGGTAACTTATTTTCCATGTTCAAACAACGTTCAAATTATGGGTAGCTAAATAACATGAACCACCTAATTAATTGTCCGGACCCCGGTTCCGCTTAATAGGACCTACTCGCATCGCATCTTTGCCATGTCATACATCATACATGCATCATGCCGATCTTTTGCCGTAGTATTAAATAGTGCATCCGGTGTTTCTTCTAGTGTTTTGGTTCTTCGCGGATAAGGCCGTTGAGTTGATGTGAGCTTCACCGATCTTGGTTGAACCTTCGACATGTTTTCGCAGCATCTCCCCTTTCTACCTATCTTACTTTTATAGTATTTACTTCCCTCATGTTGATCTATTGATATACGTGTTGCGATGCTTGAGTTTCGCACTGTGATATACCGTGCAGCCCTATATTGCCTTGGACACATCCTATTACCGGTTGTTTGGTAGATAGTTGGACTTGCGCGTCGTAGTCTCTTGCTCAAGTGTTGTTGCGTGTCGTTCAGTGCCACAGTTGTTGATGTATTGCCGCATGTTGATGTTGGAGGTGATCTTAACTTTACTTATCGTTCACTTTACATTCCTGTTTAACAACTAAAATTGAAATAAGCAGAGGCATCGGTGGGTGATAGATAATATTTGGTTTCCGAACGCCCACTTGTGTCCCGTAGGACCCCGAGTACTTGATACTGCCTTGATTTATCGCTATCCACATCCGGAGGTATATGGGACCCCCAGCCGAGCTTGATTCATCTTATTTCTTGGGGCCACAACTAGTTTGAGGTTTTATTTACGATCCCACTTATGCCATGCTACTTATGTATTTAAATTGTGCGAGGAGCACACTCTCGCTTAGGTATGCGGAGTGATTACGCTATCGACAAGCCCAGCCACACTTTCGGGTTCCCGCTTACCTGCCATTGGCGCAAACCTTGAGTCCGTCTCGAGCTTGCTTACTGCTATGGATCTACTCAATGGGGTGGCCCCTGAAATATTTCTGAATCTGTGATTGTTCAACGTGAAAGCCTCGTTGGGTTTTGATTTGGTTTTTCCGAGGTTGATCGGCGTGTGTTGCTATTGGTGCACCCGGCCGGTAAAACTTTCAAAGCCGTGTCCGCGGATATGGACGACTTGGAGCATGATTCTCGACCATAGACAAGCATAACTAAAGTTTACTGCTATCAATTTGACTATATAATGACTAGTAATCAGCTTCACTATAATGGAATGGCTAAATAATACTGCCCACAATTGCTTGCTTGGTTTGTCGCTTGCGACCATTGTACCTGACTAGTAAGTATGGCAACTACAACGGAATTGGCTGACTAAAAGTACCAACAACTGCTGGGTTTGGGTTTACATCATGCTATCTGTATCTGATTAGTAATTGTTGCAACTACAACGGAATGAATAACTAAAAGGGCCCACTGCTTCTTTCATCAGGACAACTATCTATACCTGACTAGTAATTGCTGCAACGATAACCAAATAAGTAAAACTGCCAACTGTGTGAGTTCCTCGGTTGACTTCCTCGTTTGGTCTCGAGGGGGAAACGCCAGGATGGGTTTGTTTGGTGTTAGCTTGGTTGGATCCGGATAGGTCTATCTTACCCTCTCGACCGCCGCCAGCTTGTATCGAGTCTCTATAGGTTGTTTAGTGCATGCCGCTTGATCCACCATACCTATGTAGGCTAGGACCGCCGATTCCAGCCTCGCCGTGTCTTGGCCTCGATCTTGACGCCTTCTTTTTCCTTTGCCCTTTGTCGGCACCCCTTTGTTTAAGCAGGTTTTGAGATCGACGTTAGCGGGGTTACCCTTCCGGCTTGGCCTGGGGGTTATGGACGCCATTGGTTATTCTTCGGCTCTTAGCCCCATTTGCATCTTGTCCGTAGCTGGACGCCTATCGCTTTTCAAGGTGATTTGGATCTTTGTATATTATATCTCAGTATTCTTGACTCCTTGAGTCGCTGTTATATATATCTGTGGGTCCCATCGAGGACTGTTGTGTAATGTTATTACGCTTTCCACCATCGAAAGTGCTGGTGGCACCTTTGAATCGTTTCTATGCGGGTTTTGGCGGGTTTCGCTAAAACTTGCATAGGCTCGATCGAGGGTGTTAGAGTGGTATCGAGCTCGGCAGCTTGCAATACCCACAAGTCCAGCCTGTAGGATAACCTAGCTAACGGCCAAGTAGAGTGTCAAAACTATTTTTGCAAAATCGGTTGGATAGTTCTGATTATACTCCTTACCCTCTCTGTTCTCCTCTTACCTCTCGTGTTTGAATCCACTCTCTCTCTCTTCGAGTCCGGATTTCTCGTGGTTGGGTTCCGCACCGTCGTGGTTTCGCTTTCTTCCTTTTGTAACGGAGGTGCTACGATCATCAATCCGCAATGTCCGTTATGCCCTTCCTCCAATCTTTTGTTCTTGAGCTCCTTATCCATATGTGTTCCTTGCCGGATATCTGTGTCGTGGAAAAACATATGAGAAGGACGAGCCTTGGTGAAGTTGGAGTATACCTTGAGCATGTGTTGTTCATGCCAATGGAACCATCGCGGAACCTAATCATTGTGTCTTTCATACGATTTCTGGCATCATCCCTTTGTTCCGGATACTATGAAGATCTTGATCTAAATCTCGAGAGTTGAGTTGCCTGATTCTCCTACTCACGTATAGAGTTGATAGTTGGGTCCGGATGGACTGATCACCCTACCCAACTCTTACTGCTCTCGTACATCGAACTGGTGGATCAATGTAACTTTTCCCTCTTCTAATGGAAGTTAGAGGTGGCCTTATCGTTTGATGCCTCTATCTTCGTCCTTTGTTTCTCCGGAGTGTTCTCTCGACGATCAGGAACAACGACCCATTGTTAGTGGTGTCGCCGTTTTCCAGATGAAGAAGGAAACCTCGTTAGTGGTGTCGCGAGGATCTACACGAAGCGAGAAGATTCAGATCACCGACCTTCCTTCCGGTACCATGAGGCGGATCTCGAGGGCGAGATCCATTGTTAGTGGTGTCGAATTGTGGCATCCCGCAAAACCACTACTAGAAAATCGCGTTGAATTTGTGCATTGCATCGTCATCATCATGTGTTGTTTGCCAAAAACTATTTTTCGCAAAGCCCGAATTGTTTTCCAAACGCCCCATCTTTATTCAAACGCCAAACTCGGGTATCCGGAATATTTTATTTTGTCTGATATCGGTTTGCAAAAGTCTTGTTTGAAATAAATAAAAATATTTATTATTTTTGAACGGGGCAGTCGAACAGGCCGAATGACCCGAACGACCGCCCCAGGATTTTAAATCTGTCCACCAGACAAATCCTAAGGCTACCAACTAACCTACCCACACCCAGCCTCCACCTCACCCCAACCAATCACCAGATGCCACCTCACCCTCCCCAAACTCCCCTCCAACCAGACCCTGCCACCTGGTCCACTCCCTCTCTCTCCCTCCAGCCGGCCCCACCCCAGCACACCACTCCTCGTGCACGCACCCGACGCACACCATCCTCCCTCCCTCACTCTCCTGCCCCGTCCCCACTCCCTGCCAGTGGACCCCGTCCCCCCTAGTGGCCCACCTGCCAGCCCCACCAGACTCACCCCACACCGGATCCCCCTGGCCACACCCGATCCCCACCTCCCCGCGGGTCCCACGCCCTGGCCACACCACTGCCTCCTCCCATCCTCTCTCCCTTCTTCCTCCTCTCCCAAGACGCAATTGCCGCCCACGCCTCCAGGCCCCGAGCCCTTCCTCCTCCCCTCCGGCGGCCCCTCACCGCGGCGACCGCCTGCCGGCCTTCCTCGCGCCTCCCGCCCCAGCCGGCGACGCCTCTCTGCCGCCTTCCTCCGCCTCCGCCCCTCCGCCATGGCGCCACCGCAGCACCCCTCGCCTCTCCGCCTCCGCGCCAGCCAGGCCCGCGCCCGCCAGCCACGCTGCCACTGCCTGGGCGCCACCGCCCCAGCGCCTCAGCCCCGCCGCCCCGCCTCACTCGCCTCCCGCCCCTCCGGCCTCCTCGGCGCAGGCCCAGGCGCCCTTCCCTCCTGCCGCCGCTCTCTAGCTCGCGCCCGAGCCGCCCAGCCTCTGGTGCCGCCGCTGCTCGCTCCACCAAGCGCTGCTCACTGCGCCGCCTGCCTCCTCGCCGCTGCCTCGCCGCCGCACCGCATCCGCCGCCTCGTCGCCTCGGCCGCCCGAGCCGCTGCAGGCTGCCGCCGCCAGCCCGTGCCGCTGGCCGCCGCTCGACACCGCCAGGGAACCCGCCGCCACCGCGAGTCCATGATGTTTCGCGTGTACAGTTTGGCACCCCAAGGTCGCCAGATCTTCGATGCGAGACCCTGCATTAACGCCGACAAGATCTTCTCGAAGTGGGAACCACAAGACCTTCACGGAAACCGAACCCGTCGACACGTCATGATCTTCCTCGGAACCACCAAGTTCTCCATCCCGGCACCCGAAGACGCGGTACCCCAAGATAGCCTCCCCCGATTCGAAGCCAATGCCCCGAGGACGCCAAGACCGAGGCCGACATGGATCCGTGACGCCAACACGCCAAGATCACCGACACGGACGGCAAGTCCGACCGACCCGAGAACCCGACAAGATCGTCGCGACAACAAGAACGGCACCGACCCAGGTTAAACCGATGCGCCCGACGCCACGCCAAGTTCATCTACCCGAACGCCAAGAACTACTTCGACTGCCAAACGATAAGATCTACCCGATCCGAAGACCCTAACCCCGAGTCCGAGGACGCTTCCCGAACCTCGGACCCCGAGACCGACCTGACCCCGAACCGAACCCCGGAACCCAAGATCTGCCGACCCCTAATGTGCGAACCCCTCTCCGAGAACCCTATTTTATAAATGCCATCTATATAACTTGATGCATATTAAATTGTCATTTCCGCATGCATATCATTGGTTTGGGGGCCTTATGCCGATTCACCTAATAATTAAATATGGGGCCCATATGCGGGCAAATCTAGTCTTATATTGGCCTCATTTAAATTTGTGTAGCGAACCGGTAACTTATTTTCCATGTTCAAACAACGTTCAAATTGCGGGGTAGCTAAATAACATGAACCACCTAATTAATTGTCCGGACCCCGGTTCCGCTTAATAGGACCTACTCGCATCGCATCTTTGCCATGTCATACATCATACATGCATCATGCCGATCTTTTGCCGTAGTATTAAATAGTGCATCCGGTGTTTCTTCTAGTGTTTTGGTTCTTCGCGGATAAGGCCGTTGAGTTGATGTGAGCTTCGCCCCGATCTTCGGTTGAACCTTCGACATGTTTTCAGGCGAGCATCTCCCCCTTTCTACCTATCTTACTTTTATAGTATTTACTTCCCTCCTGTTGATCTATTGATATCTGTGTTGCGATGCTTGAGTTTCCGTACCTGTGATATACCGTGCAGCCCTATATTGCCTTGGACACATCCTATTACCGGTTGTTTGGTAGATAGTTGGACTTGCGCGTCGTAGTCGCTTGCTCAAGTGTTGTTGCGTGTCGTTCAGTGCCACAGTTGTTGATGTATTGCCGCATGTTGATGTTGGAGGTGATCTTAACTTTACTTATCGTTCACTTTACATTCCTGTTTAACAACTAAAATTGAAATAAGCAGAGGCATCGGTGGGTGATAGATAATATTTTGTTTCCGAACGCCCACTTGTGTCCCGTAGGACCCCGAGTACTTGATACCTGTTCCTTGATTTATCGCGCTATCCACATCCGGGAGGTATATGGGACCCCCCTCAGCCAGAGCTTGATTCAGTCTTATTTCTTGGGGCCACAACTAGTTTGAGGTTTTATTTACGATCCTGTACTTATGCCATGCTACTTATGTATTTAAATTGTGCGAGGAGCACACTCTACTGTTTAGGTATGCGGAGTGATTACGCGGTATCGACAAGCCCAGCCACACTTTCGGGTTCCCAGTCGCTTACAGCCATTGGCGCAAACCTTGAGTCCGTCTCGGAGCTTGCTTACTCCGTTGCGGGATCTACTCAATGGGGTGGCCCCCTAAAATATTTCTGAATCCTGTGATTGTTCAGTCGTGAAAGCCTCGTTGGGTTTTGATTTGGTTTTTCCGAGGTTGATCGAGCGTGTGTTGCTATTGGTGCACCCCGGCCGGGTAAAACTTTCTGAAAGCCGTGTCCGCGGATATGGACGACTTGGAGCACAGTATCTCGACCATAGACAAGCATAACTAAAGTTTACTGCTATCAATTTGACTATATAATGACTAGTAATCAGCTTCACTATAATGGAATGGCTAAATAATACTGCCCACAATTGCTTGCTTGGTTTGTCGCTTGCGACCATTGTACCTGACTAATAAGTATGGCAACTACAACGGAATTGGCTGACTAAAAGTACCAACAACTGCTGGGTTTTGGGTTTACATCATGCTATCTATATCTGATTAGTAATTGCTGCAACTACAACGGAATGAATAACTAAAAGGGCCCACTGCTTCTTTTATCAGGACAATTATCTATACCTGACTAGTAATTGCTGCAACGATAACTGAATAAATAAAACTGCCAACGGTGTGAGTTCCGCGGTTGACTTCCTCGTTTGGTCTCGAGGGGGAATAACCAGGATGGGTTTGTTTGGTGTTAGCTTCAGGTTGGATCCGGATAGGTCTATCTTACCCCTCTCGATCGCCGCCATTGTATCGAGTCTCTATAGGTTGTTTAGTGCATGCCGCCGCTTGATCCACCATACCTATGTAGGCGAGGACCGCCGAATTCAGCCTCGCGTGCATTGGCCTCGATCGACGCCCTTCTTTTCCTTTGCCCTTTGTCGGCACCCCTTTGTTTAAGCAGGTTTTGAGATCGACGTTAGCGAGGTTACCCTTCCGCTTGGCACAGGCAGGTTATGGACGCCATTGGTTATTCTTCGTGGCTCTTAGCCCCATTTGCATCTTGTCCGTAGTGGACGCTCTATCGCTTTTCAAGGTGATTTGGATCTTTGTATATTATATCTGTATTCTTGACTCCTTGAGTCGCTTATATATATATCTGCTCACGTGGGTCCCATCGAGGACTGTTGTGTAATGTTATTACTTCGTTTTCCACCCGCACGAAAGTGCCTGGTGGGCACCTTTGAATCGTTTCTATGCGGGTTTGGCGGGTTTCGCTAAAACTTGCATAGGCTCGATTCTGAGGGTGTTACAGAGTGGTATCAGAGCTCAGCAGTTGCAATACCCCACAAGTCCAGCCTGTAGGATAACCTAGCTAACGGCCGAAGTAGAGTGTCAAAACTATTTTTGCAAAAATCGGTTGGATAGTTCTGATTATACTCCTTACCCCTCTGCTGTTCTCCTCTTACCTCTACGTGTTTGAATCCACTCTCTTCTCTCTCTTCGAGTCCAGGATTTCTCGTGGTTGGGTTTCCGTCGTACCGTCAGGGTTTCGCTTTCTTCCTTTTGTAACGGAGGTGCTACGATCATCAATCCGCAACTGGTCTGTTATGCCCTTCATCCGATCTTTTGTTCTTGAGCTCCTTTTCCATATGTGTTCCTTGCCGGATATCTGTGTCGTGGAAAAACATATGAGAAGGACGAGCCTTGGTGAAGTTGGAGTATACCTTGAGCATGTGTTGTTCATGCCAATGGAACCATCGCGGAACCTAATCATTGTGTCTTTCATACGATTTCTGCTGGCATCATCCCTTTGTTCCGGATACCGCCTATGAAGATCTTCAGTCTAAATCTCGAGAGTTGAGTTGCCTGATTCTCCTACTCATGTATAGAGTTGATAGTTGGGTCCGGGATGGACTGATCACCCTACCCAACTCTTACTGTTCGCTCTGTACATCGAACTGGTGGATCAATGTAACTTTTCCTCTTCTAATGGAAGTTAGAGGTGGCCTTATCGTTTGATGCCTCTATCTTCGTCCTTTGTTTCTCCGGAGTGTTCTCTCGACGATCAGGAACAACGACCCATTGTTAGTGGTGTCGCCGTTTTCCAGATGAAGAAGGAAACCTCGTTAGTGGTGTCGCGAGGATCTACACGAAGCGAGAAGAATTCAGATCACCGACCTTCCTTCCGGTACCATGAGGCGGATCTCGAGGGCGAGATCCATTGTTAGTGGTGTCGAATTGTGGCATCCCGCAAAACCACTACTAGAAAATCGTGTTGAATTTGTGCATTGCATCGTCATCATCATGTGTTGTTTGCCAAAAAATATTTTTCGCAAAGCCCGAATTGTTTTCCAAACGCCCCATCTTTATTCAAACGCCAAACCCGGGTATCCGAAATATTTTATTTTGTCTGATATCGGTTTGCAAAAGTCTTGTTTGAAATAAATAAAAATATTTATTATTTTTGAACGGGGCAGTCGAACGGGCCGAATGACCCGAACGACCGCCCCAGGATTTTAAATCGGTCCACCAGACAAATCCTAAGGCTACCAACTAACCTACCCACACCCAGCCTCCACCTCACCCCAACCAATCACCAGATGCCACCTCACCCTCCCCAAACTCCTCCAGCAGACCGCCACCACTGGTCCACTCCCTCTCTCTCCCTCCAGCCAGCCCCACTCCAGCACACCACTCCCTCAGGCACGCACGCACCCGACACACACCATCCTCCCTCCCTCACTCTCCTGCCCCGTCCCCACTCCCTGCCAGTGGACCCCGTCCCCCCTAGTGGCCCACCTGCCAGCCCCACCAGACTCACCCCACACCGGATCCCCCTGGCCACACCCGATCCCCACCTCCCCGCGGGTCCCACGCCCTGGCCACACCACTGCCTCCTCCCATCCTCTCTCCCTTCTTCCTCCTCTCCCCGCACGCAACCGCACCCCGCCGCCCACGCCTCCCAGCCCTCCTCCTCCGGCGCCCTCACCGCTGGGCGACCCCTGGCCTCGCCCAGACCCGCCGGAGGCGCCTCTCTGCCGCCGCCTTCCCTCCGCCTCCGCCCCTCCCGGCCATGGCGCCACCGCAGCACCCTCCGCCCGGCCTCACGCCCAAGGCCAGCTCGCCCGGCTTCGCCACGCCAGAAGCCTGCAGCTGGACGCCACCCGCCCAGGCGCCTCCAGGCCCGCCTCCTCGCCTCCCTGCCCCTCCGGCCTCCTCGGCGCAGCCCCCGCTCGCCTCGCCCTCCCGCCCGCTCATCTAGCTTCCGCGCCTTGAGCTGCCCAGCCTCTCCTTGGTGCTCACGCCGCTGGCTTTCTCCACTTGCCGCCCGGCCTCACTGCGCCGCCTCTTCCAGCCGCAGCCGCCCCGCCATCCGCCGCCCTCGTCGCCTCGGCCGCCCGAGCTGCAGTGGGCTGCTGCCTCAGCCGCCGCCGTGCCGCTGGCCGCCCGACACCGCCAGGGAACCCGGCCGCCACCGCGAGTCCATGATGTTTCGCGGCGTGTACCAGTTTGGCACCCCCAAGGTCGCCAGGATCTTCGATGCGGAGACCCCGTACCAACGCCCGACAAGATCTTCTCGAAGTGGGAACCACAAGACCTTCACGGAAACCGAACCCGTCGACACGTCATGATCTTCCTCGGAACCACCAAGTTCTCCATCCCGGCACCCGAAGACGCGGTACCCCAAGATAGCCTCCCCCGATTCGAAGCCAATGCCCCGAGGACGCCAAGACCCGAGTGCGCCGACATGGATCCGGTGACGCCAACACGCCAAGATCACCGACACGGGACGGCAAGTCCGACCCGACCCGAGAACCCGACAAGATCGTCGCGACAACAAGAACGGCACCGACCAGGGTTAAACCGATGCGCCCCGACGCCACGCCAAGTTCATCTACCCGAACGCCAAGAACTACTTCCGACCGCCAAGAACGATAAGATCTACCCCGATCCGAAGACCCTAACCCCGGAGTCCGAGAACGCTTCCGTCGAACCCTGGACCCCGAGACCGGACCCTGGACCCTGTCGAACCCCGAACCTCGGAACCCCAAGATCTGCCGAACCCTAATGTGTGAACCCCTTCCTGAAACCCTATTTTATAAATGCCATCTATATAACTTGATGCATATTAAATTGTCATTTCCGCATGCATATCATTGGTTTGGGGGCCTTATGCCGATTCACCTAATAATTAAATATGGGGCCCATATGCGGGCAAATCTAGTCTTATATTGGCCTCATTTAAATTTGTGTAGCGAACCGGTAACTTATTTTCCATGTTCAAACAACGTTCAAATTGCGGGGTAGCTAAATAACATGAACCACCTAATTAATTGTCCGGACCCCGGTTCCGCTTAATAGGACCTACTCGCATCGCATCTTTGCCATGTCATACATCATACATGCATCATGCCGATCTTTTGCCGTAGTATTAAATAGTGCATTCGGTGTTTCTTCTAGTGTTTTGGTTCTTCGCGGATAAGGCCGTTGAGTTGATGTGAGCTTCGCCCCGATCTTCGGTTGAACCTTCGACATGTTTTCAGGCGAGCATCTCCCCCTTTCTACCTATCTTACTTTTATAGTATTTACTTCCCTCCTGTTGATCTATTGCTATCTGTGTTGCGATGCTTTAGTTTCCGTACCTGTGATATACCGTGCAGCCCTATATTGCCTTGGACACATCCTATTACCGGTTGTTTGGTAGATAGTTGGACTTGCGCGTCGTAGTCGCTTGCTCAAGTGTTGTTGCGTGTCGTTCAGTGCCACAGTTGTTGATGTATTGCCGCATGTTGACGTTGGAGGTGATCTTAACTTTACTTATCGTTCACTTTACATTCCTGTTTAACAACTAAAATTGAAATAAGCAGAGGCATCGGTGGGTGATAGATAATATTTGGTTTTCGAACGCCCACTTGTGTCCCGTAGGACCCCGAGTACTTGATACATGTTCCTTGATTTATCGCGCTATCCACATCCGGGAGGTATATGGGACCCCCCTGAGCCAGAGCTTGATTCAGTCTTATTTCTTGGGGCCACAACTAGTTTGAGGTTTTATTTACGATCCTGTACTTATGCCATGCTACTTATGTATTTAAATTGTGCGAGGAGCACACTGTACTGTTTAGGTATGCGGAGTGATTACGCGGTATCGACAAGCCCAGCCACACTTTCGGGTTCCCAGACGCTTACATCCATTGGCGCAAACCTTGAGTCCGTCTCGGAGCTTGCTTACTCCGTTGCGGGATCTACTCAATGGGGTGGCCCCCTGAAATATTTCTGAATCCTGTGATTGTTCAGTCGTGAAAGCCTCGTTGGGTTTTGATTTGGTTTTTCTGAGGTTGATCGAGCGTGTGTTGCTATTGGTGCACCCCGGCCGGGTAAAACTTTCTGAAAGCCGTGTCCGCGGATATGGACGACTTGGAGCACAGTATCTCGACCATAGACAAGCATAACTAAAGTTTACTGCTATCAATTTGACTATATAATGACTAGTAATCAGCTTCACTATAATGGAATGGCTAAATAATACTGCCCACAATTGCTTGTTTGAATTGTCGCTTGCGACCATTGTACCTGACTAGTAAGTATGGCAACTACAACGGAATTGGCTGATTAAAAGTACCAACAACTGCTGGGTTTTGGGTTTACATCATGCTATCTGTATCTGATTAGTAATTGCTGCAACTACAACGGAATGAATAACTAAAAGGGCCCACTGCTTCTTTTATCAGGACAATTATCTATACCTGACTAGTAATTGCTGCAACGATAACTGAATAAATAAAACTGCCAACTGTGTGAGTTCCTCGGTTGACTTCCTCGTTTGGTCTCGAGGGGGAAACACCAGGATGGGTTTGTTTGGTGTTAGCTTCAGGTTGGATCCGGATAGGTCTATCTTACCCCTCTCTGACTGTCGCCAGTTGTATCGAGTCTCTATAGGTTGTTTAGTGCATGCTGCCGCTGCCGCTCAGTCCACCATACCTATGTAGGCGAGGACCGCCGAATTCTAGCCTCGCCGTGTACTGGCCTCAGTACTGACGCTCCTTCTTTTTCCTTTGCCCTTTGTCGGCACCCCTTTTGTTTAAGCAGGTTTTGAGATCGACGCCGTTAGCAGGGTTACCCTTCCGGCTTGGCCTGGGCAGGGTTATGGACGCCATTGGTTATTCTTCAGGGCTCTTAGCCCCATTTGCATCTTGTCCGTAGCTGGACGCTCTATCGTTTTCAAGGTGATTTGGATCTTTGTATATTATATCTGTATTCTTGACTCCTTGAGTCGCTGTTATATATATATATCTGTTCTGTGGGTCCCATCGAGGACTGTTGTGTAATGTTATTACTTCGTTTTCCACCCGCACGAAAGTGCCTGGTGGGCACCTTTGAATCGTTTCTATGCGGGTTTGGCGGGTTTCGCTAAAACTTGCATAGGTCCGATTCTGAGGGTGTTACAAAATCAATCAAAACAGTTTGAATATTAAATATATTACATGAAGTGTTGTATTCTAATTGCTTTTCATAAATTTTTTAGTGTTTTGGAAAATTATTTTTTTGCATCACATAATATGAAAGTATGCAACCATAAATTTTATTTTGCATTCTCGCATAACTGAAGATGATGCCCTCGCATTTGTGAGGGCCACTGTGCTAGTATTATAAAAGACAAGTTGAATCATCCACTGGTTTGTAATGAAATAGTACATTGGAAGGATTGTTGTACAATTCGGTTTACATTGGAAAGATCATTGTACAAAAACCAATGCGGTTTCAATCGCACCATTCAAGATTGTCTTGCCGGTTCGTTTGAGTTTTTTCAACACTGGGTTTCGCCCACGGATCAACCAAATTAAATTTCATGAACACGCACGGTTGCAATACATATTTCCTTATTTCTCCTCCTCAGCGTACGGTTACAATAACTTTGACACAACTCCTCGTGTCTTACACCTTCTACCGGTGCTCCTCCCACTACGTTAAAAAAAACAAATAAGACATATAAGAATGTATACAGATGGTAGGCAGAAAACTTTATTCAAATCATGAGTGAAAGCTAGTTCCATGCATATATAAATCAGCAGCTAGTATATGTCAGCTCGCACATGTGTTTCAAACAGACTAGAACATTGCTAGCTGCTTGTGGGGCGAATACTGGCCAAGATCCGTTGGCGTCTTGACAATCCTTTTCCATTTTCTTCCTTCCACGATGGGAATGTGATGCATCAGGGATGGTAATCTCTATTCAATGCCTGGATGGAGTAGATAAATTGGGGTGTTACCAAAAGCTAATGATAGGCAGATGTGCCGCTAGGAGCGAATGAGCGTAGTTGTATAAGTAATCCAGCCTTTCATTCAGATGTGACTGAAATTTGGTACTCGGGGGCATCTTGTTGCATCGTCTTTGGCCTAGTCTAGTGATGGGTTGGAGTAGTGGACCCTCGAATTAGAACATGACGATACGATGTAGTTCCGGTCCTTTCGATCTAACAAAAAAAATCAAAGCATTTTTAAACGTGTCATTGTTTGTACCAAAAATTGTTTGTACCAAAAATCTTGATTTTTTAGTGGTTGCATCAAAAAAGAGTTACAAGAATAGTCTCTTGTCCACCCTTGTGTGTTGACATGGTCAGGGAACATAAGCTTTTGTTACAACAGAAAAGGAAAAAAGGAGGATGACATAAGGAATCGAACAGAAATCCAGTGCTGCTTCTCAAAGCATGCAAAATAGAACGAGGAATCGCGTCAAAGGCACACCCGATAATTGGATGGTGGATGGAAGCACTATGGTGGGCACCCCCGCTAGATTCCCATCAATCAGCACCTCACTACAACACCTCGAGGAGGGATACGTGATCCATGGTGAGGTCTGCAAGAAGAGAAACTGTGCCAATGGGCGTCGCTGATACCAACATAAGAGCATCTTCAAGAGTCTTTCTATATTTTCACTGAATTGCTAAAAACTGCTTTTTTAGCAATTGGGTCAAAAAAACTTGCTCCAACAGCATTGCTATAACTGGTCCCCACACACAAAATTTTACTCAGCTGAGCAAAATAGCACTCTCCATTGACATATTTGCAAAGTCTAGAGCCACTTCCTATATTTCCAAAACCAACGCGCGAGGGACTAACCGCCCGCACGTAAACTTCACCGCGCGAGCCGCGACGCCAGCCGCCGCCTCCCCGTCGCCGTTCGAGCTTCCCAGGAGGCCAATCGAGCTCCACCTCTCCGCCTCGCCCACAGTCCCTTCGTCCGATTCAGACCAAGGGAGGCCATCTCCGGTGTGGGGGGAAGCTCGACGCGCACCCCTGGTGCCCCTGCTCGCGTCCCCTCGACTTGCCCCATGTCCTCACGCCTTGGACATAAACGGAGGACGGCGGCGCTCCCGCCCGCACCCCTCTCCCTGCCCGCGCCCCTCCCGTTCTGGTTGGAGGAGGAAGCTCGCCTGACGCCCCCATGCCCCCACGCCCCCGCGCCCTGCCAGCGCCCCCCCCCCCCCCTCGCTCCCATCTTGGTTTTGGCGGTGTTTGCATCGGGAAGAAAGGATGGGGGAAGAAGAGGAGAGAAAAAAAAGAGAGAGGAAAAAAGACTCATTGACATGTGGGTCCCACAAATTTGGCAATTGCTATTATAGGAAGGCTAGCAAAGTAGATCTTTGTTTGGATTGCTAAACCATCTCTCTCCACTTCCTATACTCATTTTTAGCAATCCATATACAAAGAGTCTTGGAGATGCTCTAATAGGGACATGTTTCTCCACATAAGGGACAGTTTCCAGCAGGACGCCTTCAAGAAGGGTTGTGATTCTCAAGAGCGCCACCGCCACTGAGCTTTTCCCGGAAGGTTACCCATCCCAAAATATAGGAAGAGGTCCATGGTAACGCCTCCAAGGAGGAAAGAAGCACCTATCATCGATAACAGTATGAAGTCATCGGCAGAGACCTCGAAACTCTATACCGTAGCCTCAAAGTGGGCGACCGCCCGGCAGAAAAGCCCCACCAGCTGTGGCCGGAGCAACTGTGGTAAATGCCAAAGAGGCAGATAGATGATGTCGTTGCATCGAGGCGGGAGCAGAGGAGGAGCATTGAGGCTGCATGCCGCCCCCCAACAATTTTACATTACATGGTACCAGTAATGAACAAATGGTAGCGGTACATGGTACGAATATACCTCCCTGTATATTATGTTTTTCTAGGATCTCCCCATATATAACTAATATTTTGGGTCTAAAGCTCACGGCAATCCATGCAAGTTTGCAAGCACCGAAGCCCAAAACAGCCCATGTTTTGTCATGTTTAGGTAGTAGCAATTGACCATTTGATTGTGGAAGCCTGTTTTTATGACCCGTCCGTTGTCTACTCTCCCTGATCGTAATATTATGAAAGAGAGGTTGAATCATCTGCTTGTTTGTAACGAAATACTTTGAAAACATCGTTGTACAATTTGATGGGTGGAATTAGGCAATTAGAATTTTCACCTTTTTCATTCTATTGCGACCCTGCGGTATAGGCGGAATAATATCACTCAGTTTACTCTTCAAGATAGGACTGAAGTGTCGGATCATACCGAAATACGTAGTTGTTGTCATCTAGACTTCTTTTAAAGAACGCTTGAGAACCACAATTCAGACTGCTATCCCACCTGCATTCTGGTTTTGATTGATCAAATTCCAAACTCATAGGATTTTTCCATGGATTTTACTACAGATGAAATTGACAAGGTTGTGGCTCATTTAATTTACCAGCTCCCATAGGACAATTTGTGAAGAGCTATTGGCATCTTACCAAGACGGATTTCTACAAAGTTCACAGAAATTTTCAAGTAGGGTTTGTTTCATTGCATATCGTAAATGGTTCAGCTATTACACTGATCCCAGGAAGGCTTCTCCTAATGAATGAACTGCTCTATCGAGAAGAGATGATGTGGCTACAAAGATCATGACTGGCGTGGCTGAAGGAAGGTGACCGCAATACTAAATACTTCCATAGTAAAGCGGTTTGGAGAGAAAGAAAGAACAAATTCGTAAGTTGACTGATGACTCGGGGGTTGTGCATGAGGATGTGGACACAATGCATACTACGGTGACGGAATATTTCCAGCACTTGTTCATGGCGGATGATGGCCTAAATCCGACCCAAGTGGTGGATCTGTTTGATGAGCTTATCTCCGATGAAGCAAATGCGCACTTGTGTAGCGAATACTCAGAAAAGCAGATTTCAGATGCCTTATTTCAAATTGGCCCACTTAAGGCACCTGGCCCATACGGCTTTCCTGCGAGGTTCTTTCAACGCAATTGGGGGACTCTTAAGGAAAAGGTTGTTGTTGCGGTACATGAATTTTTTAGAACGGGCATCATGCCAGAGGGTGCTAATACCACCTCCATAGTTTTGATCCCAAAGGTACCTAATCCAGCCAAGCTATTTGAGTACCGGCCTATTAGTATTTGCAATATGGTATATAAGGTGATATCGAAATGCCTTGTTAATAGGCTTAGACCTCTGCTTGATGATATCATCTTCTCTTCACAAAGTGCAGTTGTTCTTGGTAGAATGATTAAAGATAATGCACTATTAGCTTTTGAATGCATTCACCATATTAAGCAAGAAAAGGATCCTACAAAGAGCTATTGCGCATATAAGCTTGATCTTTCAAAGGCGTATGATTGAGTTGATTGGGATTTCTTGAGGCAAGTGATGCAAAATATGGGTTTCTCTCACCGTTTCGTTGATTGGATAATGACGTGTGTAACGTCGATGAGGTATTCCGTAAAATTTAATGAAACCCTCTTGGATTCATTTGCACCGACGCGTGGGCTTCGTCAAGGTGATCCTTTATCTCCGCTCTTATTCCTTTTTGTAACCAATGGACTTTCGACTCTGTTGAATAAAGGAATTGAGCAAATTTGACATCTCCTATAAAATTTTGTAGACGGCCTCCGAGTGTGTCTCACCTATTGTTTGTTGATGATACATTACTATTTTTCAAAGCAACACGGGCCCAAGATGATAGTGTGAAACAAGTTATTGATATGTATGCCTCCTGTACTGGCCAGTTAATCAATCCAAGTAAATGCTCCTAACTGTTTGGGGATTCTTTCCAAATGATGTACAAGAGGAAATTCGTTCTGCTCTTGGTGTAATCTTTGGAATTTTTGAAGAAAAGTATTTGGGCCTCCCGACTCTTGATGGCCGTATGTCGAGAGGTAAATTCCAGAACCTCCAAGCACATCTAACTAAAAGGCTATTATTGTGGGGTGATGGTAATCTTTCTCAAGCTGGACGGGAAGTTTTCACTAAACTGTAGCGCAAGCTTTATCAACTTATATTATGTGTGTTTTCAAGCTCCCCTTCTCAGTGTGTGATGACCTAACAAGGCTAGTTAGAAACTTCTATTGGGGTGCAAAGGAAGGGAAGAGGAAAACTCATTGGCGAGCATGGGAGAAGATGCAAAAACCTAAGAGGCAAGGAGGCATTGGATTTCGAGATTTCCGGGTATTTAATCAAGCATTTCTTGCTAGACAGGCATAGAGGCTACTTTCTAAACCTGATAGTCTATGTGTGAGGGTTTTAAAGGCCAAGTATTACCCCAATGGTAACCTTGAGGATACGGATTCGCTTCTCACGTGGAGGAACAAATTCAAATGTAATTTGGAAGTTTTGGCCCGATGTCCTATATGTGGGATGGAGCAAGAAGATAATTTTTATCCTTTTACATGCACACTATCAAAACAGCTCTGGATGGTTATGGCGAAGGATTGGCAGTTACCTGATATTAAATCAGTTAATAATTCTGGTACGGAGTGGCTTCTGGACCTCATGATTAATTTACCAAAGGGTACAATCAGTAGGATCTTGATGGTGCTGTGGCGTTCATAGCATGTCCGTAATGAGATTGTCCACGAGAAACAACCTCCGCTAGCTGAGGTTTCTCGGAGATTCTTATTGAGCTACTTGGACTCGTTGGTATCGATTAAATATCACCATAGTCAAGATATTTTGAAGGGTAAGTTCATACTGGATCTTTCGGTCTACTCTACAATTATTGAGGAGATTAAAACTTTGCTGAAGGTTCGTCAAACTTATATTACTCATATTAAAAGAGGACAGAATACTAGTAGTCATTTCTTGACAAACTATGCTAGATATAATGCTTGAAGGCAGTGTGGCTCGCCTCAGGTCCTGAGGGTTTGTTGAGTGCATGCCATAGAGATTGTAATTTCGTTTCTTGATTAATACAAGTTCATTCGCAAAAAAAACTCCTAACGAATTTCGTCCGATCTCACTGCTCATTTCTTGGTTGAAGTTGCTGACCAAATTACTTGCAAATAGACTACAAACCAAGCTCCTCGTTGTGGTATACACAAAAACATATGTAGTTTCAATCGCACAATTCATGATTGTCTTGCCCGGTCATTTGAGTTTTTTCATCCTTTCCTTTAGTTTCTCCCCGGAACGACTACATTAAATTTGTGGAACACACACGGTCGCAATACATTTTTCTTTACTTCTCCTCCTCGACACACGGCTACAATATTGTTGACGCAACTCCGTGTCTGACACCTTCTACCCATGCTCCTCTCCCATCTCCCACTATGTTAAAAACCTTCTACCCATGCTCCTCTCCCATCTCCCACTATGTTAAAAAGAAAAACAATGAGACATATATATAAGAATCTGTAGAGATGGTAGGCAGAAAACTTTATTCAAATCGTGATGCAATGAGTGAGAGCTAGCTCAATGCATATATAAATAAGCAGTTAGGATATGCCGCTCACACATGTGTTTGAAATAGACCCGAACATTGCTAGCTTTGTGAGGCGAATACTCGATTCGCTAGTCCTTCTCAATTTTCTTCCTTCCATGATGGGAATGTGATGCATCAGGGATGGTAATGTATAGTCAAGGCTGGGATGGAGTAGTAGAATTCGGAGTGTGACCACAAGCTAATGATACTCGGAGCGAATGAGCGTGGTTATCTGAGTAGAATGAGCGTAGTGTGACCAAAAGCTAATTAGAATGTGACTGAAATTTGGTCCTCGAAGACATCTTGTTAGCAATTAGAACATGGACACTAGCGGGTGGTGCCATTCCCTTCGTATCTAACGAAAATTATTATTATTTTAGACAGAATGCTCAAAGAGCCTGGCTTTAAATTAATAAAGCCCCACACAGCAACGAGTACAAGTACAAACACTGAGAATACCATCTTACAGATGATGCATAATAGATAAAAACATCTCCAAATAACAAAGTGGATGGATACACAAAGCACCGACCGTCCTAGGCTGAGGAGTAAAGGACGTTGTCCGATCAAGCCACAACCTTCAATTCACAGGGATCACCAAGACGTCGACTTCCTGAGTTCTCGCCATCAGCACATGGAAACCGTGGAAGAAGGTTGGGTAGGGAGAGGGGCTAGGTGGCGCAAGGTTTGCAACGTCCTTTCTGAGTTCGACCTTGCATCCTGGTCCAGATAATCTGATAGTTTCATTAATAATATATGATGATAGTTTTTCAATACAAACCTCGTAAGTAGACACAAGAAACTAGTATGTGTTTGCACAACCCGTTCTAGTATTGACACATCATAGCTCCTTTGATATAGTAATATAATAGTTGATGGAAAAACCTTATGACAAATAAGTCCATAATTAAAGGAGAAATACGAGTTCTGTAGTGAATTTGTGTGAAAGTACAACAAATATATTATCCATTCCATGTTTAATACAATATGTTTAAGTTGGTCGATTGTTGACCGAAGGTGTGAATGGATCATTACATAAATTAGCAATTCCAAATATATATTTTCATGGATAGCCACATCACAACATAGGACGTTTGAATGGTTCATATAGAGAATTATAGCAAACAATATTAGTATTGTAGAAAATTATGTGAACTCTATAACAAACTATTCTAGCACATTGACTTTGTGACTAAATGTGTTATTTAACTTTCATGTGGCTTTTGAAGTTTCACACGGACGCTAGGTGGACCTCAATGGGCTATGGATGGCGTTTCTCACAACATGGGAATCCTTGACGCTAAGTGCAACTAATATCGCAAGGATTTTCATCACAATACCTCAATTTTTCTTGTAGTGTTGTCTGGCCTGACGACGGGATATGACTAGCAGGGGCACATTTGTGGTATAGTTATTTCCAGTTAAATGTATGTCCCTGGGAGAAAATCTACAAAGCCGTCACATCAAACGACAAAGTTTCTGAATAAGCAAATAAATATAAAAGCCACAATAGAAAGATCCAACATCATGTTTTTAACTCAAACAATGTCTTTTAGTATGTAATTACATGCATATCTTCTAAGGATTGCAATGGGGATGCAGGTGAATGTCTGAGCCAAAAATATATCTATTTATGTTCCTGTTCGACCTATCAACTTTTTTTCCATTTTCTATAAGAATTACTATGGTTTCATTAATAAAATCGGGAAGAAATCCCTTCGAACAGAAAGACACAATTTTTTTGGGGCCAAATCGCAAACAAAACAATTAATTAAGTGTCTTTTTATTGAATAGAATACTATAAATATCGCAACGTAGTACATAATGCACTAAAATCATTGAGTTAGCAACTTCGAATGAACCCGCTAGCGAGTAGCAAACAGTATTATATAGCAGCAAACTGACCAAGAGTGGCTGTTTCATTAATTTGACTGCAACAAAAGTACTGAGGTGAAAATTGGAGTGGCGGGTTAATGAAGATGGTAGGCAAGAAATTTTATTCACATCATGTCACAATGAATGAAGCTAGCCCCATGGATATATATAGAGCAGCAGTTACCATATGCCATCCGCTGAAGTGTTCTAAAAGTGCAGAGCGACTACTTTCAATGATGTTATAGCTCTGTATTTGCCTTATTTTTTTATTCTGTTCGTTCTATGACGGGCATGGGATGCATCAGGGATGGAAATCTCTATTGATCACCGGCTGAAAGGAGTTGTCATCGGAGGTTTACCACAAGTAAATGAGATGGAGAGTTGTCTTTGGAAGCTCCAGAGCGTTGTCATGCCTAGTTAGCTGCTGGGTGGAGTAGTGCAACTTCTCGCTAGAATATGGCATCAACATGGTGCTTAGAAGGTGTTAGTGTGACAAAAATAAGTTGTTGTGTTAGACGGTGGCTATATTGACGGATAAACAAATTTCACATGCACTATTGCAATGACAATTAATTTTCTAGAGAAAAGAAATCCAAAATCCAGGACTAGTATGATTTCCAACTGAAATGTTTTTGCGAGTTTGCAGATTACAAAAATCAGAATGAATCAAAATAAAAAAAGTTACTGGTGGCATGATGAAGAATTGTGAGGCCTCGCTATGTTTCTAGGGTTAGGTCTGGCATCTCCGCTGGCGACTGCGCCGCCACCTCTCCTGATCGGGAAAATATTGAGTATGAGAGGGATTAAGGGTTTAGAGTTGGGATCAGATTCTGCGCAATTTGGTGACCGTGTTGACTTTGTTTAGGATCACGTTCACCATAAGGGGTTTATGAAGTGTGCGCTGCCAAGCAAACACCAATAAAACCGCGCATGGGAAGGGGATGGGAATCTAGGAAAAATTGGAATGGCTCGAATCTATGCAGGCTTGTTTGTAATTTGGAATTTGAATACAGCCGTGTCATTTAAAATGAGACGGAGGGAGTAATACTATTTGCAGCCGCCATTGATTGAGAAGAGTAGCCAAGCTAGTTCGTAGACCATCAATTTTCTGTCATGCTGCGTGGCCGGCGGGTGGGCGTACATGAACTCCGTATGAACAATTGATAATGATTAATGAGCAAGTGAGGCCAGCCGGTTAGTTCCTAGACCATCAAGTGAGGCCTGCCAACCCGTGGTTCTGAACTCGTACGAACAATTGATAATGAGCAAGACAAATTCAGTTGGTATTACTTTGAGAAGAACATGGAATCAAAATCCGGCATCTGATTGCCAAAATTAGGCTAAATTAGCGGGATATCTAGTGGGATTATTGCCTGAATAAATGATTTTGTTACTCCCTCAGTCCTAAAATAGATGTCTTAGATTTATTAAAATTTGGATGAATCTAGACACTATTTAGTATATAGATTCATCCAAATTTTAACAAATTCGAGACATCTATTTTGGAACGGAGGAAGTATTAAAAGTCCACCCTATAATTCATTTTAATTCATACTACTCACGTCTGGTGGTAGTAAATTACTATTGTACTTGCTCTAACTGTGTTAGGGAGCTCATGGGCAGCACCATTCATATTATAGGGACAACATCTACAGGTTACAACTTGCAGCCACTGAAATGTGTCAAAAATGGCAATCCTGAGTCTACATGAATGACTTATAAATACCAATATTTTGTTGAAGGTGTACTGACAGTTCATATGATATTTAAGCGAGGTGATATCCTTAGAGTTTGACTAGTTGTACGACCTTTATATTTTGCTTGGCTCAGGAATTTTGAATGGAAAACCTTAATCTATTTCATTTTACCCGGAAGAATAACGTGATAAATGAAGACACGATGATGTGTCGTTTGTTTGCTCACCATGTAGAGGGTATTCCTGTAACTCTAGTCGTGAAAATACTGGTCATAGAGGTAAAAACAGTTATCTCAACTTCACTTAGTTTTTTTTGAGGGAACACATAACTTTACTAAATCATAACATTGTTTGTACAATCAGCCCGAAGACTGTGACTAAGAAAAGCCGGGTAATCTACAAGCCAAACTGTGTCTAAAATATTGTCACATGCAAATTTTGAACATTCGTGAGCAACAGTATTGACAGATCTACCGGCAAAGCAAAAGTCAAAGGACTCAAACGAACCTAAAAGCTCCTCAATCTCACTAAATATATGGCCCAAAAACGAGCGTTGACTGTGTCTTTCTTTCCACAGCTTCACTAGCCCTTGGCAATATGTCTCACAGATGATCCGGCCATACCCTTTGTTGATTAGCAAATAAGACAGCATCCCGAAACGCCAATGCTTCCACACATAACGAATCGGTAATATTTTGGTATACCCGGCACCAAGCAGGTCTAGAACCATCCGCATCTCTAGCAACTCCACCTCCCCCAGCTACGCTTTGTTCTTCCCGAACTGCACCATCTGAATTTAGCTTGACAACACCCACATCTGGACATTGCCATCTACATGGAGGCCGCTGGATAGCAATCTTCTGATCACCTTTATTCTCGAGATATCCCATAGTCTCAGCAATACTCTTCATTGTCATACTCGGATCATAACCAGATTCATCATGGACCCATTTGTTTTTGGAATCCCAAATTGCTAACATAATGGATATCGATCTTTCTCTATCACCCTGACTGAACATTGGGTCGCACACAAGAGATCTGTTGCCCAAGTTTCAGGGTGCAACCTTGGTATCTTCAAATGTAGAATATCACGAGCCGAAGCCCAAAATTGTTTTGCATGTCTGCACTCTATCAGAGCATGAAATAGAGACTCTGATGCTGATCTACATACCGAGCAAGTACTATGAACTCTGACATGGCGTCTGGTAAGAGTCACATAATCAGGCAAAATGCCTTTGAGAACCCTCCACCAAAAAACTCGTACTCTCGGTAAAACATCTAGTCTTCACAACCGCTTCCACTTCTCATCCTCCTGCATATTTGAGTGGCCAACACCACTATTGTTTCCCATCTCAGCCCTTTCTTTCGCCGCTAGAAGAGCTCTATATGTAGACCGGACTGAATACATTCCGGACTTTTCATGGTGCCAAGCCAACCAATCCTCTCCAGCGCTTTTTCTCAAAGGTATCTGCAGAATCGATTCGGCATCCGGAGAATCTCAACTTCACTTAGTTGGCGGTACCTCATCAAGTGTATTTCAGTGGTGCAATAATGTTTGAGATTTTTTTATGGGATTGCTGGAAATTTGAGGCGCGGCTAGCAAGAACAAAATGCTACAAGCGGGGGTTTCATGCCGTAATGACCGAAGGACCAAAATTCTCAGCTGAAGTTAAGTCAAATGTGGGGAAGATGGCTGATCTTTGGTGAGGCAGACGCCCCACGCCTTGCACACCCTAATGTATATTGCACACCCAATGTCCAAACCCTTAAATTAAAGACTAGTATTTTTTGTGAGAGAGATATGTGTGCGAGGATGCGATGCGCTAAGACGGAAAGCTATTCGAGGTTGCAAGAGTCAGGTATTGTCCTCTTTGAGAAAAGTGGACACAATCTTTTGAGCATCCTTTTAAGTTCACAAAATAGATGTTGCAGGACCACATAATAATGAGGTGGTAGGCAACACTGGTGGAAAAGAGGCATATAGCCCTGGGTCGTATGGGCCATTAGCCCCGGTTCTGGACCCGGGGCTAGCCAGGTGAGGCTATTGCTAGCACCGGTTCTGCCCCGAACCGCAGCTAATGGTGCTCCACGTGGGCGGCTGGCGAGCGAGGGGCCTAGAAGGCAAAGGTCCCGGTTTTTAATAGGAACCCGGACGGGCTATTGCTCCCCTGCCGCGGAAGGAGACCCGTTTTTGTGCCGCGACAGGATTCGTTTTCTACTATTTTTCATTTATTTGTTTTGGGAATTTTTTTTAATTTGTGTTTTGCGCTAAATTAGATGGCATAATTAATACTACATACAACAATGAAGGAACAACTATATAGTGCAATCATCGTCGCGAATATATTACACCATCTTATCCAATGTGCGTTGTCGAACATATTACAAAAATGTACGCACCACGAGTTATTCCATGCACATTACAAAACATATCACACTCGCATATCTACCAGCGGGGAATAGTATTCTCCATTCGGATCTAGGACCTCGGCATCTATGAATCCGGCAATTTTCTCTTGAATTGCTCGTATGCGTTCTTGTAGTAGAAGACAGTCCCGCATACGTTCGACCTAATATAATTTAAAGAAGGGGTCAATATATATGAATTAATGAAAATGAACACAATTGATGGTAATAAACTAAAGTTGTGAATATTGTTTATCGTACTTCAATTTTTTTAAGTCTCTCTTTGCGGCGGTATATTTGGTCGTCTGGCGAATGAACTCGCATACGTAGTAGCCACATAAATTATTTCCGGGTTCCACTAGTGCAGACCCCCCCTCTAACACAGGTTTGGAGGGCCCTCTAACAGCGGTTGTAGAACCGCTGTTGAGGGTTCGGTGTTAGAGGGTGGCGCACGTGGGGCTGCCGCAGGGCTCAGGGCCCTCCTTTTAACACACGAGCCGGTGTTAAAGGTTCTCTGCCGCGGCAGGAAAAAGAGATAAATCTCTGCCGCGGCAGGAAAACGTCCTAAATCTACGCGCAGAGTTCGCCTGCCCTGCCCGTTAAGGCGTATTTACGGGAGGGAGGGGGAATCGATCGGGAACGGTATACACATACATCGTCATCGGTACATACGAGTATATGAATAATTAAGCAACTATTATTATACACAAACATCGTCATTGTGTGGTATTCTCCGTAAACGTTGAAGCATCAAGTACAAGACAAACACGTTCAAGCATATATACAACATTCATTTTGGTGGATATCTAAAGAGTTCTCCGCCAGCCGTGACGACCTCATCAAGTATGAACCCCGCCAATTCCTCTTGAATGGCTCGTATGCTGTCAAATGGTAGGAGTTGGTCCCGTATCCGTTCGATCTGAATATATATGAAGAATGGGGTCAATATATATGTAAGAATAAAACTCAACACAATTGATGGTAATAAAATAATGTTGTGGACTTTGTTTACTTACTCTAAGTTGTTCTAGTGCGGCTTGGCCCATCGCACATATCGTGTTGCGAATGAACTCGCAAACATAGTATCCACATAAGTTATTGTCGGGTCCCTGATGCGCGCACTTTACGGGAATAGAGAGTTCAATCAAAATAATAATCAATAAAGCATGATATAATGGAATTGGAAGCATAATCAAAGAGATACGCAGACCTAGCTAGCTAGTATTACTTACATTTTGGTCTACAAATTTTAGTTCTTATGACCATTCACCCACAGCCCTGCCTGTGAACCTTTTCCAAACCCTGTCCGGCAAAGAAAATGGATAAAGGAGTAATTAATTACTTGTTGTCACGAAAGTTGCCGATCTAGTGCGATAATATGATTGAAATTACCTCTGCAGCATCTCTCTAAAGTCTGCCCATAGCTCTTTTTCTTTTCGTAACGAGTCCATGACAAGGACTTTTTCTGAGTCGGGTTGAATGACTAGCGGAATAAAGTGGAACCTACGCACGCATAATTCATCATCAGTTACACTTAATATCGAGTAAGCCGAAACAGAATGTGTACAAGAGAGGGTAACAGTACTCACGAGAAGTTGTAAGGCAATAGTATTTTCCTTTTGGTTTGTTGTCTCAGTAAAGACCTTAGCAAGTAATCTTCTGTTTGCCTGGGTTTGGTTCTTACCACTTCTTCATAAACTCTATTTGGGTCAACGAACCCAATGTCAAAAGGGCCTCCTTTCATGCATTCCATAACCTTTTTCCTGCATAATAGTATATACATATATGGTGAGAATATATATACATGCAATTAATGAAGTGAATGAGATGAGATATAAATTACAGAAATAGTACTTACACACAATAAAGGCTGATGGCAGATTTGTCGAGTTCCTTCTGATTGAATAGAAAATGCAAGTCTTGAATGTTGAAGTCGATCTCGTCGTCTCCGCACAAGAAAATCTGATCTCTTATATGCGCCGTGATCCATTCTTCCTTTCTCATCTTGCAGAAATCAAGGTACCACTTGTGCAATCTTCGCATCTTTGTTGGTAGATTATTGAGCTCCTCTTTCTTGACGAGATTCTTCCCATACTTCCATGGCTGTATGGGGTTGGCATCGCATTTGGGCAAGTTGTCTCCCATGATGTTCAAGTATGCAATGTATGTCATCCCCATCTCATTGGCCTTTCTTTGTAGCTCTGCCTCGTAATCATTTACGGGAGGAGCGTCTCGTGTGTCGAACACTTGGAGCGGGGCGCATGATTGGTTTTCCTGCTCTCCGAGCATGGGAACTGTTTTCTGGGGTGCCGCACGACTGCTACTTTTAGTCTTCCTACGGCGCCTTGCATCCCCCTTCAAAATCTGGCGCTCGTAGTCCGGCACAAGTGGAGTTTCATGTTTCAAAAGATTATTGTAAAACTTCTCCACCACCGCTGGATCTATTTTCTCCTTTGGCTCGGCCCGTCTAGGTGCAAAGAATTTCTTGACCTCTTCTTCCGAGATCCTATTGGTCTCCTCGTCGCTGCGATTCCACGGTAAAACCGGCAATGGCTTGGCGGAAGGCTGCGGGACGTAGTTTTTTGAACTCTTTGGCGTACGGTTTCCTGCGGATTTCTTTGTGGCAGTGCTAGTGATGCTCTTCGTGGCAGTGCTCTTCCGCTTACGCTGAGGAGATGGCTGAAGCACCGGAGATGGCTGACGGGCAGGAGATGGCTGGCGCGCCGGAGATGGCTGCCGCGCAGGAGATGGCTGAAGCGCCGGAGATGGCTGCCGCGCAGGAGATAGCTGAAGCGGCTCAGACTGCTGACGCTGCGGAGACGGCGGGGGTGCCAGTGGCCTCCAATTTGGAAGCACGATGTGTTCCTTCTTCCAAAGAATGGTTGTTTTCACTGCAAATTTGAGTTGAGTTTCCCCTTCACCTGTAGCATGGTCAAGCTGTGCTTCCTCATATTCCTTCACAACCTCATCCACCCCGACAATAGCATAGCCATCTGGAATCGGTCGGCAGTGGTAAGTTCCACCAGCTACAGGAGGTAAGGCATAGCCGACAGCCACCTTAATGGATAATCCCATTAATCTCACATGCAGCTCAGCGTGTTCGCTCTCCGTGATCTCATCCACGGGGTATCGAGGACCCGCCATTTCAAGCGTGGGCTGCACGTTCTCCGTGGAAGCCACGCTGCTTTTCCGCGCAGAGTCTGGGCCGCCGGCAGCTTCCAATGCAGGCTCTTCGTGCCGCTGAGATGGGTCGGTAGCTTGATGGCTCTGTTGTGCATTCACTTGCGCCTGCAGCGCCACAAGTGCATGTTCTATCTGTGTCATCCGCTCTGTACGCTCTTTTAATTTTCTGCCGCGCCATCTGTAAGAGTCGCTCCACTCGGCAAACCCATCCTTCCACGTCAAACCCCCTGTGCCGCGTGCATATCCAGGGTGTTCTTTTTTACCGATGGCGCGTGTGAGCTGGTCATTCTTTCTGTCGGGATGGAAGGTCCTGGCGGCTGTTTCCTCGTATGCCGTGATGAGTTCAGTGACAGGTTTAGCAAATGGGGTTGGGAAGATACACAATCTTATTTCTGGGTCCAACCTTGCCCCGATTCCATAGAACCAAGTCTTTGCACGTAGGTCCCACCCATCTGTCTGGGGTGTAATCCCTCTAGCGCGCAGGGCCTTCTCAACTTCCTCCCACTTAGGCCTCTGAGATATGTAGCCACCGACCCGTCCTGGTGATATTCCTTCTTCGGGCATTTAGCATATTGGTTTTCGACCTCTTTTAGCTATAGCACCTTTCTTATATGCCACAAATTCGGGCCATGAGGTCTTATCTTCGCATAATATCGTCTTGAATTTTGAGTCTCGCAGCTTTGACAAATTTGTTCAATTTTGTCTTCCGATTCTTGGAAAGCGTCAGCCATCTTCTTTAGAGTCCACTCTTTGACCTTTTCCTTTATAACCGGGTTGTTTTCATCCTCCTCTGGCGGAAGGGTGAAATTTACCAACAACGAATTCCAAAGCGTTTCTTTGGATCTTTCATCGACAAAGGTACCGTCGCCCTTCTTTGGCTTATTCCAATATTCAATTATGATTGGGATTTGGTCCCTAACAAGAACTCCATCCAGACGTACAAATTTGTCTGCGGCCTTCTTGGGCTCCATCGTCCTGCCATCAACACGGACTGCTTCGATCGTGAACTTTGCACGATCTTTCAACCGATGGCTCGCGCCTCGCTTGCTCTTTTTAGTAGAAGAAGATGGTTGCTGGCTGGTCGATCTAGAGGTCTAAAATAAGAAAGAAGCGTTAATTAATACATGTAGAAGAAGATTGTTGGTGGAATTCAGCATAGGCTTAATCAATGTATATACCTCGCCGGACTTTGTAATCACTAAATTGCGTTCACCGGAGTCTTCATCTTCTCCATGACTACTTGAGCTGTCATCATGTCCCTCCAAGTTCAGATATTGTGAGGTGTCCTCATCAATAATGTTCTCCATTATTTATTCTTCTTCAAGGTTTCTACTAAGTGGATCCATAGTTTCTAAAACAATAATATTATCTAGAGTAAGAGAGTAAACATTCATGTGGACTTGGATTCATACACAGATATACATATTATTCATACAGAAATATACAAATAAATACACAAATGAAATTAAAACCCTAAGGATACTTGATCATTTTAAACGAGTTCCGAGGGGTCCAAACCCTAATTCGGAGAAATCCCGGATGCATATGAGAGGGGCTAGCTACAGTGGCTGACCGGAGGCTGGCGGCGTTGGAGAGTGACCTAGGGCGCGCGAGGTAGCATGATACGGCCTACCTAAAACGGGCGTTGTTCGAAAGAGGAGGCCGAGGCAAGCATTATAGTGTCGGCGCCGCCACAGTATGGTCACCGGAGCGACGGCAGCGGCGGCAAACAACTTGGCAGAACAGATACAATGTGGAGGGGATATCCCTTTTATAAAGCAGATCAAAATAAGCAAGAAAAACCGCAGAGAACCTAAACTTGCCACCGAAGTCAATGAGCCAAGATCAGGATGAGTCAGAGCTCCACAACGACGCCCCCAAGAGGGTAACGACCAACGAGACCTATGGTAAAGGGTTTTCACCCGGAGCACTGTGACGAAGAAGGTAGCAGCATCGGCGGCCCCAGAGACCTATGGTAAAGTGTTTTCCCCGTCTTCTGCCCCGCCCGTTGTCCCCAAGATAGGCCCCAGACCGAGGGGAGAATCCACGACGCTCGCTAAAGAGCTGCCCGCGCAGTCCACCTTCTTTTAAGGCCGCGACCGACATTCGCGAACTCTATCCACCACTCCGACGACCAACGACACATCGCATCGCCGAAGAGAGGGACGCCGTGTCGTCGTTGCCAGCGGACACACCTGCAACCCGAGAAGGACCATGCATACCCCGACATCGCTGGCATACTATACCGCCATGGCCACCACCGGAGCTCGCACCACCTAGGCCGCCCCTGCAGCCGAGACGGGAGGCCGTCCCTGTACACTAAACTACACTAAATAACCCTAAACTAATACTAACTAATTAACTAAATAAAATACTAACTAACTACTAATAATTAACACTAAACTAACCCAAAAAAAGATACTAAACTAATACTAACTAATTAACTACTAAAAAAGATACTAACTAATACACTAAACTGCTAATAATTAACTAATACTAACTAATTAACACTAAACTAACTAAAAACTAACTAAATAAAATACTAAACTAATACTAACCGGTCGGGTGGCAGCCAGGTGGCGGGACACGATGCAGTGGGGCGCGGCTGGGAGGCGTGGCGGCACGGCAGCAGGTGCGGGGGCGGCGGCGGCAGGCGGCGGGCGTGGCGGTGGCGGTGATGAGCGACGTCGGGGCGGCGCGAGTAAGACGGACGGCGATGGTGGCGACAGGCGTGGAAGGCGGCGACGGACGGCAGGACGGAGGCGATGGCGGACGCGGCGGCGGACAGCAGGGCGGCGATGGCGACATGCGTGGACGGCGACGGCGAGCTCCTCTGCTTTCGTTCCTGTTCGATCGATCTGGCTGGGGGAAGAGAGGAAGGGGAAGGCGCGCATTTAATACCCCCCTTTAACACCGGTTCCAGCGGTGGGCTAGAACCGGTGTTAAAGGGGGGATTTGTTTCGCGGGGAGGATGACTCGATGGAGAACTTGCTGCAGCGGGAGGACACGGTGGCGACGACAGGGAGGCACGCGGAGGCACGGGCCGGCGGGGACGCACGCGTAGGCGTGGCCGACGGCGGAGTTGCGCAGCCTGACGGCGCTCTGCTTCTCCTCGCGTGCGTGAATGGGGAGGAAGGAGGGCGCCGATCTAGAAGTAGGAGGAGCATCGGCCCTGGTTCGTCCCTAGAACCGGGGCTATTGCCCTATTATCCCCGGGGTCAACGCCCGGCCCGTGGCTATTGGCCCAGAAATTTCCGCTGACGCGCATCGTGGGCTATTAGCCCCGGTTCTTGGGCCGAACTGGGCTAATAAGCCTTTTTCGAAAAAAGATTGAGTTTTCTGGAGGTTCCTGCCTTTTTTCTAGATTTAGGAGTATTATTACATACGTATTTTTTACAGCAAATTTATTTCGAATTTCAAAAATCTTTCAACATGGAAAGTGTTTCAATTTGTATAACAAATTCAAAACCATTTTCTATTTTCAAAAATATTTGTTCTCACTACACAAACAATTAATCATTTTGATTTTTTCAATTAAAAATGCATTAACAAATATGTATTCCATATTTTTGAATTTGAAAACACTTTCAACATGAAAAGTCTTCAAATTTGAATAAATAATCCAAAGCCATTTTATGTTTTCTAAAATAACTATTCTTACTAACAATTGTTGCAGGAGGAAGTTTTCCTTCATGCCCACCGTTTTGAATATAGTTTGAAACGGGCATAAATATTTCAAAAATGATCGAAATAATGTGAAACCTTCGCGTGGTGTCATAAATATAGTTTGACCAAACTGCACCGAAATAGAGGGACCTTAAAAATAGGTCCATAGTCAAGTTCCCATATCTCCTCTATGTAACCATAGTATGTGTCCTTTTTCCCATTCCCGCCTATTGCATCTAAGTGGACACCACTGTTTTGGTTGGTGCTCTTTTTATCTTGGCCGATCGTATAAAATGTATTCTCATTTATCTCGTACCCTTGAAAAGTCAATACAGTCGAAGATGGTGACGCTGCCAACAAGTAGAGCTGATCTCCAACAGTGTTGTCATTCAGGAGACGTGCTCGCAACCAACTTCCGAAAGTCTCCATGTGTTTTTCTTTGATCCAGGAGTCAGCATTTCCCGGGAACTTGGAGCGTACAACATTCCTGTGTTCCTCGATATACAGAGCCACGAAGGTGGAATTTCGTAGAACTGTGTAGTGTGCTTGAGTGAAAGAACGCCCGTCCCTACATATCACTGCTTTCTGTCCTAGCGTGCCTTTTCCACTCAGCCTCTCCTCGTGCCGCTATTCAGGAACACTAAGCGGCTTAAGGCCAGGAAGAAAGTCAACGCATAACCCAATGAACTCCTCTGTTCCATAGCCCTTGGAGATGCTTCCTTCTGGTCTAGAACGGTTACGAACATATTTCTTTAAGACTCTCATGAAACCTCTCGAATGGGAACATATTGTGTAGAAATACAGGACCGGGAATGGAAATCTCGTCGACTAGGTGAACGAGGACATGCGTCATAATATTGAAGAAGGACAGGGGGAACATCAACTCAAAACTGACAAGACATTGGACCACATCCCTTTGTAGCCTTTCTCGATCGATTACCTTCTGAGATATTGCATTGAGGAATGCACATAGCTTCACATTGGGTACTCGAACATTTTCCGGTAGAAGCCCTCTCAATGCAACCGGAAGCAACTGCGTCATAATCACGTGGCAGTCATGACACTTCAGGTTCTGAAATTTTTTCTCTGCCATATTTATTATTCCCTTTATATTTGACGAGAAGCCAGCCGAGACCTTGATACTGCTCAGACATTCAAAAAAGATTTCCTTCTCTACTTTCGTAAGAGCATAGATGCTTAAGTATTGACGTCCTTTATCACTATGCTTGTTGTATGGGTATTTCATATGTTGCTGGTCCTCCCATGCTTCTGGTGTGTCTTTTTACTTCCCATACTGTGGCATCCCGCAAAACCACTAGTAGAAAATCGCGTTGAATTTGTGCATTGCATCGTCATCATCATGCATGGTTTGTCAAAACTACTTCGCAAACCCCGGTTTATTTTCCAAACGCCCCGTCTTAATTCAAATGCAAAACCCCGGGTCTCCGGATTATTTTTGTTTTGGCCGCTTTCGGTTTGCAAACGGTGTTATTAAAACAAATAAAATTTATTTCATTTTTAGTGGGGCAGTCGAACGGGCCGAGTAGACCCGATCGACCACCCCAGGAAATAATAAACGGTCCAACCAACCCACCCTTTATTCCTAAACCTACCCATCTTCCTACCCAACCCATCCCTCCACCTCACCCCAACCAATAGGCTGCTGCCACCTCACTTCCTCCCTCTCCCTCAACCACTCACACACCACCACATGGCCCTCTCTCTCTCTCCTCCCTCCCCACCTGGCCACACACTCCCCACACCCCGCACACACAACACCACACACGCACACAGGATCCAATCCACCAACCCCCGGCCCCACCTCGCCCTGTCGCCTCCCTGCTTCTCCCAAGCCCGAGCCAGGCCCTCCTCCCACCGGTGGCCCTCCTCCCGCCCATGGCCGATCTGCGCCTGCCCCCTCCTTCCTCAGCCCCTTGCCAGCGCCCTCGCGTCACGCTCACCCGCCAACCTCCGTGCGCCGAGCCCCACCCAAGCTTCGCCCGCTCTCTCTCCTCCTCTCAGCAGCGGCCTCCGCCGCCCGCCCGCTCTCCTCCGCCCCTCTCTCCTCCCCGGCTCCTCCCCGTCTCCCGTGGCGCCTCCAGCGCCGCTCCTCGCCGCTCGCCCCGCCTCCATGGCCCCCGCGCCTCGCCACCTCGCCGCCCGCCATTTTCGCCTCTACGCCCAAGGTCGGCCGCGCCACAGCTGCAGCGCCTCCGCCCCACTGCAACCGCGCCACACGCCTTCGCTGCCGCCCGCCTCTCGCCGTTGGCGCCGCCGGGCTCCGTCTCCGGTTGTTCGTCACCGGCCCCGTCCCTGCGGCGTCGGCGTCCTCGTCACGCCCATGTTCCCCTTGGGCCCCACCACGCCAGTGTCTTCCACTCCGGTGTGCTGCTGTCCAGACACCTTGGCATGCCCGAAGCTCTGGTAATCTTTGTGCAGTCCCTGTTGGACCTACCGACGCCGAGACCCTAAACCCGTTTTCCATCTACAAGATCGCCGAGAACCTAGGGTGCACCAACATGGAAGACCGAAGACCGGTCCCGGCGATGTCCGGACCCGATGACCGCCAAGAACGCCACCGGGTTAACAAGTACTACGTCCCGGACAACAAGTGCTGCATTCCGTACGTCAAGACCGATGCATTGGCGCGGGCCCGACAAAACCCTCGCAACGGCAAGCTCGACCCTGTGGACCGACACGATCTCCTTCACGGACGCGACAAGTACTCCCTCGAGGACGCCGAGAAACCGATGCGCCAAGTTCGACACCCTGGCAAGGCAAGACCGACCCGATACAACCAAGTCCTGCTTCCGGAACGCCAAGTTCTACCCCCGATGCACGAGAATGATCCCGTCAAGTTCGTCGAACCCTGAACCCCGAGATCTGATCCCCGTCGAACCCTGGACCCCGAGACCAACCCCGAACCCCGGAACCCCAAGATCGTCGGGCCCCCCTCTGAAGTGTGACCCCTTTTCCTCGAACCCTATTTTCATAACATAACACAACTTGTCGCACATTAATTGGTCATGCATGCATACATTCATGTGGTTTGGGGGCCTTATGCCGATTCACCTAATAATTAAATATGGGGCCCATATGCGAGCAAATCTAGTCTTATATTGGCCTCATTTAAATTTGTGTAGCGAACCCGTGCTATCTTTTGCCATGCTAAAACAACATTTAAACTGCGGGGGATCTAAACAACGCGAACCACCTAACTAATTTGTCGGGACCCCGGTTCCGTTTAATATGACCTAATTGCCTCGCATCTTGCCATGCCATGCATCATACATGCATCATGCCGATCTTCTGCCGTGTATTAAATATTGCATCCGGTGTTCCTTCTAGTGTTTTGCTTCTTCGCGGATAAGGGCGTTGAGTTGATGCGAGTGTCGACCCGATCTTCGGTTGACCCTTTCGACAATGTTTTCAGGCGAGCATCTCCCCCTTTCTACCTATCTTACTTTTATAGTATTTACTTCCCTCCTGTTGATCTATTGCTATCTGTGTTGCGATGCTTTAGTTTCCGTACCCGTGATCTACCGTGCAGCCCTATATTTCCTTGGACACACCCTATTATCTGTTGTTTGGTAGATAGTTGGACTTGCGCGTCGTAGTTGCTTGCTCAAGTGCTGATGTGTGTCGTCATATGCCACAGTTGCTGATGTATTGCCGCATGTTGATGTTGGAGATGATTCTAGTTTTACTTATCGTCACTTTAATTTCTGTTTAACAACTAAAATTGAAATAAGCAGAGGCATCGGTGGGTGATAGAAAATATTTGGTTTCGAGCCCACTTGTGTCGTAAGACCCAGTACTTGATACTGTTCCTTGATTTATCGCGCTATCCACATCCGGAGGTATATGGGACCCCAGGCGAGCTTGATTCAGTCTTATTTCTTGGGGCCACAAACTAGTTTGAGGTTTTATTTACGATCCTGTACTTATGCCATGTTTTACTGCTTTATTTACGATTGTGCGAGGAGCACACTGTACTGTTTAGGATCATGGCACGATTCCGCGGTGTCGACAAGCCCAGCCACACTTTCGGGTTCCCAGTCGTTCACAGCCGTCCCCATAACCTTGAGGCCGTCTCGGAGCTTGCTTACTCCGTTGCGGATTCTACTTAAGGGGTGGCCCCCTGAAATATTTCTGAATCCTGTGATTGTTCAGTCGTGAAAGCCTCGTTGGGTTTTGATTTGGTTTTTCCGAGGTTGATCGAGCGTGTGTTGCTATTGGTGCACCCCGGCCGGGTAAAACTTTCTGAAAGCCGTGTCATGGATATGGACGACTTGGAGCACAGTATCTCGATCATAGACAAGCATAACTAAAGTTTACTGCTATAAATTTGACTTATAATGACTAGTAATCAGCTTCACTATAATGGAATGGCTAATTAATACTGCCCACAATTGCTTGTTTGGTTGTCGCTTGCGACAATTGTATCTGACTAGTAAATCTTGCAACTACAACGGAATGGCTGAATAAAAGTACCAACAACTGCTGGGTTATGGGTTATCTCATGTTAACTGTATCTGACTAGTAAGTGCTGCCACTATAACGGAATGGTTAACTAAAAGTGCCCACTGCTTACTTTATCAGGACGATTATCTAAATCTGACTAGTAAAGTGCCACAACTATAACTGAATAAGTAAAACTGCCAACTGTGTGAGTTCCTCGGTTGACTTCCTCGTTTGGTCTCGAGGGGGAAACACCAGGATGGGTTTGTTTGGTGTTAGCTTCAGGTTGGATCCGGATAGGTCATTCTCACCTCTCTCTGATAACCGCCAGTTGTATCGAGTCTCTATAGGTTGTTCGATTGCTGCCGCTGCCGCTCGATCCACCATACCTATGTGGCGAGACCGCCGAATTCTAGTCTCGCTGTCTTGGCCTCGATCTTGACGCTCCTCTTTTTCCTTTTCCCTTTGTCGGCACCCCTTTGTTTAAGCAGGTTTTGAGATCGACGTCGTTAGCAGGGTTACCCTTCCGGCTTGGCCTGGGCAGGGTTATGGACGCCATTGGTTATTCTTCAGGGCTCTTAGCCCCATTTGCATCTTGTCCGTAGCTGGACGCTCTATCGTTTTAAAGGTGATTTGGATCTTTGTACCGTATATCTGTATTCTTGACTCATTGAGTCGCTGTTATATATATATGTTCTGTGGGTCCCATCGAGGACTGTTGTGTAATGTTATTACTTCGTTTTCCACCCGCACGAAAGTGCCTGGTGGGCACCTTTGAATCGTTTCTATGCGGGTTTGGCGAATTTTGCTCAAACTTGCATAGGTCCGATTCTGAGGGTGTTACACATACACACCCAGGAAGCCTAGAAGGTTCACGCAAAGATTCTTCGTCACGTGCATCACGTCGATTGAAGACCGGACCTCTAGGCATTCCCAATAGGGTATCTCCCAAAATATTGATTTCTTCTTCCACATGGCCGCGTGTCCGGTAACGTTGTCTTTCGGAACAGATTGACCGCCAGGACCCTTTCCAAAGATTACTTCCAGGTCCCTCACCATACCAAATACATCAGCACCTTTAGGGAGCTTAGGCTTCTTCCGGTGATCTGCCTCACCGTTGAAATGCTTGCCTTTCTTTCTCACTTGATGATTGGTCGGAAGAAATTGACGACACCCCAGGTACACAACCTTCTTATATTTCTCCAAATATATACCTTTAGTCTTATCTAAACAGTGTGTGCATGCACTGTATCCCTTGTTTGATTGTCCTGAAATGTTACTAAGAGCTGGACAATCATTGATGGTTACGAACAACAACGCTCGTAGGTCAAATTCCCGATGTTTATGATCATCCCACACACGTACACCTGGTTCGGCCCACAACTACAAAAGTTCATCGACTAATGGCCTTAGGTACACATCAATGTCGTTGCCGGGTTGCTTAGGTCCTTGGATGAGCACTGACATCATAATGAACTTACGCTTCATGCACAACCAAGGTGGAAGGTTGTAGATACATAGAGTCACAGGCCAGGTGTTGTGACTGTAGCTCTGCTCCCCAAAAGGATTCATGCTGTCTGTACTTAGATCAAACCATAAGTTTCTCGTGTCACCTGCAAAGTCCGGGTACTCTCTCTCGATTTTTTTCCACTGCGACCCATCGGCAGGGTGTCTCAACTTCGACCCGTCTTTCTTACGCTCTTCTTTGTGCCATCGCAACAATCTGGCATGCTCTTTGTTTCTAAACAGACGTTTTAGCCATGGTATTATAGGAGCATGCCACATAACCTTAGCAGGAACCCACTTCCTGGGGGGATCGTCATCGCCCTCAACATCACCAGGGTCATCTTGTCCGATCTTGTACCGAGATGCAGTGCATACCGGGCATTTATCCATATTCTCGTACTCCTTACCGCGGTACAGGATGCAGTCACTAATGCATGCATGTATCTTCTGCACATCTAATCCTAGAGGGAAGATATTTGCTTCATATGTTGTCTCGGGCAGCTCGTTATCCTTTGGAAGCTTTGGCTTCATTATTTTCAGTAACTGCTCAAATCTCTTGTCAGACAAACCAGCCTCAGCCTTCCATTGCAGCAGTTCGAGTGTTGTACCAAGCTTTGTGCTGCCATCTTCGCAATTTGGGTACAACAGCTTTTTGTGATCCTTTAGCATGGCCTCCAACTTCAGCTCCTCCCTTTCTGTATCGCGTTGTTGTTTTGCATCAGAAATGACCCGACCAAGACCATCAACGGGCTCATCTGATGTCCGGTGTTCTTCTTCATTGTTGTCTCCTTCTTCTTCATTGTTACCTCCTTCTTCTTCATTGTCTTCCATTGCAGTATCCTCATTTTCTTCATGGAACATACGATAGTTGTCATCCTCCTCCTCTTGTCTTCCATCTTAACCCCTCCTTCTCCGTGCAAGGACCAACCATAATATCCGGGCATGAAACCTTGACGAAGCAGGTGGAATTGAATGGTTCTCGAGTTGGTGTACTCCTTGACGTTCCGACAGTCAACACATGGACAAGGCATAAAATTATCCACCTTGTTATCCTCAACCACATCGATAAATTTATGCAGGCCTGCAATAAAGTCGGAATCGCGTCGGTCGCCGTACATCCATCCCTTCCGTGCATTGATCTGCATCATAAAGATATAGTCAAATGACTATCTTACATACATAGATGCACTATTTTTTAATCAATTACAGATGAAAAGGACAAGGTTGCTAACCTCGGACAAGGATACCATTTTTTTCAACTTAAGTGTGGCACGGGCATTTCACCGAACACCTTGTGTGCATAGCAACGACAAAAATTCCTAGCACCCAACCCTCTCACAAATCCATCCAAAAAAAAAATGGGATGTGGGGATGTATATATAGGCAGGGAGGAGCAATAGCCCCAGTTCGGGGCAAAAACCGGTGCTAATGCTCCACGGCACGCCACGTGTCGCGCGCATGAGCATTAGCCCTGGTTTTTGCCCTGAACCGGGGCTATTGCTCCTAGATGCCGGCGCAAACCGAATCGAGGCCAATGCAGGGCATTGGTCTCGGTTTTTTATGGAACCTGGGCTAATGGGAATATGGGGCTGTCATTGTCCTCTTTTCTACTAGTGCAGGCAACATAACTTGAATCAAACAATAGCGAAGGTAACTGGTTTTAGATAAATATCAAGTTGTTCGGAGTGCCGGTAGCTTGTATCCTTGATCAATTCTCAACAAAAACACTTCATAGATTTTCTGATTTCTCGGTGTTCCGAGAGTACTGCAAGAAATCTACAAGATGCCCATGTATTTGCCTTAATTTTTGTCCATCGGTCGATTGGCCTCGTAGGAAGAGTGGTTAATTTGCATGACTGCCGGACGTGCTACGATGCTAGGAACAAATAGGATTTGGAGGCATTGGGACAACTATTTCTACTGTCAAGGAACCGTGCGGCTGATTCATACCAAAAAATTGCCACCATTTTTCTCGCACCCAGCACTAGTTTTCTTGGGTATGCACTGTTTCTAAGGAGGGCAATTTTACCCATAGGTACTTGTACCCACGGGTACCGTAGGTAGAGTATGTGCATACTTGTATACTCATGGATAATACTCATACATATCCGTTAAATCACGGGTACGGGTATGGATATAGACTTTTACTCATAGTTATACCCATACCCTGCCCATTTAAACTGATATGTCAAATTTACCTATAGAGTTTCACCCTATGGGGCTAACGAGCCTAGGGACGGGTATGAGATTGCGACTTCTAAACTTTAATTTGATACTTTATGTACTCGTCTACTATTAGTAAATAGAGATTATTGTATTTTTCAAATATGCTATTGATGAAAGTAAAATTTTGAATAACTTGTGTATTGTCGGATATACCCACCGGATACCCAATGGGTATAGATACTTGTCGGGTATGGGTATGGGTAAAGTTTTATACCCATGGGTATGGGTATGGGTAAGTTTTTGTATCCATTGAATATACGAATATGGGTATAGTATTGCTCTACCCTGCCCATTGCCATCTTGAACTGTTCCCATTAGAATTCCTTGGAAGGTTTAGCTGCAACAGTATCATCCACATCACCAAATCTTTGGTGTGCCTCGTAGAAAATGAGGATCAGGCGATGGCTCGCAAACTGTAAGTGTTCTTCGACCGTCATCAAGTAAGGTATGTAGGCTAGATTTTTTTAATTTGTTCGAGCACCTGCATGAGCTGTACTTCTGGTCGATGACGAGTCGTCACTAGCTAGAAGTCCGATGAAGAGAGCAGTGATTAACCCCGAGTGTGACTAGTTGATAGTCAGAATGAGATATTCTTTCGTTTTTGGTGGTGAGTCTGATATTGTATTCCTTTCAACTAATGTGATAAAAAGTGACACCTTGATCTTGATGGGTCATATATATGTTTTTCCACCGCGTAACAGTAACCCAATGTCAGACGATAAGAGAGATTTACCCTCCGCAAAAATGGGTCTTGGTGTGTGAGGATTGCTACGTGCACCATTCGGAGAGAACCTCTCTCTTTTAGTTCAGACCAAAGAGAATTGGTGTACCATAAAGGGCTCGTTATATCGGGCGCGCCTGATATAAAAATGTGTTGGGCACGCCGAAGTCTTTCACCTCGCATGCCGCCATTCTCGGACATAGTAGCAATTGGGGCTAGATGAAGAGAGGACAATACTCTTCTTTGTTTCAAATTTTCCCATGCACACATATATAATATATGAATCTCACTCATTATCTTGTTTGAAATTTTGCCTTCCATAATTATCCAGTGATTTCACTAGTAAAGTTATTGAGCATGCCATTACATTGTACATTATTAGTACTCATAGTCGTTATTTGGTAGAAAATTTAACCAATATCTATGAATGTCCCTAGAGCATTATTAACACAAATGTACGGCTATTAATACTTAACATATATAGCACAAAAAGGATATTTAAGAACTTTAGGTATCCCACCATTAATACTAAACATATGTAGAACAAGACAAATTGAACTATATGTGTGGACGATTCAATTCATGGGCTTCTTTAAGGAAACAATGATGATGGGATACTTGGCCTTGGCTTTCTCGAGATGCTTTGCAACATTCGAGGCATACACAACGAATAGCTCTTCAACAATTTCTTTGCCGAAGTGGTCTACGATGAGCGGCTCCAACACCGCCCTGATGCACTTGGCGACATTTGCCGCACTTTTGGTAGAGTCAAGTACCCTATCACTTTCGGAGTCATCTTGAGGATCCCAATTTGATTCAAAGAGTCCAATGTGCTCAATATCATAGAGACTATTCTTTTTTATCAATGCCTTCACCTCTTTCATTGACGGTACATAGTAGGGCACATTGAATGAGTCCAACTTCTCCTTCACCACACGACCCTATATGCCGCACACCATAATAATACTTTAGGTATGATGTAACAAATGAGAATTAGTATTTTTGAGGAATTTCACTTCCTTTTTTACCATTCAAATTCATTGTAATAAAATCATTTTAAAGCAATGGCGTATTTTCTTATTTAGTGTGAATGAAATGGAGAAATAGTAATTGGAAACAAAATCTTTCCATAACATGTGTGTACCTTTTGTACAAGAGACCTGAGAGATTTCGCAACCAATTCATAAGCTGTGCCAACTTCCCCATGCATCAACATCTCTTCACTCTTTCGGCCAAGAAATGTTAGTACCATTCGTCCTCCACGGACAAGCTCTCTAAAACGTAATGTAAGGAACAACTCAAAATCATGGTTGAATTGTTCTTGGAACAGCTTAACCACAATAGTTGGTGTATTCTTTCCAATGTAGATGTTGCCTTCATTTAGATGGGTGCAACTTGAGATCTCCTCGGGGACCTAGTAATTAATTATCATAAATGAGACACCGGTATATAAAATGAGCTATTGTGGTACAAATGCCCTTTACATATCAAATTAATAGTTGTACTACTCTTGTTTCATGGCTAAAGGCATTATTCACTTAACTAGCATTGTGGCCCTCGCATTTTGTGAAGGCACCATCTTTAATGGGTATAAAGCGTGTGAGAAATAGATTTATGATTTCATGGATTTTATATTTCATGATAAAAATAATGTATGAATCTAAGAATACAAAAATAGTATGATTAATATAGTATGACATATGAGAGTGGTAGATTTAACCAACTCTGATTTGTCGTCTAAATTTTTTACTCCATCTTTTAAAACACACATTTGTATTGTTCGTATGTAATATTAGCTCAATAGTAAAACTATGTGTGATGTGATATCAGTATGAGAGTTTAATTAACATCAATAAATTTACTTGATGAACCTAGACATAAATAATTCATGATCCTTAATAGTTTGGACAAATTAATTTGTTAGAGTTGTTATCTTGGTATGTGTTTCTTCCTCAAGATTACTTATGTAGTTTTAGTGATGGCTCTCTTTGAATGCAAACTATTTTCAAAGAATCTTGAAATACCATGGTTTCTAGAAAAGCTTAGGTTATAAATACTTTGAGGTGTTTGGCTAGACTACAATACTATGGTTTTGCAAAAACTGATGTTTTCCACTATATTAAAGAAAGTGGTCCGAAACTCTTTCTTCACAAACTGTGGTTCTACAAAAACTTCTGTATCTTTTGTCTAGACATTGAAATAACATGGTTCTAGAATACTTTGATTTAACTAAACCTGAGTGGACAAAGAGAACAAAAACCTTAGAGACATTAAAAAACTTCAATGGTCAAATTTCTACATCATTTTGCATATTAAGAGTATGATCCTATAAAAATATAAATACAAAAATATATTTATATAAGTAAAAAAAATGAGTGAATCCATTAAAAGTTCAAGCGTCACTATTTAAAGGTAGATAAGTATGATTTTTTTTCATAAGGTCATCTATTTTGATATTGTATTTTTGTATCTATGTATTGTAATATTTTCATGTTACTTCGATATGTAATTTTATTGTTTATACACAATCACCTTTTGTTTGTTTCTCCATGTAACATGAAACATATCTTTCATAACATAGTTCTAGCCACTTAATATGTGTTCAATTCTATTGTGTGATTGAATGATATATGCTCTTATTTTAAATCCAATGAATCATAGCAAATACAGGGGAAATAATTTAAGGATGTCTAATCATATAAACCAAATAACATCCACCAGAAAATTTTCTAAATAAATAATTATTTTCTAAATTTAGAATGTTGATACGAAACATTAAGTATATAAATTAATTCACCTCACAATACACTAAGTAGTAAAAAAATATCATCTTATCCTCTTGGTAATGTAGGTGTGTAATTTTTCTCTATGTATGTAAAATTTCACATATCTCTTTGCAAGAGAGTTTACTAAATAGTCACTTTAACCTTAATCACTTTAAGATACTTATGATAGGGGCATTCTAGCTTGTTTTGTAGTAATCTTATGTATATATATGTTTGGCTTTTTTCTGATCTTTTAACTGTCGGGAACCAAAAAAAAAAGACTAATAACTAATTTCTACGGAAGAGGCAGAAAAAATTATTCGGTTGTGTGCATGACGTACCTTAGAGCGCCAATGGAGCGAGTATGAGGAGTGGAATAGATGGACACTCTCGCTGGGGAAAAGGTTCCGATAGTATGACCTCGGCAGCCCCGCGACATAGTAAGACGGCATTTCGTCCTTCCCGCTTCCGAGATTGTCGTAGTTCTCAAGTGACCGGAAGAGGAGGTTGAAGTCGTTCCCTGGCAGGTCATTCAGGAAGAACTGCACCTCCATGGCAGCAACATCTTCGGAATTCTGACTACAGGTGCGGATCGCTCTGATCACCTCCGAGACGAAGCCTAGAGTGTTTGGACCAGATGAGCAGCCGAGGTCGACGACGACGATCGTGCTCGGGTGGGCGGAGATGATAGACCTGTAGATCTCTTGTATCGCCTTACAAAGCAGCGTCCTTGTCTCCAAGATGGCCTTCTCCTGCACATAGATACATTTATGAAATAGCAGTAAATTCATAGTAGCTTCAAGGTAGCCACGGCCCTCGGGTATTGGGGATGCTAACTTGGAGCCTGGAGTTGGCGGCGTAGCTATTCTCTCCGTTGCCAGTAACCATGCGAACGCCGCTCGTTTCCTTCATAGCTTAGCTATTACTATTATTCAGAAGGTGGTACAGTAGCTAGCTAGAAACTTATAATGACCACACAATGCATCGGTAGACAAAAACGGCTCTCTATCATTTATAGAGAGCTCTGTTTGGTCCGGGACAGTCATGTTTTTCTTTCTGTATGAACCACCTACATTACTGTTTTTCTCAGAGCAAGTATAATAGGGTATATTCAACTGACTATAAGAGATAAAATATTAAAATTTGATGAGATAGAGGAGAGAGAAGTTGAGAGACAGTGCAAGCCGACTGTAAGTTAAGAACCAGCTCTTGCACGTGTGACGCATTTTTATAATTCTTATAGCCCACAGTCTCATGATGACATGGCACATTCTTATAATTCTTATAGCCCACAGTAAACTGCTAAGTTATTAAACTTGCTCTCATGATTGCTTCGAAAGTTGTCGTCTTCCACCGCGGAAAGCCTGCCTCACGCAGGCCGAAGCTGCACGGTCCCCGGTCACAGATTTCTCTTTGCGTGTGCGCCCGTTCTGTGTGACATGACTGAAAGGTAGTCACCCTTGTAGACCCACGTTCAGGTACCTGGAAGATGACAACGTTTCAACCATGGCGCGGCAACAGAAGTTTGCGGTTATTCGGTTTTCTGCTATGACCTGGTCGAAAGATTAGATGTGAAAAGTGATAAACTGTTGTGTGACCTTGCACAACATGATTATTGAGGACGAGAGGAAGGACTCAGTGAGTTTGATCGAGCAGAGCGAGTATATTACAGACAAGGACCTATTGCCGAGTCTGATCACCAGGTCCCACTAACCTGGACTGTCTTCATCGTCATGTTTCAGGAGATCCGAGATCCGGTAGTGTATCAAGAACTGCATGATGACCTGGTTGAACACATATGGATACACAGGAGCAATACGTAGATGCCGAGCATAACTGGCCGAACAAGGTCAAAATATGTTGTATTTTCAGCCTACGCCTAACTATGTTTAATTTCATACCGAACTATGTTTAAATTCATGCAGAACTATGTCGAACATTGGATTGTATTCGTATTATGCCGAACTATGCCGAAAACTGGTTGAATTTGATCTGAATTTGGGCGGAAACACGCCAACCTGGGAACTAGGCCTGATGACGCGAGTGAGAAACTGAGTGTTTCTAGGCCAAAAACTACATTCCTCCAGCGCTAAATAGCCCAAGGAGTGAAGATGCTATAAGCTATTTCCTCTAACTCATATCAGTTGACTTAGATTCGGATATATATAGTAATAAAACATGTCTAAATACATTTAAATCTATATAAATCCGAGTCAATGACATGGGAGGAAGGAAGTATCGAACTTGCTCTCATGATTGCTCGGAAAGTTGTCGCCTTCTTCCGCCGCGGAAAGCCTGCATGCTATGCTGTCCATCACGCAGGCCGAAGCAGACTTCTCTCTTTGCGTGTGCGCCCTGTCCCGTGTGACATGACTGAAAGGTAGTAGACCCACGTTCAGGTACATGGAAGATGACGACGTTTCAACCACGGCCAGCCGCCACAAGTAGGGACGACAGAGAGGATTTGGCTTTGCTCGCTTTCCTCTCCTTCGTCGCACTAGTGGAAACGAGGGCTTTTGTTGATCCCGAAAATAGGCTTTAACACCGGTTCTTCTACGAACCGGTGTTAAAGGGGAACCGTAAGCGTGGCCTGCGGCATTAAAAGGCCCCTTTGCTTGCGGTTCGTGCCGAACCGGTGTTAAAGGTCCTCCACACCGATGGCGCGCACCCCTTTAACACGGTTCGTGGCACGAACCGGTGTTAAAGGGGAAGCTATCTATAAGCCCACACACCCCACTCTTCCATTCTTTCACATTTTGGAGCCTAGCAAGAGGGTGTGAAGAGTGCTAGTTTGTGTTTTTCATATGCACTAGAGGTGTTCGGTGAAATGCCGAGAGCTCAAAATAAGCTTTCTTGTTGCTCTTTCCGTCTCGACGAGGTCGGCAACTATAGTTTCATGTGTCATTGATGTACTATATATATAAATGGTCATCTCCCTATTATTTTTGATATATACTACATATTAATGCGGATGAATCGGCAATGGATGTCTGATGACCGCCGCACTTCCGAGTACATTACGGGCCTCCAAAATTTCATCGTTGTGGCTAATGCAAACCGTGGTCACAATGGTTTTATGTGTTGTCCGTGTGTTCACTGTAAGAACAAGAAAGACTACTCAAATACCAGAACCATTCACGCCCACCTGCTTCGATCTGGTTTCATGCCCAGCTATAATTGTTGGACCAAGCACGGAGAAAAAGGGGTTGTGATGGAAGACAACGAAGAAGAAGAGGATGATGAAAACTATCATAATATGTATCATGAATATGATGATAATGCAACGGAGGTAGATAATGAAGATCAAGAGGGAGCAGATGGGCCCGCTGATGACGATCTTGGTCGGGCCATTACTGATGCAAAGGAAGAATGTGAAACTGAAAAGGAGAAGGAGAAGCTGGAGCAGATGTTAAAGGATCACAAAACATTGTTGTATCCAACTTGCGAATATGGCCACAAAAAGCTAGGTGCCACACTGGATTTGCTGCAATGGAAGGCAGAGAATGGTGTGTGATAACATTTTCAAAGTTGTTGGTAAAATGAAGAATCTTCTTCCAAGAAATAATGAGTTGCCCGACGGTACATACCAAGCAAAGAAGGTTGTCTGCCCTCTAGGATTAGGCGTGCGGAAGATACATGCCATTAATGACTGCATCCTCTACCGCGGTGAAATACGAGAATTTGGATGCATGCGGTATGCCTTTGCATGCAGTATAAGATCGACGACGATCTGGCGATGTTGAGGCGAGGCCCTTGGAAGAAGGTTCTCAAGGTTATGTGGTATGCTCCTATAATACCACGGTTAAGCGTCTCTTGAAATAAAGAGCATGCCAAGTTGTTGCGATGGCACATGGAAGACCGTAAGAAAGACGCGATGTTGAGACACCCGATGGGTCACGGTGGAGAAAAGTCGGCGAGTACCCGGACTTTGCACGTGGCGCAAGGAACTTAAGGTTTGGTCTAAGTACGACGGCATGAATCCTTTTGGTGAGCGAGCTGCAGTCCAGCACCTGGCCTGTGACCCTATGTATCTATAACCTTCCTCCTTGGTTGTGTATGAAGAGGAAGTTCATTATGATGCCGTTCTCATCCAAGGCCGAGGCAACCCGGCAACGACATTGATGTGTACCTAAGGCCATTAGTTGAAGAACTTTTACAGCTGTGGGCCAAACCAGGTGCGTATGTGGGATGAGCACAAAGGGGAGCCATTTGACCTCTGAGCATTGCTTTTCGTAACCATCAATGATTGGCCTGCTCTTAGTAACATTTCAGGGCAGACAAACAAGGGATACAATGCATGCACACACTGTTTAGATGATACCGAAAGTGTATATTTGGATAAATGTAAGAAGGTTGTGTACCTAGGGTATCGCCGATTTCTTCCGAACCTGCATCCAAGAAGAAAGAAAGACAAGCATTTCAAACGTGCGTAACCCGAGGAAGCTGTCCCTCACCGGTGAGGAGGTATTTGGTATGGTCAAGGACCTAGAAGTAATCTTTGGAAAAGGTCCTGGCAGTCTATCTGTTCCGAATGACGATGCCGGACACGCGCCCATGTGGAAGAAGCAATCTATATTTTGGGACCTACCCTATTGGAAAGTCTTAGAGGTCCGCTCTTCAATCGACGTGTGTGTGCTCCTGCGCCGGCGGCGTGCTCCGGCCGGCGAGCCAGCAGGTGATGGGCGGCGCTCTGCAGGTGACTATTGGAGGTGGCATCCACGCCGATTCTAGGGATGAGCGGTCGCGCCTCCACAGGGACAGGGACAGAGACGGGGCCTGTGGGCTGTTTTTTTATTTTTGATAGATTTTTATTTGAGATTTTCTATTTTTAGGATATTTTGATTCTTTAATTTGTGCTGCCATGTGGGACCCGGTGCCACGTCCTCTTCCTGGTGGGGTCATCTTGCGGAAAACGCATCAATTAAATCAACAAATGGAGTTTAGGGCGAATTGAAAACAAACCAAAATCCGGTGGTTTTTTGTTCCGAAAACGTAAAGTGGTATGATATGGTAAATTTAGGTAGTAAACTGGTAGTTTTATACTATAAACTCGTTCAGGGTTGATCGTCACGACATGGTCCAAGATCGGCAGGAGGCGGTCTGGGGTGGTGGTGACAGCCTTGTTTTAGCGGCGGCGGCTGTGGGTTGAGTTCACGAACTTTTCGGCAGAGATTACGGGGACGGCCTCCCCTCTCGGCTGCGGGGGCGGCCTAGGTGGGGTGCAAGCTCTGGTGGTGGCCATGGGGTGCGAGCTCGCGATGCGGCCTAGGTGGGGTGCGAGCTCTGATGTGGCATCCCCCTCAGCTAGGTCGGCTGATGAACGTGGAGTTCGCCAAGCATGCTCTGTGGCCGATTGGGCCACGCCTAAACGCCGACGCCTAAACGCCTCGGGCGATATAAACACGATTCTTTGCATAATATATTGACCCTCGGACGATTCGAGGTGCCAAAGATGGGCGAGATGAACGTAGTGACATCGACCCCGACGATCTAAACATTGCACATGTGAATTAGAAGCATGTGGAGTAAAATAAAATATCTTATAGCAAAGATATTATAATAGGCCACGCCTAAACCCTAATGACCACCTCACTCTCTTCCCGTGCGAGGCGTCTACGCCGCCGCCGGAGCTCATAGGCCACGCCTAACGCCGACGCCCGCCTCGACGAGCCCGCCGCTAGCACCGCCGCCGAGACCGCCGCATCCGACGAGCACCGCCCTTGAGAACAACGTCACCGGTGAGCGCCACGTGTCTGCCACGTGTATGATTGCTGACTCATCCTGATTAAAACTTGTTTGCTCGATAAATTGTACTACATGCATAGATTAAAACTTGTATACAAATTGGACCTCTGACTCATTTGTGTATTTATTTGTGTATTTTGGTATGAATAATATGTATATTTGTGTATGAATCCAAGTCCACTTGAATGTTTACACTCTTACTCTAGATAATATTATTGTTTTAGAAACTATGGATCCACTTAGTAGAAACCTTGAAGAAGAAGAAATAATGGAGAACATTATTGATGAGGACACCTCACAATATCTGAACTTGGAGGGACATGACGACGACAGCTCAAGTACTAGTCATGCGTAAGATGAAGACTCCGGTGAACGCAATTTAATGGTTACAAAGTCCGAGGTATATGCATTGATTAAGCCTCATGACTTCCACCAACAATCTTCTTCTACATGTATTAATTAACGCTTCTTTCTTCTTTTAGCCCTCTGGATCGACCAGCCAAACCATCTTCTTCTACGAAAAGAGCAAGCGAGGCGCGATCCGGTTGAAAGATCGTGCAAAGTTCACGATCGGCGGTCCGTGTTGATGGCAGGCCGATGGAGCCCAAGAAGGCCGCAGACAAATTTATACGTCAGGAGTTCTTGTTAGGGACCAAATCCCAATCATAATTGAATATTGGAATAAGCCAAAGAAGGCGGCGGTACCTTTGTCGATGATGATCCAAAGAAACGCTTTGGAATTCGTTGTTGGTAAATTTCACCCTTCCGCCAGAGGAGGATGAAAACAACCAGTTATAAAGAAAAGGTCAAAGAGTGGACTCTAAAGAAGATGGCTGAGGCTTTCCGCAAATGGAAGACAAATTGAACAAATTTGTCAAAGCTCATGAGACTCAGATTTCAAGACGCATATTATGCGAAGATAAGACCTCAACGGCCCGAATTTGAGACATATAAAAAGTGCTATAGCTAAAAAGTCGAAACCAATACGCTTAATGCCCCAAGAAGGAATATCACCAGAGGACGGGGTCGGTGGCTACATATCTCGAGGCCTAAGTGGGAGGAAGCTGAGAGGCCTCATGAGAGAGGGATCACACCCAGACGGATGGGTGGGACCTACGTGCAAAGACTTGGTTCTACTGGAATCGGGCAAGGTTGGACCCGAAACAAGATTGTGTATCTTCCCAACCATCCTTGCCAAACCGTCCAGAACTCATCACGGCATACAAGGAAACATCCGCCAGACCTTCCATCCCGACAGAGAGAATGACCAGCTCACGCGCCATCGGTAAAGAACACCTGGACATGCACGAGGCACGGGGGTATGACGTGGAAGGATGGGTTTGCCGTGGGCGACTCTTACAGATGGCGCGAGAAAATAAAAAAGCGTCAGAGCGGATGACAGATAGAACATGCACTTGCGGCTGCGACGCAAGTGAATGCAATGAAACCATCAAGCTACCGGCCCATCTCAGCGGCATGAAGAGCCTGCATTGGAAGCTGCCCGCGGCCCAGACTCTGCGCGGAAAAGCAGTGTGGCTTCCACGGAGAGCGTGCAGCCAATGCTTGAAATGACGGGTCCTCGATACCCCGTTGATGAGATCACGGAGAGCGAACACGCTGAGCTGCATGTGATATTAATGGGCTTATCCATTAAGGTGGCTGTCGGCTATGCCTTACCTCCTGTAGCTGGTGGAACTTACCACTGCCGACCGATTCCAGATGGCTATGCTATTGTCGGGGTGGATGAGGTTGTGAAGGAATATGAGGAAGCACAGCTTGACCATGCTACGGTGAAGGGAAACTCAACTCAAATTTGCAAAGAAAACAACCATTCTTTGGAAGAAGGAACACATTGTGCTTCCAAATTGAGGTCACTGCACCCCGTCTCCTTGCGTCGCCAGTCTGAGCCGCTTCAGCTATCTCTGTGGCAGCCATCTCCGCCCGTCAGCCATCTCTGCTTGTGGCAGCCATCTCGCCCGTCGGCCATCTCCGGCCCGGGCCATCTCCGGCCGTCAGCCATCTCGGTGCTTCAGCCATCTCCTCGGTGAAGCGAAAACCTTGCCACGAGGAGCATCGAGTAACTGCCACAAAGAAATCCGCAGAAACCGTCGCCAAAGAGTTCAAAAACTACGCCCGCAGCCTTCCGCCAAGCCATTGCCGGTTTTACCGTGGAACCGCAGCGACGAGGAGACCAATAGGATCTCGGGAGAACAGGTCAAGAAATTCTTTGCACCTAGACGGGAGCCAAGGAGAAAATAGATCCGCGGTGGTGGAGAAGTTTTACAAAAATCTTTTGAAACCTGAAACCCCACTTGTGCGGACTACGAAGCCAGATTTTGAAGGGATGCAAGGCGCCGTAGGGAGAGAAAGCGATCGTGAGGCACCCTGAAAACAGTTCCCATGCTCGGAGCAGAAAACCAATCATACGCCCGCTCCAAATGTTTGACAAGCGGACGCTCCTCCGTAGATGATTACGAGAGCTACAAAGAAAGGCCAATGAGATGGGGATGACTTACATTGCATACTTGAACGTCATGGGGGGACAACTTGCCCAAATGCGATGTCAACCCCATACAGCCATGGAAGTATGGGAAGAATCTAGTCAAGAAAGAGGAGCTCAAGAATCTACCAACAAAGATGCGAAAATTGCACAAGTGGTACCTTCATTTCTGCAAGACGAGAAAAGAAGAATGGATCACGGCGCATATAAGAGATCAGATTTTCTTGTGCGGATATGACGCGATCGACTTCAACATTCAAGACTTGCATTTTCTATTCAATCAGAAGGAACTCGACAAATCTGCCATCAGCCTTTATTGTGTGTAAGTACTATTTCTGTAATTTTTATCTCATCTCATTCACTTCATTAATTGCATGTATATATATATCACCATATATGTATATACTATTATGCAGGAAAAAGGTTATGGAATGCATGAAAGGAGGCCCTTTTGACATTGGGTTCGTTGACCCAAATAGAGTTCATGAAGAAGTGGTAAGAGACAAACCGGCAAACGGAAGATTACTTGCTAAAGTCTTTCTTGAGACAACAAACCAAAGGGAAATACTATTGCCTTACAACTTCTCGTGAGTATCTTGTTACCCTCTCTCTTGTACACATTCTTTGACTTACTCGATGTTAAGTGTAACTGATGATGAGTTATTGCGTAGGTTCCACTTTATTCTAGTCATTCAACCCGACTCGGGAAAAGTCCTTGTCATGGACTCGTTCTACGAAAAGAAAAAGAGCTATGAGAAGACTTTAGAGAGATGCTCGAGGTAATTTCAATCATATTATCGCACTAGATCGGCAACTTTCGTGACAATAAGTAATTAATTACTCTTTTATCCATTTTCTTTGTGGACAGGGTTTGAAAATGTTCACGGGCAGGCCGTGGGTGAATGGTCGGAAGAACTAAAATTTGTAGACCAAAATGTAAGTAATACTAGCTAGCTTCCAATTCCATTATATCATGCTTTATTGATTATTATTTTGATTGAACTCTCTATTCGTAAAGTGCGCGCGATCGGGACACGACAATAACTTATGTGGGTACTATGTTTGCGAATTCATTCAAGAACACGATATAAAGTCTGACAGCCAAGCCGCACTAGAACAACTTAGAGTAAGTAAACAAAGTCCACAATATTATTTTATTACCATCAATTGTGTTGAGTTTTATTCTTATATATATATATATTGACGGCCCATTCTGCATATATATTCAGATCGAATGGATGCGGGACCAACTCCTACCATTTGAACGCATACGAGCCATTCAAGAGGAATTGGCGGGGTTCATACTTGATGAGGTCGTCACGCCTGGCGGAGACCTCTTTAGATATCCACCAAAATGAACGATGACGATGTATGTGCCGATGACGATGTATGTGCCGATGACGATGTTTGTGTATAATAATAGTTGCTTAATTATTCATGTACTCGTATGTACCGATGACGATTTATAAGTATACCGCTCCTGATCGATTTCCCCTCGCTCCCCTCCCGCAAATACGCCCGGAACGGGCAGAAATCCGCGGCGAGATTTAGGCGTTTTCTGCACGAAGAACCTTTAACACCGGTTCGAATCTGAACCGGTGTTAAAGGGGGCGCACTTACGTCGCCACCCTTTAACACGGTTCGTATAAGAACCGGTGTTAAAGAACCCCTCTAACTGAACCCTCAACAGGTTGGGGAACCGATTAGAGGCCCTCCCAACCGGTTAAAGGGGGCTCTGCACTAGTCGGTGTTTCATTGCGTCGGCAGCACATGCTGCTCCAAGTACAAGAGAGAGGACATGTCTCAAGTCTCAACCACCTTCGTCGTCCCCTGCGAGCCACATCATAACGTACAAGGACGATGGTGCTCGAGAGCAACTCAACATAGGGAAGTGTCGGTATAGCAAACAGAGAGGACTTGGCTTGCTCGCTTTCTTCTCGTTCGTCAGTGTTTCTGTTGGGCGTTAGGCAGTAGCACATGCACCGTGTCTTCCCCCGCTACCAACACGATGGTGGTGGAGGAGGGTGCCCAAGGTACCATGCCAGCCACATGGTGTACGTACAAGGACGATGGTGCTCGAGCAAACTCCACATGGCGAGAGCCACAGGTGTCTGTAGCACCACCTCCCTCTCCCACCCAGATCAAACAGACACAACCACCTCCCTCCCCCACCGGGACACTTGTTATGTGAACTAGTATTATTCTTGCAGGTTTTAAAAGTCTAGACGTACTACCATATTTTTCCAAGTATATTTATCTATCTATTGAATTATTTATTAATAAATATATATGATTTTATAGCTTAGAAAACCAGACCGTGAATCAGTAAACCGGCGGTCGTCCAACCAGTAAAAACCTAAACCGACGATCTCACCGTTTCAATTGCCGGTTCGTTTTTTAAACTATAACCGCAACCACTATTGCACATGAGATCGATATGATTATACAAACACCGATCACCGAAGGAGAGTGGTGTTGCCGATGGAATGGGAATGGGGGAAGGTAGATACTTATGGGGAGGATGGAGGAAGAAGGAAGAGATGATTGAGGAGAGTGAGTGTTCGCGGTGGCATGAGGTGAGTGTTGAAGCGATGCGAGGGCAAAGTATCATGGTACGAAGCCGTGCGGGGAGTGGGCCCTCCCACTAGGGGTGCAGGTGCGAGGCCCGCTTTAGCCCGCAAAACTAGACGCTTAGTACAATTTGTACTATATGTAAAGATTGAAATCGACCTTCAACTTATACTGTGATTACCTGAGCTTAGGCAAACCAGCTGCCCGCGAGCCCGCCCCGCTTGCAACCCTACCTCACACAATGATAGCATATGGTGGTAGGATATGAGAGCCGTTTTCCCGCGGTTATTGGTGGGCCACCTCGACACGACCTAGGCCCTATCCCGTGGCGGAATCGGAGCTCTCTCAGGCGCTCTAAACTACTCTCGGTCTGGTACTAGTGCGAGTATCATAAGCTAATATCATGCATGTCAGATTGATTAATGGTTTTGTCTATTTGATACTATCATGTCTGTGTTGTTTGTGATCTTGCATGTTCTCCGTTGTTTGTAGATATCTTGGCCGAGTAGTTGCTAGTGACTCCAAGAGGGGGTATTTATGCTCGATAGTGGGTTCATGCTTCTAGTTTCCAAGGGAAGTGACAGAAATCTCTTCGGTTGTAGATGTGTTGTTGCTGCTAGGGAGAAAACAACGATCTCTTGTTCGTGGAACAAGTGCATTGTTTACCTTACACACTTTGCTTAAAGCAGTTGTCTGTTGCTTGCAACTTAATACTGGAGGGGGTTCAGATGATAACCTGAAGGTGGACTTCTAGTCATAGATGCAGTTGGATGGCGGTCTATGTATATTGTTGTATTGCCCAATCAAATCTCATAGGATCTTTTTGTCTGGTATTGCATTGTTATGCCTTGCTCAGTTCCTGTCAATTGCACTACTGTAATTTGTTTACCATTCATGTCATGTTGTTTATCTAAGGAGAGCACCTCTAGTGAACTATGGACCCCGGTCCAATCTTTACCATTGATACATCTTCCACTATTACTTGTTTACTTGCTGCAAACCATTACCTTCCACACTATACATTTAATACTTTGTTACAACAAACCGGTGAGCTTGACAACCTCACTGATTCGTTGGGGCAAAGTCTTGAGTTTGTGTTGTGCAGGTTTCCACGTTGCTTGCAACACCTGTGTGACGTTTCCTTCCTCCTTCTGGTTCGATAATCTCGGTCTCTACTGAGGGAAGACTTGTTGATGTGCCCGTCACACCTTGCTCTTGGGGTTTCCCGACGAAGTGCTGTCAAGAACCAGCATCAAGATTTTCTAGCGCCATTGCCGGGGAGGCTAAGGACGTCTTCACAAGGGGAGTCCTCCACTTCCTTTCTCTTTACTTTGTTTTTAGTTTTCTTAGTTTCTTTTGCTTGGTTTTGTTTTCCTCTTTTCAAAAACTCCAAAAAAATAGTCTAGTTGGTTTGCTTTCTTTATTCAAAAACACAAAAAAATTAGTTCACGCTCTAGTTGTTGGTCTGTTATTGCCTTGCTTGGTCATGGAGCGAGCAACAGACTTGTTGGAAATCATACATACCGATGTGTGCGAACCGATTAGTGTTTCGACGCGCGGTGGATATCGCTATTTCCTCACTTTTACCGATGACTTAAGTAGATATGGGTATATCTATTTAATGAAACATAAATCTGAAACATTTGAAAAGTTCAAGGAATTTCAGAATGAAGTGGAGAACCATCGTATGTAAAGATTAAGTTTCTGATCCGATCGTGGAGGTGAATATTTGAGTTATGATTTTCTCACGCATCTTAAAGCAAGTGGAATCGTTTCACAACTCACGCCACCGGAACACCACAGCAATGGTGTGTCTGAGCAGAATCGAACCCTATTAGATATGGTCCGATCAATGATGTCTCTTGATTTGCGTTATCATTTTGGGGTTATGCATTAGAAACCGCTGCATTCACTTTAAATAGGGATCCATCTAAATCCGATGAGACGACCGTATGAACTGTGGTTTGGTGCTAAACCTAAGTTGTCGTTTCTTAAAGTTTGGGGATGCGAAGCTTCGTCAAGAAGTTGATGCCGGACAAGCTCGAACCCAAAGCGAGAAATGTCTTCATAGGATACCCTAAGGAAACTATTGGGTATACCTTCTATCACAGAACCGAAGGCAAAGTGTTTGTCGCAAAGAACGGTTCCTTTCTTGAGAAGGAGTTTCTCTCGAAAGAAGTGAATGGGAGGAAAGTAGAGCTTGACGAGGTTATTGAACCTTCTCTTGAATTTGAGAGTAGCGCAGCACCTGAAATTGTTCCAGTGCCGCCTACACCAACAATAGAGGAAGCTAATGACAAGGATCATGAAGCTTCGGACGATCTTTGCTCTTGAGCGTCGCGGTCGACAAGGTCGCGTGCCCTCTCCCGAGTGGTACGGCAACCTGTGTATTTGTCTTGTTAGTAGAAGACGGTGAACCTACGAACTATGAGGAAGCGGTGATGAGCCCGGACTCGAGAAATGGGTGGAAGCCATGAAATCAATTGGGATCCATGAGCTAAAACCAAGTATGGACTTTGGTGGACCCTCCTAGCGACCGAAAGGCCGTTGAGTGCAAATGGATCTTCAAGAAGGAACCGGCGGATGGTAATGTTACCATCTATAAAGCACGGCTTGTCGCAAAGGTTTTCGACAAGTTCAAGGTGTTGACTACGATGAGACTTTCTCTCCGTAGCGATGTTTAAGTCCATTCGGATTTTATTAGCAATTGCTGCGTTTCATGATTATGAAATATGGCGATGGATGTCAAGACTGCGTTCCTCAATGGCAACATTGATGAAGAGTTGTATATGATGCAACCGAAGGTTTTCGATCCTAAGGATGCTGATAAAGTATGCAAACTTGCGTTCCATTTATGGATCAAGCAAGCATCTCGGAGTTGGAACCTTCGTTTTGATCAAGTGATCAAGAGCTTTGGATTTGTTCCAAATTGCTACGAAGCTTGTATCTACAAGAAAGTGAGTGGGAGCTCGGTGACGTTTCTTGTACTATATGTGGATGACATATTAATTATTGGAAATGACATCAACATGCTTAACGATGTGAAGAGTTATTTGAACAAATGTTTTTCAATGAAAGACCTAGGTGAAGCTGCTTATATATTGGGCATCAAAATCTATAGAGATAGACAAAGGCACGATAGCTTTAAGCGAGTACATACCTAGAAAAAGTTCGAAAAGGTTCGAATGGATAAGGCAAAGAAAGGTTCAAGGCCTATGTTGTCGGGTAAGATATTGAGCAAGGCTCGGTGTCCATTCTGATGAAATGATAGGAAGCTATGAGCAAAGTGCCTTATGCCTCGGCCATAGGTTCCATCATGTATGCCATCTTGTGTACTAGACCGGATGTGTCCAATGCTCTTAGTTTGACGAGCAGATATCAAAGTGATCCAGGAGTGGAACACTGGACAGCCGTGAAGAACATCCTAAAGTACCTGAATAGGACTAAAGAAAAGTGCCTTATGCCTCGGCCATAGGTTCCATCATGTATGCCATGCTGTGTACTAGACCGGATGTGTCCAATGCTCTTAGTTTGACGAGCAGATATCAAAGTGATCCAGGAGTGGAACACTGGACAGCCGTGAAGAACATCCTAAAGTACCTGAATAGGACTAAAGAAATGTTCTTAGTCTATGGGGGTGATGAACAGCTTGTCGTAAAAGGTTACGTCGATGCTAGTTTTGACACCCACAAGGATGATTCCAAATCTCAGACAGGATACGTTTATATTTTGAATGGAGGAGCTGTGAGCTGGAGAAGCTGCAATCAAAGCGTGATCGCGGGATCTACAGTGGAAGCGGAATACATGGCTGCTGCAGAAGCGTCAAGTGAAGGAGTTTGGATCAGAAACTTCATCACTGAGCTTGGCGTGGTTCCAAGTGCATTGGACCCACTAGAGATATTCTGTGACAACACTGGCGCCATAGCACTCGCTAAGGAACCAAGATATCATCCAAAGACCAAGCATATCAACCGCAAGTTTCATATAATCCGAGATTATATAGCGTATGGAGATCGAAGATTAGCAAAGTACATACAGATCTCGAATGTCGCAGATCCATTGACTAAACCTCTTCCACGTAAACATGATCAAGACCTCGATTGCCATGGGTGTGAGATTGTTGCCAAATGTAAACTAGATTATTGACTCTAGTGCAAGTGGGAGACTATTGGAATTATGCCCTAGAGGCAATAATAAAGATGTTATTATTATAATTCTTGTTCATGATAAAGTTTATATTCCATGCTAGAATTGTATTAAGCGGAAACTTTAATACTTGTGTGGTTTGTGAACAACACAGTGTCCCTAGTACGCCTCTATGGACTAGCTCATTGATCAATGATGGTTAAGGTTTCCTAACCATAGACATGAGTTGTCAATTGATAATGAGATCATAACATTGGGGAATGATATGATGGACAGACCCAAACTAAGCGAAGCAATTAGATCGTATCATCGTGTTCATCTTTGCGAAGCTTTTCCTATGTCAAATATTGTATTCCTTAGACCATGAGATAATACAACTCCCTGGTATCGGAAGAAAGCTTTGAGGTCATCAAACGTCATCCTATGAGAGGGTGATCATAAAGGTGTCTCTCAGTGATCGGAAAGTATCATTGGGTTGTATGTATCGAGATGGGATTTGTCCCTCCCAAGTCGGAGAGATATACTTTGGGCCCACTCGGTAATCGATATCAACACCGCTTGCAAGCATGTGGTTAAGGAGTTAATCACAAAGTGATATCGGATTACGGAACGAGTAAAGTACTTTGCTGTGAACGAGATTAAACTAGGTATGGCAATGCACGATCGAATCTCGGGCAAGTAAAATATCGCGAGACGAAGGGAATATATATATGGGATTGTTTGAATCCTGACATCGTGGTTCATCCGATATGATCATCGATGAATGTGTGGGAGTCAATATGGGTGCCCGCACCCGCTGTTGATTATTGATAGAAGATCATGTGCGCATATTCTCGAACCCGCAGGTCACACACTTAACGTGTCTCGGCTATGATAGATTGGATAATTGGTTTATGAGTTTTGTTCGAGTCTCGGATGGGATCCGGGACATCGAGAGGTTCGGAGTGGTCGAGAATAAGATTCATATAAGGCGGTGCAGTTTTGGAGTTCGAATTGTTCCGGGTTAATCGGTATTGTACCGAAAGCTTCTAGAACCTTTCGGAAGGGGACCAACGTGGCCCCACCTTCCGGGAGGGGGCATGGGCCTATGAGGGAGTGTCCTGGCCGCATTGGGCCAGGGGCACAAGGCCCCATAGGGCCCAGCCGATCCTATAGAGTTTAAACTCGTTTAAACTAGAGATAGGGTTTCTAGAAGGGGGGGAGTCCTTGCCCCCCACTTCTCCCTCCCTTGGCCGCCAGACCAAGGCTTGGAGGAGGGGCAAGGGCTGCCCCCCCCCCTATATATAGAGGGATGGTGCGCCCCCTCCCCCCTACACCTGGCCTCCAAACCCTAGTTGCCCTGCTGCCCTTCCTCTCTCCCTCCCGACTGTTTGTAGGCGAAGCCCTGCTGCAGAAATTCTCCACCATATACACCACGCCGTCGTGTTGTAGATCCAATCTATCTCTCCACCATACTTGCTGGTCCGAGGAAGAAGGAGACATCAAGGTGCTGCACGTGTGCATCTCACGGAGGCACCGCCACTTGTGGTGCTAGATCGGATCGGATCGCGAGGAGGAGAAGCGAGTACGACTACATCACCCACGTTCCGACAAACGTTCCGCTGTGCGAATCTTCAAGGGTATGAAGATCTAATCCAATCTCTCTCGTTGATTGCATCTCCTAGATTAGATCTTGGCTTTGCCTCTGTTCGCATCCGTAGAAAATTTTGATTTACTATGTCGTGAAACCCTTCAGTGATATCAGAGCTAGATCTATGCGTAGATGTGTTTCACGAGTAGAACGCAACATGGTTGTTGCGGGCGTTGATGTTTTCTGTTGCAAGCCTCTTGTTTGTGTTCTTCTTATGATGCGGGATAGTGAGATTGAAGCGGTCCAGGCCAACCTTACGCGACGTCGTTCGCGAGACCGGCTCCGCACTTGACGTGTGGCTTGTACCACACATGCGGCTGGTGGATGTCAGTTTCTCTCACTATAGTTGTCATGGGATTAACACCGGAGTTTGGCAACCATAATATCACCATTGTGGCTTTCCGTAGGTAAGAATCGTTCTTAGCATCTACTCCCATAAGCCACGTAAAACATGCAACAACAAAGTAGAGGCGTCTAACTTGTTTTTGCAGGGAGTGTTTTCTGTGATATGGTATGGCCCAAGATGTGATGTGTATATTGTATGCGATGATCATGTTTTTGTAATGTTTCACGACTTGCATGTCGATGAGTACACAACCGGCAGGAGCCATATGGTTGTCTTTATAATTGTGTATGACCTGCGAGTCAACTTCTTATACGCCATGTAATAGCTTTACTTTATCGCTAAGTAGTTAGCAATAGTTGTAGTTGCTATTCGTGGTGGAGGCAATCATGGTGGAGTGATGGAGATCATGCCGGAATGCACAAGATGGAGATCATTGCGCGAAGATTGGCTATACCATGTCACATAAAGTTATATGCATGTGATGTTTATCCTTTTATGTATCTTATTTTTCTTAGATCGCGACGGTAGCATTATAAGATGATTCATCACTTAAAGATCAAGATAAAAATTGTGTTCTCCCCAAGTATGCGTTGTTGCGAAAGTTCGTCGTGTCCAAGCATCACGTGATGATCGGGTGCTATAGACTCTACGCTCACATACAACGGGTGCAAGCCAGTTTTGCACACGCGGAAATACTTGGGTCTAGCTTGACGAGCCTAGCATGTACAGACATGGCCTCGGAACACAAGAACCGAAAGGTTAAGCATGAGTCATATGAATGATATGATCGACACTTTGTTGTCCACCATTGAAACCACATCTCTTCTCGTGATGATCGGATTAGGTGTGGTGCATTTGGATCGTGTTCACTAAACAACTTGAGGGATGTTGAATTTAGTGGTAGTTCATCTAGTAATTTGATTAAGTTGAAATATTTATCATGAACATAGTCTAAAATTGTACTTGCAAATACTGTAGATCACATGGCCAAGTCCAACTTCAACTTCAACATTTTTGCTGAGAAGGAAAAGCTTAGAAACAATGGGTCTAACTTCACCAATTGGTTCCGCAATCTAAGAATCATTCTGTCTGGCGGACAAAAGGACTATGTCCTTGGGAAAGCATTAGGTGACCCCCCTGCTGCAACTGCGCCGGCTGATGAGAAAGCTGTCTATGAGTCGCGCAAAGATGATTATTGTGTGATTAAGAGCACCATGTTGTTTGCTATGGAACCGGAACTTCAAAATCGTTTTGAAGAGTATCCCGGGCCCTTTGAGATTCTCGAGGAGCTGAAAACCATGTTTCAGACTCAGGCCCGTTCTGAGAGATATGAGATCTCCGAGAAGTTCTTTAACTGCAAGATGGAGGAAGGGAGTTTCGTTAGTGAGCACGCCATAAAGATGACGGGCTACACTCAACGCCTTGAGCAACTGGAATGCACGATTCCGGAGGAGCTCAAGATTGACAGGGTTCTGCAATCACTCCCTCCCAGCTACAAAAGTTTTGTAGTTACTCATAATCAGATTGGCTCCATCGATCACCGAGCTCTTCGCAAAGTCAAGGCTGCGGAGGTGGACATCAAGAAGGATAATCATGTGTTGATGGTCAACAAGCCCTCCTTTATGAAAGGTAAGGAGCAAAGAAGCCCTTCAAGAAGGGCGGCAAGCGCAATGCTCTGCGAGAAGAAGCTCAAGTCGGTCCTAAGCCGGACCTTTGAGTTCTATTGCAACGACAAGGGTCACTGGAAGCGCAACTGTCCGAAGTATTTAGCGGACAATAAGGCTGGCACCATCAAAGGTATATTTGATATACATGTTATTGATGTTTTCCTTACTAGCCCTCGTTGTAGTGCCTGGGTATTTGATACTGGTTCAGTTCTAATATTTGTAACTCGAAACAGGAGCTACGAAATAGACGGCGGCTTGCGAGGGATGAGGTGACGATGCACGTTGGCAACGGATCAAGAGTTGATGTGATGGCCGTCGGCACGCTCTCCTTAGTTTTACCTTCGGGATTAGTTTTAAACCTCAATAAATGTTATTATGTGCCTGCGTTGAGCATGAACATTATTTCTGGATCTTGTTTATTGCAAGAAGGTTATTCATTTAAATCGTAGAATAATGGTTGTTCTATTTACATGAGTAACATCTTTTATGGTCATGCACCTCTTGTGAATGGTTTATTTCTTCCAAATCTCGAAAGGGATGAAACACACATCCATAACATTGAGGCTAAGAGATGCAAAGTAGATAGTTATAATACTACTTATTTGTGGCAATCGCTCTAGGTCATATTGGTGTAAAGCTCGTGAAGAAACTCCATTCTGATGGACTTTTGGAGTCTCTTGATTTTGAATCATTTGACACATGCGAACCATGCCTCATGGGCAAGATTATCAAAACCCCGTTCTACGGTATGATGGAGCGAGCGGACTTGTTGGAAATCATACATACCGATGTGTGCGGACCGATGAGTGTTTCGACGCGTGGTGGATATCGCTATTTCCTCACTTTTACCGATGACTTAAGTAGATATGGGTATATCTATTTAATGAAACATAAATCTGAAACATTTGAAAAGTTCAAGGAATTTTAGAATGAAGTGGAGAACCATCGTAACAGAAAGATTAAGTTTCTACGATCCGATCGTGGAGGTGAATATTTGAGTTATGATTTTCTCACGCATCTTAAAGCAAGTGGAATCGTTTCACAACTCACACCACCCGGAACACCACAGCGCAATGGTGTGTCTGAACGCCGGAATCGAACCCTATTAGATATGGTCCGATCAATGATGTCTCTTACTGATTTGCCGTTATCATTTTGGGGTTATGCATTAGAAACCGCTGCATTCACTTTAAATAGGGCTCCATCTAAATCCGTTGAGACGACACCGTATGAATTGTGGTTTGGTGCTAAACCTAAGTTGTCGTTTCTTAAAGTTTGGGGATGCGAAGCTTACGTCAAGAAGTTGATGCCGGACAAGCTCGAACCCAAAGCGGAGAAATGGGTCTTCATAGGATACCCTAAGGAAACTATTGGGTATACCTTCTATCACAGAACCGAAGGCAAAATGTTTGTCGAAGAACGGTTCCTTTCTTGAGAAGGAGTTTCTCTCGAAGAAGTGAGTGGGAGGAAAGTAGAGCTTGACGAGGTTATTGAACCTTCTCTTGAATTGGAGAGTAGCGCAAGACCTGAAATTGTTCCGGTGCCACTGCAACAATAGAGGAAGCTAATGACAAGGATCATGAAGCTTGGACGATGTCAGCATCGCCGCAGTCGACAAGGTCGCGTGCCCCTCCCAGTGGTACGGCAACCTGTCTTGGTGTCTTGTTAGTAGAAGACAGTGAACCTACGAACTATGAGGAAGCGATGATGAGCCCAGACTCTGAGAAATGCTTGGAAGCCATGAAATCCGAATTGGGATCCATGAGCGAAAACCAAGTATGGACTTTGGTGGACCCTCCTAGCGACCGAAAGGCCGTTGAGTGCAAATGGATCTTCAAGAAGAAAACGGACGCGGATGGTAATGTTACCGTCTATAAAGCATGGCTTGTCGCAAAAGGTTTTCGACAAGTTCAAGGTGTTGACTACAATGAGACTTTCTCTCCCGTAGCGATGTTTAAGTCCATTCGGATTTTATTAGCAATTGCTGCGTTTCATGATTATGAAATATGGCAGATGGATGTCAAGACTGCGTTCCTCAATGGCAACATTGATGAAGAGTTGTATATGATGCAACCCGAAGGTTTTGTCGATCCTAAGGATGCTGATAAAGTATGCAAACTTCAGCGTTCCCTTTATGGACTGAAGCAAACATCTCGGAGTTGGAACCTTCGTTTTGATCAAGTGATCAAGAGCTTTGGATTTGTTCCAAATTGCTACGAAGCTTGTATCTACAAGAAAGTGAGTGGGAGCTCGGTGACGTTTCTGGTACTATATGTGGATGACATATTAATTATTGGAAATGACATCAACATGCTTAACGATGTGAAGAGTTATTTGAACAAATGTTTTTCAATGAAAGACCTAGGTGAAGCTGCTTATATATTGGGCATCAAAATCTATAGAGATAGACAGGTGATGAACAGCTCGTCGTTAATGGTTACACCGATGCTAGTTGGAACACCGATCCGGAAGATTCTAAATCTCAATCTGGATACGTATTTACTTTGAATGGTACAGCAGTTAGTTGGAGGAGTGCAAAGCAAAGCGTTGTGGCGAGATCTTCAACTGAATCGGAATACATAGCTGCTTCGGAGGCTTCACAAGAAGCAATATGGATGAAGGAGTTCATTACAGAGCTCGGTGTGGTTCCAAGTGCGCTGGACCCAATGTCTATCTACTGTGATAACATGGGCGCCATAGCCAATGTGCAAGAACCAAGGTCACACAAGAAGCTGAAGCACATCAAGCTACGTTTTCACGCTATTTGAGAACATGTCCAAGATGGTGACATAAAGATTTGCAAAGTACACACAGATCTAAATGTGGCGGATCCATTGACTAAACCTCTCCCGAGGGCAAAACATGACCAACACCAAACTGCCATGGGTGTTCGGTATATTACCATGTAATCTAGATTAGTTGACTCTAGTGCAAGTGGGAGACTGTTGGAGATATTCCCTAGAGGAAATAATAAATGTAGTTATTATTATATCTTTGTGTTTATGATAAATGTTTACATTCATGCTATAACAGTATTAACCAGAAAAATTAATACTTGTGTGATTTGTAAACTAAATTAGAGTCCCTACTAAAGCCTCTTTATAATACTAGCTTGTTGGTTAATAGATGATCATGGTTTCCTGATCATGAACATTGAGATTTTGTTGACAACAAGATCATATCATTAGGAGAATGGTATGATGGACATACTCCTATAGATAAGCGTAGCATAAAGATCAAGTCATTTTAATAGTTCAATTGCTATAAGCTTTCTGATACATAGTAACCTAATTCCTTCGACCATGAGATCGTGCTAATCACCATCACCAGAAGGATGCTTTGATGACATCAAACACCACACCGTAACTGGGTGGCTATAAAGATGGCATTGAGTGTTCAGAAAGTATGGGTTGAGACACATGGATCAAGAGTGGGATTTGTCCATCCATATGACAGAAAGATATACTCTGGGCCCTCTCGGTGGAATGTCATCCAATTATCTTGCAAGCATGTGACTGGTTCACAAGGGATCACATACCACGGGAACGAGAAAAGATTACTTATCGGTAACGAGGTTGAACCAGGTATGCAGAGATACCGACGATCATAACCACAGATAAGTAAACTATTGTGAGACAAAGGGAAATTGGTATTATATGTAAGTGGTTCATTCAATCGCAAAGTAATCGTAGAAATATGTGGGAGCCATATGAATTTCCAGATTCCTCTGTTGGTTATTGATCGGAGAAGTGTCTCGGTCATGTCCGCATAATTCACGAACCGTAGGGAGACACACTTAAGGATTCGATGTTGTTGAGTAGTTATGGAATGATGAGTAAGAGATCGAATGTTGTTCAGAGTCTCGGATGGGATCCGGGATATCACGAGGAGATCCGGAATGGTCCGGAGAATAATATTCGTATAAGGAAAGTCCTGTTTCGGAGTTCGGGAATGATTCTGGTGTTTTCACCAGGAATGTTCTAGAAGGGTCCGGAAGGTCCGGCACTCCGGAAGGGAAGGGTACATGAATGTTTCATGTCAATATGGAATGGTTGCATCATGTACTAGGTCACTTGGCTGGGCAAAATAAAGAGAGAAATCAAATCGAAGTTTGAAAGTCTAACGCCAATTTGAAGAAGTCAAATCTCAAGTTTGCTCGGTGGAGGGAGAGTAGGAAACCTACTTGGGGAGGAAGTCCCCTCCCTCCACCCGCCGGCCAAGCAGGAGGAGTTGGAGGAGGAATCCTTCCTCCCAACCGGCCACCCTCCACCTATATAAGGAGGGGTAGGGCTGCCCCCTACCCTCACACCCAAAACCCTAGCCCCAAGTCGCTGGCCACCTCCTGCTGCCGCCGCCTAGGGCCTCCTCTAACTCGGCGAGTTAGGGTTTCCCCAAACCCTAGCCGCCGGCCAAGCCCTCCCCTTGGTGCCCTATAAACCCTAGATCACCAAGGCCTCTCTCATATTCCACCATACTCGCTCCGGCTTAAGGCGAAGCCATGCGAGATCTCCCCTCTACTTCCGACACCACGCCGTCGTGCTGCCGGAATCACGAGGAGAGTGCTACAACCTCTGCTGCCTGCTGGAACAAGGTAGAGGAAGGTCTTCATCGAGTACCGAACGTGTGACCGACTGCGGGCTGCGGAGCACTTGTGGAAGGATCGTCTACGCGATCTTGAGATCGGCAATAGTATGACTACATCACCCACGAGAATCTGCTCTCGTTAACCGCTTTAGAATCTTCGAGGGTGAGTTCCTCTATCGACTCGTTGCTACAATCTAGTAGGTAGATCTTGCCTTGTTTGTTTGCATGCGGTAGAAATTTTTTGTTTTCCATGCTACGAAACCCTACAAAAGAATCAGAACACCTTTTTTCGGGGAGGCAGCCAGCCAGGCCCAAAGGCCCGGCCACCTACCACCCAAACCCTAGACTACAACCAAACCCTGATCCTACCCTAAGCAAACCCCCACCCCAGTCGTCGGTGCCAACACTCCATGCAGCGGTAGCATACCAAACCCTAAGCGCGCGACAGAAACCAGTCCCACCCATACGCAGCAAAGCACACATGCACACCACACTATACACCACGCACGCCTCTTCCCACGCTCACGAGCCTGCCCTTGACCTGTTCAAGCATGTGAAGCGTCCGCCTCCCACCCACCACCCCACCTGCCTTGCGCCCTCTCCCCCAAATCCCCTGAGGCTGCTCATAGTGGGAGTAACATAAGTGGTAACATGCATGCCACCTAGGCAAAATGAGTGATGTGGCAAGCAATTAATGAGGAGAGAGGCAAATGGAGTAACATATTATGTTACCATCACATCACAGTTCTCAATGCAAAGTGAGTTTACAAATAAATTAATGAAGCTTTCTATGTTACCACACATATGACACTTCCCACTATGGAGGTAGTAACTTAGACTAGTAACATACTTATGTTACTAGTCTAAGTTACTCCCCATTATGACCAGCCTGATGCCCCATCTCTCCTCATCGAACTAGCATCGCCACCTCCCGATTCCCTTTGCCCCGGCCCGATCTTGCTCGCCTGCCCGTGTCCGGCCGCTGTCGCCCTCTCCTCTCCTCCCGGCCATAGAGCCTCCCCTCCATCATCTAGAGCTCTGGCGCCGCCTCCGCCCATCGACCATGCGCCTCTGCTTCCGGATGTCCATGTCACTGTTGAGCGCCGCCTTTGTTGTCGCCTCCTGTGGACGTCACCGTAGACCTCGCCCCCTCATCACCGTGCTCCGCCACCCACGCGCCCATGCTCCCCTTCCGCGCCGGCCTCCTCGCGCACCGCCGAGGTTGGCCTCCTCATGGCCGAGTCCTATATCCTCGGATGCCGCTACCACCAAGTTACACGCCGGCCTCTGCTTACCTAGCGCCCGCCTCCCATTTCCTCGTTTCCTCTCCGTCATGGTGTCCTATCACTCAAGGGAGCACCCTTCCTTGTGCCTTACGGTCACTCGTTGTTTCGGTCCCTATGAGCATATTGGAATTTTATTAAAATCGGGACTGCTTTGTTGTTGTGTAGGCTTGTGCTCAAGGTGGTATGTTGAAATAGTGACAGCCATGGGAAATTGGTGTGGTGAGGTAGTGATGTGGTGCCACCAGAAGAACACCGATAAATAAATATGAAACAAGAACTGCTTCATGGATCCAATGACCGAAAGATCGATTACATGATGCGGCTAGACCTTCGGTGTCGGTGCCCCATGATGATTTGCATCCTCTTACTGATGAAAGAAGATGTACCCGAAGGTTTCGAGAAAACACAAGATCTCCTTCATGGACCTGTTGGAGATATGCCCTAGAGGCAATAATAAATGTAGTTATTATTATATCTTTGTGTTTATGATAAATGTTTACATTCATGCTATAATAGTATTAACAAGGAAACATTAATACTTGTGTGATTTGTAAACTTAATTTGAAGTCCCTAGTATAGCCTCTATACTTCACTAGCTTGTTGGTTCATTAAATGATTGTGGTTTCCATATCATGAACATTGAGATGTTATCAACAACAAGATCATATCGTTAGGAGAATGATATGGTGGACATACTCCTATTGATAAGTGTAGCATAAAGATCAAGTCATTTCAATAGTTCAATTGCTATATGCTTTCTGATACATAGTAACCTAATTCCTTCGACCATGAGATCATGCATATCACCTTTACCGGATGGATGCTTTGACGACATCAAACACCACACCGTAACTAGGTGGCTATAAAGGTGGCATTAAGTGTTCGGAAAGTATTGGTTGAAACACATGGATCAAGAGTGGGATTTGTCCATCCACATGACGGATAGATATACTCTGGGCCCTCTCGGTGGAATGTCATCCAATTGGCTTGCAAGCATGTGACTTGGTCACAAGGGATCACATATCACGGGAACGAGAAAAGAGTACTTATCTGTAACGAGGTTGAACTAGGTATGCAGAGATACCGACGATCATAACCTCGGATAAGTAAACTATCGTGAGACAAAGGGAAATTGGTATCGTATGTAAGTGGTTCATTCGATCGCAAAGTAATCGTAGAAATATGTGGAAGCCATATGAATTTCCAGATTCCTCTATTGGTTATTGTTGAGATGTGTCTCGATCATGTCCGCATAATTCACGAACCGTAGGGAGACACACTTAAGGATTGACGTTGTTTTGAGTAGTTATGGTATTATGAGAAAGAGACCGAATGTTGTTCGAGTCTCGGATGGGATCCGGGATATCACGAGGTGATCCGGAATGGTCTGGAGAATAAGATTCATATAAGGAAAGTCCGTTTGAGTTCGGGAATGATTCGTGTTTTCATCAGAATGTTCTAGAAGGTTCGGATTGTCCGGCACTCGGGGAGGTACATGAGTGTGTCATTGAATGATTGCATAATGTACTAAGTGTTCTTGCTGTTCCAAAACATGAAAGTCAAATTGCCAGTTTGAAAGTCAAACGGCTAAAAAACAGAAACTGGGAAGCAGGCTGTGGGAAACAAGCAAGAGGAGTTGGAACCAACTTGGAGGAGGAGTCCCACTCCTCCAGGCCGGCGCCCAGCCCTAGTCCGAGTTGGGGAGGGACTCCCTCCCTCCCCTGGCGCGCCTAGCCCCTCCACCCATAAAAGAAGGGGCAGGGCTCCTCCTTGAGACACACAAGTTTCCACCTCTAATCTCAGGTTTAGAGCCGTTTGGTTTAGAGCTTCTAATTGCTTTAGCCTGCGGTTTAGAGCCTTCTAATTGGTGTGTATAATCTCTAGACCACTAATAGCCCTCTCTCATAATCCACCATACTCGCTCCGGCTTAAGCGAAGCCTGGGATCTCCTCTACTTAGGTACCACGCCAGTTGTCTTTGGAATCGCGAGGAGAGTGCTACAACCTCCGCCGCTGCTGGAACAAGGAGAGGAAGGTCTTCGTCGGCTAGTGACCGAGCATGAAGCGCCACGGGAAGGATCGTCCACATGATCTTGAGATCGGAAAGAGTACGACTACATCACCCACGAGAATCCGCTCTCGTTAAACACTTTGGAATCTTCGAGGTAAGTTATTCCATCGACTCGTTGCTACAATCTAGTAGATAGATCTTGGCTTGTTTGTTTGTATGCGATAGAAATTTTTGTTTTCCATGCTACTCGACCCCCTACAAAGGGTATCGAGCCGTGTCTATATGTAGATCTGTTGCCAGTAGAACACAATGGTCATTGTGGGCGTTGATGCTTTTATTGTCGATTGCTTTTTGTGTACTTTGCATCTTGCGGTATGTTGGGATGAAGCGGCCCGGGCTAACCTTACATGACATCGTTCATGAGACTTGCTCCACGCTTGACATGCAACTTGTATTGCATAAGTGGCTTCTGGGTGCCTGTTTCTCCTAGCATAGTTAAGATCCAATTTACAACGGGTAATCAACAATGCTAGTATCAATGTTGTGGTTCTTGTTCGTAAGTTAGAACGACACTTATTGAAAGCCCCAAACCACGTAAAATATGCAAAGAAAGTAGAAGCGTCTAACTTTGTTTTGCGAGGTGTGTGATGATGTGATATGGCCATGATTGTGATTATATTTGATGTATGCAATGTTCCTTATTGTAAGTAGGCAACCGGCAGGAGCCATATGGTTGTCTTTAATTTATGTTAAGACCCGCGTGTCTATTCAAAGTAGTTGTAATAGTTGAAGCCGGTGGACGACAACCATGGTGAAGCGTCATTGACCTTGATGCAATGCCAGTGATGATGGAGATCATGTTCGTGCTTGAAGATGGAGATCGGAAGCACAAAGAAGAAAGGCCATATCATATCACATATTATGAATTGCATGTGATGTTAATCCTTTATGCATCTTGTATTGCTTAGTAGACGACGGTAGCATTATAAGATGATCCCTCATGCACATGAATTTCAAATAATAAAGTGTCCATCCTTAGTTAGCACCGTTGCTAAAGCTTGTTGTTTCGAAGCACCACGTGATGATCGGGTGTGTTAGATTCTGCAAGTGTATACAACGTGAGCAAGCCAGATTTGCTCATGCAGAAACTAAGGTTTGATCTTGACGAGCCTAGCATGTACAGACATGGTCTCGGAACACGGATTACCGAAAGGTAAAGCATGAATCGTATAGTAGATATGATGAACATGATGATTGTTCGCCATTGAAACTATATCAACTCTCGTGATGATCGGTGTTGATGTAGTGGATTTGGTTCGTGTGATCACTAAAACAATGTGAGGGATGTTGTTTTGAGTGGGAGTTCACCTAGTTTAATTTCATTAATTAATTTGAACTCAATTTGTCATAAACTTAGTCTAAACTATTGCAAATATGTTGTAGATCAATGGCAGCCCCTACCATCAATTTTAATGCGTTCCTAGAAATAAAAGTTGAAAAACAATGGAAGCAACATGGATTGGTTCCGCAATTTGAGGATTGTCCTCACATGGTAATTTGACCTATGTGCTGGATGCACCTGGGTGACCCACTGCGGTGATGCTCCCGATGAAGTAAAGAATGTTTACCTCGCTCGGAAGAATCAGTACTCCATAGTTCAGTGTGCTATCTTGTATGGTTTAGAATCGGAGCTTCAGAAAAGGTTTGAAGAGTCATACCCATATGATATTGTCGAGGATCTCAAATTGATTTTTGAGACTCATGCGGCAATTGAAAGCTATGAGGCTTCTGAAAAGTTCTTTAACTGCAAGATGGAAGAGGGCAGCTCACGGTGAGCATGTGCTTAAGATGTCCAGACGCAAACAAACTTCAAAGCTTGGGTATAGTGATTCCTAATGCTTTGGGGATTTACCGCGTCCTCCATCGCCACCAAGTTACAGGAACTTTGTGATGAACTACAACATGCGTAACATGAACAAAGAGTTGCGAACTGTTTGCTATGTTAAAGTCTCGAAGTGGAGATCAAGAAAGAGGACCAAGTGTTGATGGTCAATAAGACCACCAAACTCAAGAAAGGCAAGTCTAAGCAAAGGACACTTCAAGAAGGGTGGTAAGAAAGTTGCCACCGACGAAGAAAAAACCAAGGCTGGACCAAAGCCCTAAACGAGTGCTTTTTTGCAAGGAGAAGGTCCTTTGGGCGGAATTGCCCAAAGTACTTGGCGGATCAAGAACGGCAACATCAAGAAGAAAGGTATATCGATATACATGTTATTGATGTGTATCTCACTAGTACTGTAGTAGTGCCCGGTATTTGATCTGGTTCGGTTGCTCATATTTGTAACTCAAACAGTCTTTGCAGAATAAGCGAAGCTAGCGAAGAACGAGGTGACGATGCGCGTGGGAAACGGATCAAAGGTTGATGTGATCGCGGTCGGCACGCTACCTCTTCATCTACCATCGGGATTAGTTTTATACTTAAATAATTGTTATTTAGTGCCTGCGTTGAGCATGAACATTATATCAGGATCTTGTTTATTGCGAGACGGTTACTTGTTTAAGTCAGAGAATAATGGTTGTTCGATTTATATGAGTAATATGTTTTACGCACATGCACCTTTGATAGATGGTCTATTCTTATTGAATCTCGATAGTGGAAATACACATATCAACAATATTGAGGCTAAGCGTTTGAAATCAGCGATAATTCGACCTATATGTGGCAATCGTCTTGGTCACATTGGAGTGAAGCGTATGAAGAAACTCCATTCGATGGACTTCTTGAATCACTTGATTTTGAATCACTTGAAAGATGCGAAGCATGTCTGATGGGAAAAATGACTAAGACTCCATTTTCTGGTATGATGGAGCGAGCTACGGACTTATTGGAAATCATACATACCGATGTGTGTGGACCAATGAGTGTAGCATCGCTGATGGTTATCAAGTTATGTTCTTACCTTCACAGATGACTTGAGTAGATATGGGTATATCTATTTCATGAAACACAAGTCCGAAACTTTCGAGAAGTTTAAGGAGTTTCAAAATGAGGTAGAGAATCAACGTAACAAGAAGATTAAATTTCTACGTTCTGATCGTGGAGGTGAATATCTAAGTTACGAGTTTGGCGAGCATTTAAAGAAGTCGGAATACTTTCACAATTGACACCGGGAACACCACAGCGTAATGGTGTGTCGAACGTAATCGAACTCTCTTAGATATGGTTCGTTCTATGATGTCACTTACAGATTTATCGCTATCATTTTGGGGTTATGCATTAGAAACAGCCGCATTCACTTTAAATAGGGCACCGTCTAAATCCGTTGAAACGACACCGTATGAATTATGGTTTGGGAAGAAACCTAAATTGTCGTTCCTTAAAGTTTGGGGATCTGAAGCCTATGTAAAGAAGTTCTGACGGACAAGCTTGAACCCAAAGCGGAAAAATGCGTCTTCATAGGATACGAAGGAAACTATTGGGTATACCTTCTATCATAGATCCGAAGGCAAAATCTTCGGTTAAGAATGGATCCTTTCTAGAGAAGGAATTTCTCTCGAAAGAAGTGACTGGAAGGAAAGTAGAACTCGACGAGGTTGTCGAACCTTCTCTCGAAATTGCGAGTAGAGCAGCACCGGAAGAAGTTCCTGTGGTGCATGCACCAATTAGAGAGGAAGCTAATGATGATGATCATGAAACTTCGGTTGAAGTTGCTACAGAGCCTCGGAGGTCAACGAGAACTCGTACCACTCCAGATTGGTATGATCCCGTTATGAATGTCATGTTGGTGGACAACACCGATGACCCCGAGACATATGAGGAAGCAATGATGAGCCCAGATTCCAATAAATGGCAAGAAGCCATGAAATCCGAGATTGGATCCATGTACGAAAACCAAGTATGGACTTTGGTGGACTTACCGATGGCGGAAGGCTGTCGAGAACAAATGGATTTTCAAGAAGAAAGCAGATCTTGATGGTAATGTTCGTCTATAAATCTCGACTTGTCGCAAAAGGGTTTCGACAAATTCAAGGAGTTGACTACGATGAGAATTTCTCACCAGTAGCAAAGCTAAAGTCTGTGAGGATTATGTTAGCAATCGCTGCATATTATGATTATGAGATATGACAGATGGATGTCAAAACAGCATTCCTCAATGGAGACATTGATGAAGAGTTGTATATGATGCAACCCAAAGGTTTTGTCGATCCTAAAGATGCTAACAAGGTATGCAAACTTCAACGGTCCATATATGGATTGAAGCAAGCATCCGGTTGGAATCAACGTTTTGATAAGGTAATCAAAAGTTTTGGTTTTATACAAACTTATGGAGAATCTTGTATTTACAAGAAAGTGAGTGGGAGCTCTGTAGCATTCTTAATACTGTATGTGGATGACATATTGTTGATTGGCAATGATATAGACCTTCTTAATAGTGTCAAGGAATATTTGAATAATAGTTTTTCAATGAAGGATCTTGGCGACTTACATATTAGGCATAAAGATTTATAGAGATAGATCGAACGCCAAATATCATTGTCACAAAGTACATATTTGGACAAAGTTCTAAAGAAGTTTGGAATGGAAGAAAGCAAGAAAGGGTTCTTGCCCATGTTGCTATCGACCTTGAGTAAAACTCAAAGTCCGACATCAGCAGAAGATAGAGAAAGGATGAGTAAGACTCCCTATGCCTCAGCCATAGGATCTCTAATCTATGCCATGCTATGTACTAGACCCGACATTGAATATGCTGTTAGTTTAACTAGCAGATATCAAAGTGATCCAGGAGTGGATCATTGGACAGCAGTCAAAAACATCCTTAAGTACTTGAGAAGAACTAAGGATATGGTTCTTTCTTATGGAGGTGATGAACAGCTCGTTGTTAATGGTTACACCGATGCTAGTTGGAACACCGATCCGGATGATTCTAAATCACAATTTGGATACGTATTTATTTTGAATGGTGCAGCTTATGGAGGAGTGCAAAGCAAAGCGTTGTGGCGAGATCTTCAACCGAATCGGAATACATGGCTGCCGGAGGCTTCACAAGCGATATGGATGAAAGAGTTCATTACAGAGTGGGTGTGGTTCCAAGTGCTGGACCCAATGTCTATCTTGTGATAACAGGCGCCATAGCCAATGCACAAGAACCAAGGTCACACAAGAAGTCAAGCATATCAAGCTGCGTTTTCACGCTATTCGAGAACATATCCAGATGGGGATATAAAGATTTGCAAAGTACACAGATCTGAATGTGGCGGATCCGTTGACTAAACCTCTCCGAGGGGAAAACATGACCAACACCAAACTGCCATGGGTGTTCGGTATATTACCATGTAATCTAGATTAGATGACTCTAGTGCAAGTGGGAGGCTGGAGATATGCCCTAGAGGCAATAATAAATGTAGTTATTATTATATCTTTGTGTTTATGATAAATGTTTACATTCATGCTATAATAGTATTAACAAGGAAACATTAATACTTGTATGATTTGTAAACTTAATTTGAAGTCCCTAGTATAGCCTCTATACTTCACTAGCTTGTTGGTTGATTAAATGATTGTGGTTTCCATATCATGAACATTGAGATGTTATCAACAACAAGATCATATCGTTAGGAGAATGATATGGTGGACATACTCCTATTGATAAGCGTAGCATAAAGATCAAGTCATTTCAATAGTTCAATTGCTATATGCTTTCTGATACATAGTAACCTAATTCCTTCGACCATGAGATCATGCATATCACCTTTATCGGATGGATGCTTTGATGACATCAAACACCACACCGTAACTGGGTGGCTATAAAGGTGGCATTAAGTGTTCGGAAAGTATTGGTTGAAACACATGGATCAAGAGTGGAATTTGTTCATCCCGATGACGGATAGATATACTCTGGGCCCTCTCGGTGGAATGTCATCCAATTAGCTTGCAAGCATGTGACTTGGTCACAAGGGATCACATATCACGGGAACGAGAAAAGAGTACTTATTTGTAACGAGGTTGAACTAGGTATGCGAGATACCGACGATCATAACCTCGGATAAGTAGACTATCGTGAGACAAAGGAAATTGGTATCGTATGTAAGTGGTTCATTCGATCGCAGTAATCGTAGAAATATGTGAGCCATATGAATTTCAGATTCCTCTATTGGTTATTGTTCGGAGATGTGTCTCGATCATGTCCGCATAATTCACGAACCGTAGGAGACACATAAGGATTCGACGTTGTTTTGAGTAGTTATGGTATTATGAGAAAGAGACCGAATGTTGTTCGAGTCTCGGATGGGATCCGGGATATCACGAGGTGATCCGGAATGGTCCGGAGAATAAGATTCATATAAGGAAAGTCCCGTTTGAGTTCGGGAATGATTCCGATGTTTTCATCAGAATGTTCTAGAAGGTTCGATTGTCCGCACTCTGGGGAGGGTACATGAGTGTGTCATTGAATGATTGCATCATGTACTAAGTGTTCTTGCTGTTCCAAAAACATGAAAGTCAAATTGCCAGTTTGAAAGTCAAACGGCTAAAACAGGAAACTGTGGGAAACAGGAAACTGTGGGAAACAAGCAAGAGGAGTTGGAACCAACTTGGAGGAGGAGTCCCACTCCTCCAGGCCGGCGCCCAGCCCTAGGCCGAGTTGGGGAGGGACTCCCCTCCCTCCCTGGCGCGCCTAGGCCCCTCCACCCATAAAAGGAGGGGCAGGGCTCCTCCTTGAGACACACAAGTTTCCACCTCTAATCTCAGGTTTAGAGCCGTTTGGTTTAGAGCTTCTAATTGCTTTAGCCTGCGGTTTAGAGCCTTCTAATTGGTGTGTCTAATCTCTAGACCACTAATAGCCCTCTCATAATCCACCATACTCCGCTTAAGGCGAAGCCTGCGGGATCTCCCTCTACTTCGACCACGCCACAGTCTTCGGAATCGCGAGGAGAGTGCTACAACCTCCACGCTGGAACAAGGGAGAGGAAGGTCTTCACGAGTAACGCAGTGACGATCATGAAGCGCTGCCGGAACGCAGCGCCGGAACGATCGTCCACACGATCTTGAGATCGGAAAGAGTACGACTACATCACCCACGAGAATCCGCTCTCGTTAAACACTTTGGAATCTTCGAGGGTAAGTTATTCCATCGACTCGTTGCTACAATCTAGTAGATAGATCTTGGCTTGTTTGTTTGTATGCGATAGAAAATTTTTGTTTTCCATGCTACGACCCCCTACAGGACCGTCCCTAGATCTGATGGTCGGAGCCCCGCAACCGAACCCCAGATCCGAAGACCGATCCCGGCGTCCGAGCCTAAACCCCATCGAACCCCCGAACCAAGATCACTGATACCCCATGTGTGACCCTTATTCGAGCCCTTATTTTTATAAATGATATATCTTGTTGCATATTAAATTGTTACGCTCCCATATATGTTTATTTGTTTGGATACATTTAGTTGACACACCTAATAATTAAATATGGAGACCATATGCGGGCTATTTCAATCTTATTTTGGCCTCATTTAAATTGGTGTAGCAAATCGCCATGTTTTGCCATTTAAATTGCGGGGTATCTAAACAACATAAACCACCTAATTAATTGTCGGGACCCCGGTTCCGCTTAATATTTCCTAGTTTCATCTCACCTTTGCCATGTCATACATCATACATGCATCATGTTCGGTCTTCTGCCGTAGTATTAAATAGTGCATCTGGTGCTTCTTCTAGTGCTTTGCTTCTTCACGGATTAGGCCAATGAGATTGATGCGAGTGTCGACCAGATATTTGGATGAATCTTCGGCTATGTTCTCAAGCGAGCATTCTCCCCTTTCTACCTATTTTACATTCATAGTCTTTACTTCCTTCTATTGATCTATTGCTATCTGTTTTGTGATGCTTTAGATTCCACACCCCTTTATATATTCTTGTACCCTTTATATTTCCTTGGACACCTCCTATTGCATGTTGTTTGGGTAGACAATTGGCCTTGCGAGTCATAGTCGCTTACTCGGGTGCTGCTTCGCATCGTCGATGTTCCACTGATGTTCGGGGTTGGCATATTTATAAAGGTGGAGATGATCGTGTTTTTAATTATAGCTGGTTAATTAAATATTAAAATGGATATAATTAATGAAGAGGCACCGGTGGGTAATAGTTGAGATTTGGTTGTTAACCGCCCACTTGTGTCCACCTAGGACCCGAGTTATTGACACATGTTCTGAGACTGAGCGTGCTAACCATATGTGGGGTGTGTGGGAACCCCTATCGGCTTAGTTTTCATGCCATATTATGCCATGTACTAATGCCATGTTTATTACCTGTTGCTCGATGAGCGTTTATTACTATTGCGTAGGAGCGGCACTCTGTCACGAGAATATATTGTCCATGACCTCAGCTCGCGTGACAAGTGTATGCAACCCTATGGTCCGTACGAGGAGGATTATTTATACCTTGTATGGGTAGCTCTTTCGGGTGACTCCCATGTGCTTGCTTTGGATCAGGGAAAGCGTCGTGTACTAGACCCCGCCGACATACCAATGGTAGTATGTTAATTGATCTGGCAACAAGGGGTCGAAGTGCGTGTGGAAACTTTGGTGCACCCCTGCAGGGTAAAATATTTTCGAAAAGCCGTGTCCACGGTTATAGACGACATGGAGCATCGTATCTCGATCATAGAGAACTATAAATAAATTTTACTACTATAATTTGACTTGTATCTGATATGACTAGTAAGTTGGATAACCATCATAAAAAGAATGAATAAAATTGCCAACCGTGTGAGTTTCCTCGGCAGGACTTCCTCGTTCGGTTTCGAGGGGGAAATACCAGGATGAGTATGTTTGGTGGTAGTGTCAGGTTGGATCTGAATACGTCTTTCTCATCTCTATCTGATAGCCGATAGTTGTATCGAGTCTCTATAGATGGTTTAATGCATGCTGCGTTGCTGCTTCAGTCCACCATACCTATCCAGGCGAGGACCGTCGAATTCTAAGACTCGCCGTGTAGTGGTCTCAGTACTAACCGCTCTCTTTTTCCTTTTCTCTTTGTCGACACCCCTTTGTTTAGCAGGTTTGAGAACGACGTCGTTAGCAGGGTTACCCTTCCGGCTTGACCTGGGCAGGGTTATGCACGTCATTGGTTATTCTTTAGGGCTCTTAGCCCCATTTGCATCTTATCCGTACTCGAATGTTGTATAGCTTTTAAGGTGATTTGGATCTTTGTACTGTATATCTGTATTCTTGACTCATGGAGTCCACTGGTAGAAAACGCCCCATGCGTCCCGGTTGGTAAGGGCCATTAGTCCCGGTTGCCCAACCGGGACGGGGGCATCGGGACTAAAGCTCCAACCATTAGTCCCGGTTGCCCCACCAACCGGGACAAATGGGGGCACACGTGGCGGCATCAGAGCGCGAGGGGGGTGGAGCATTAGTCCCGGTTCGTAACACGAACCGGGACTAATAACCTGCTGCCGCGGCAGAGATTTGGCCCATTTCTCTGCCGCGGCAGCATTTTCGCCACTTTTTGTGCCGCGGCAGAGAATTCATTTAGGTTGTTTTATTGTTTATTTAGTGTTTTGCACTTATCAACGAAGGAACCTTATATTACACAAGATCATCATGACAACATTACATTCAATACACGGATCGAGTTCATGCACTACATACAAAAGTTGCTATTCGATGCTACCGGCCAATTTCTTGAAAGTTGCTATTTTTACAATTCCTATTGTCTATACACGAGTAATATTCCCTTGTGTGTTTAGTACTTCGCATCCAAGAATCCCGCCAATTCCTCCTGTATTGCTCGTATGCGATCCTTTGGCGTAAGACCGTCCGTAGACGCTTGATCTGATTTAAAAAGGAGTCACCCTATATGAATATGAAACTAAACACAATTTGATTGTAATTAAAACTATAGAAATTGTTTACATCGGAGTTGCTCTAAATTCCTGCCCTTCTCATCGCACGTCTCACGGATGAACTCGCATACATAGTATCCATATAGATTGTTACCGTCCCACAGTCGGTGCACTTTACGACAACAGAGTTCAATCAAAATAATAATCAAGTATGATAATAATCGTATCAAAACTAGAATCAAAGAGATGCTGGATATAGCTAGTGGTGCTTACATCTAGTGGTTGAAATGTAAGCTCCTCTTTCCAAACACCCCTAGCCTTCTTGGTGAACTGCTTTCCAAGCTGACGGCGAGAAACGAATAAAATAAGTTATTAAGTACTTGATATCATAAAATTCACTTAACGCTGCCGATATAGTGTCGTAATGATTAGAATTACCCGGAGAAGTATCTCGCATGTCCTTCCACGTCTCAAGGGGTTTATGTTTCGAGTCCATGACTAGTACACACCCTTTGTCAAGTTGAATGATTAATGAATATAGTGGTACTGCGAATGCAAAACTAATCAATTATATACTTAACATCGAGTGTTTAAATAGAAAGTGTATACAAGACAATAACACTCATCGAAGTTGTAAGGAAATAGTATTTCCTTTGGTTTCTTGAAACCTTAACGCGGTACTATATTATCCTCCGTATCCGGTGCTTATTTTGAGATTAGCTTCATGAACCCAATATGGGTCAATGAAGCCAATGTCATAGATTTGTCCTCCACGCATTCGAGAATCTTCATTCTGCATATTAAAGTATGATTATATACATGCAATAAACAAAATATTATAGATGGAGACTAAATTAATTACGAATTAGTACTTACGGACAATAGGCACTCATGAGAGATTTGTCCAAGGCGCCTTGATTGAATAATTGAAATAGTTCATCAAATTCAATGGATATCATGTCATCGCTTTCTTTCCCATGATGCTTTTTGTAACCTCAAGACTATCCGATTAGCCGCCCTTGTGGCATGCATGTACGCTTATGCAATCTTCGATTTTTGTTGGAAGATTGTTTACCTCCTCAGTTTGAAGAGAGGTTTTCCAGATCGGTATTGGTATGCTACTTCACTCACGGGAAGAACTCTAATCGATAAGTACTGGCAATACTCATACCTTGAGCAGCAGCCTTCTCAGACAGTAACTACCTCTGGATCATACCGCTCTTCGCCCCATATTTGCTCGACCCCACATTGGTTTGAGAAATCACCTTGAGAGGGGCATAAGTCTGTTTTGCTTGTTCTCCGAGCTGGGCAACAGATTTCCGCTTGCATCAAGATCTTGCTTCGAGGCTTTTTGTGCTGCATGTGACTTGAGAATAGAACGCTCATAGTCCGATGACAGCTTTGGCTCGGGTTGATGAAGAGTCTTTAGCATTTTCAACACTTTGGCTTTTTCTTATTTGGTCGGGGAACTCGCTCTTCGCCGCCACTTAGCGAAAAACGTCGTTTCCATCAACGATCGCCGCAGCCTCTCCTTCAAGATACCATAAGCTCTCTTGGGAGGAACCGTTGGTACTTTTGGAAGAGGCTCTTGTTTACGTTTGGCGATCGCTTCACGACAAGAGCGATGCGCTTATGCTTTTTATCCCGACGCCGGCGATGGCTCCATGGCGATGGCTGCACCGGAGATTGGTGAGGCGACGGAGCCGGTGAGGCGACGAAGATGGCTGCCGCGGCATTTAATTACGGGAGACGGTGAGGCGGCGCGAAGATGGCCTTGGCGTGTGATTTCAAGCACGATACAATCCTTCGCCATAGAATGGTGACGCTTTTGCGTCACCCAAGATACACATCCCCTTCACCAGAGGGTAGTGAAGATCCAAAACCTCAAAGGTGGGCATGATTTCATCCACGCCGACAACAGCGTAGCCCTCTCGAACCGGACGACCGTGGTAAGTTGGTGTGGGTCCAATTGGTAAGGCATAGCCGACCGCCACCTTCATTGATATGTTCACAACTTTGACATGTAGCTCGCAGGTGTCATCTCGTGATATCATCCACCGGTAGCCAACAGAGCCATCGTCGGTGCATCATCGGCATCGCCATTGTCATCACCCGGACCTCGTGGAAGCCACATCGCTTTTTCGATTATTCGATAGGCCGGTAGCATCGAATGCGCAGTCTTCTGAGATGGGGCGCCGTAGTACTTTTGCTCTTTAAGTGAGTTAATTTCATCTTGTTGTTGCTTTAATCGTTCTTCAATTAAACGCATTCGCTCTTTCGACTTTCGCTTCAACCGCCCTGTCCTTACTCCTGTGACGGCTTCTATCAGGATATTTCTTCCTCTCTTCGGGAAACCCAGTCCTCCATGATTGGGAGCCTATTGTGCCTCGTGTTCGTCCATCATGTTCCTTATTTCCAAGGGCGAGTGTGAGCTCATCATTCTCTCTATCGGGAATGAAGTCCCCATCTTTAACAGCCTTTACTGCTTTTCTCATCCTCTCGATTGGCAAGGGGTCTTCTTTATGTCGTATGGTATATATACACCTCCCTTCCGAGTCCAACGTGCCCCCATGCCCGTAAAACCAATTCCTTGCACGTTCTACCCAATCGCCCGTCTGCAGGGTGATATTTTTATCACGCCTCGCTCAAGTTTCTCCCACTTAGGAATGCCAACCAGAGCCACCTTGCCCCATAGTATGGTGATACTTCTTGTTAGCGACATTCAGCTTATTCGCTTTTACATTTTCTTAGCTTTTTCTGATTTCTTGTATTCCACAAACTCATCCTGAATGGTTTTATCTTCTCAAACCGAATATTCTTGAAATCGAGTCTTCTTTTCCACGACATAGTCAAGGTGCAATCTTTTCTTCCAGCTTGGTGAAACACTGGCCATCTTCTTCAAAGCCCACTCCCCGACCTTAGCCTCCATGGCTCTCCCATGTTGTAAGGCGTCCTCAACTGGATCCTCCGTATTTGGATCCAGCTATCTTCGTAGTTTGAAATTAACCATGAGCCTCTTCCACAAGAAATCTTTGGCGTGGTTAGGGACAAATAAACATGTTCCTTCTTCATCCGCATTAGCGTGCCTATTCCAATTTCTAATGGTGATCGGGATTAAGTCCCTAACGACATTCGCATTGTGCCACAAATTTGGTTGCGACAACTTCGAGTCTGCCGGTTCATTGCCTACAGACATCTTCGATCCTGAACCTCTCATGGTCTTCCAACTTTTGGTTGGGCCTCGTCTCTTTTTTTCAAGAGATTCCTTCGATCCGAGGGCTAAAAGAAGAAAGATCGTTACTATTTCTATATAGATAGCAGATGATTAATTAATGAATTGATTTATATTACATGCACCTTGCCGAGCGGTCGTCTTCTATTACACAAGGCATCGCCTTCTCCTCGCGAAGGCAACACCTTCAACCTCAAACAAGTTGTCTACTCCGGTAAAAGAGGATCACCTCACCGGAGTTGTTCAGAAACGTTGATACGTCTAAATTATCTTCCCCACGGATCACACCTTGGATCAACTCTTCCTTTTCTTCGTCTCTGACGTGTGGGTCCATATTTTCTGCATAGGTGGAAAAACGAATAAGTCAAAGCGGCTAAAGGAGAAAGTTAAGGAGAAACCCTAATATATACATACACAATAATAAAAATGAAGAGAAACCCTAAACCTAGCTACAAAAAGGAAACCGTGTAGTAGATAGGTAACTCTAGCTAAAATCAACTAAAATCAATATTCCGGAGTTCCGAGGGTGTAAAACCTAGTTCGAGAAACCTCGGATGCATATGAGAGGGAACATGAGTATAAGGCTACAAAGGAAACTATCCAGAGATAGGTAACACTAGATACTAACAAAATACCATATTGAATCGATCTCGATCTCGATATCGTATTCTACCGAGAAGAACCAAATCACCGGAAGAAAGGGAAACAATCAACACATGGCATCGATGCAATGCTCAAGCAATGATGATGATACGACAAGTTAATGTGCATTGGAATGTAACCCTAAAGCATGCTCGACAAGTTAATCGGGTTCCGAGGGGCAAACCCTAACTCAAGGAACTCCTAATCACCGTTAGGGTTACTAGGGTGTTCTAATTAAACTTGTTATTTAAGTTGTTGAACAATGCATGATTATGGCATAGATAGATAGTTCTCATTTTTCTGAACATTTTGGTATATTATTTGTATTTTTCTGAATTACAGATCAAAAGTTATTGAATTTACAAGTTTTATTCAAATTCTGAAATTATTAAATCAAATGTTTAAACCTTTTGCACCATAGTATGACAAGGATAATGATATTACAAGTTAATTTGTATTAAAAAGTAACCCTAAGACATGCTCGGCAATTTAAGCGGGGTTCCGAGGGTGAAAACCCTAACTCGTGAAACTCCTGAGTATATGAGAGGGTTGATTTTGTTTTCTAATTAAACTTGTCTTGAAAGTTGTTGAACAATGCATGATTATAGGTTAAATAGTTAGATCTCATTTTTGAACATTTTGATATATTATTTGTATTTTTCTTTGTTATAAATAATTAATTATTGAATTTACAATATTATATCAATTTATGGATTTAATTAAACCATTTCAATTTAAACAAAACAAAACAGAAAACATTTTTGCTTAGACACATGGCTCTCAAATTTCTGAACATTTTGATACATTATACATATTTTTATGATTAAATATGAATTAGTTATTGATTTTACAAAATTATATTAATTTCGCTATTTTTAAACATTTCGAAAAGGATTAAGCCATTCTTGCATCACCCTCGACGTCATCAACCCTATCCCTAACTTTCTACCGGGCTCCTACCCACAACCATCGACTAGGGGCCCTAGGCGATCTGGGTCCACCCTGCGTGCGTGGCGCCACGCCGACGCGCTGGAGGCGTCGGCGGTGGTCGCCGGCGATCTGGGCCACCACCGCACCGCATTGTGCCGCCCGCCACCGGCCACGCCGCCGCCACACATCTCGCGCCCGGCCGCCGCCCGCCTCACATCCGAGGAGGGGAGGAGGCATGATGGAAGGGGAGGGCGGTGCCGTACCTGCGGCGGTGACGGCGGCAGTCGTTGGAGGTGGTGGCGACGACGTCGTTAGGCGACTGACGGCGGAAGCTTGACGAAGCGGCAGCGACCACAGGCGGTGGCGTGGCGACAGCTACGGCGTCGGCGGTTGTCTTGGCGTCGGTGAAGCAGAGAAGTGATGGGGAAGGGAAGAAGAAGAAGAAGAGGCGCCCAGTTATAACCAAAGGACCTTTAGTCCCGGTTGGTGGCTCCAACCGGGACTAAAGGGTCATACGTCCCGGTTGGAGCCACCAACCGGGACCTATACTCCAATATTTTCAGCTTGGCGCGAGGCTCTTTGTCCGGTTGGTGGCTCCAACCGACATATTCTAATTTTCAAAAAATTTCAGGTATTTTCTCTCTGTTCCCGCCTTATTTTTTATTTTGGGGTTTAAATTTGTATTGTTTTTTAAATGATAATTAATTTGGAATTTAGAAAAACTTTAAACATAAGAAGTGTTTGGATTTGAATAAATAATTCAAAAACATTTTCTGTTTTAATAAATAATTAATGTAACCATTTAAAATATGAACCATTTACAATTAAAAATGAATTAACTTATATTTTTTTAATATCAATTTGGAATTTAGAAAAACTTTAAACATAAGAAGTGTATGGATTTGAATAAATAATTCAAAAACATATTCTATTTTTAAAAAATAATTAATGTAACCTTTTAAAATGAATTAACTTATATTTTTGAATATTAATTTGGAATTTAGAAAAATTTAAACATAAAAAGTGTTTGGATTTAAATAAATAATTCAAAAACATTTTCTGTTTTAAAAAATAATTAATGTAACCATTTAAAATATGAACCATTTACAATTAAAAATGAATTAACTTATATTTTTTTAATATCAATTTTTAAAACGACCTGTTTTTTGCGCTCGGAAAATGGAAAAGGGCTTTTCCGTGCGACAAAAAGGAAAACTTCCTCCTGCAACATTGTTCTCCATACCAATGTCCACACACATGCATAATATGGGCACAACATCACAAACTATGTCGTGATTCAGCACATAACATCGGTCATTTGGACCGAAAGCCATGAAACCTCGAACATGATAGGTCATTTTGTGAAGGTTTTTTCGAAACATGATCAATATACCAAGTCTGGTATTTTTCCTTTCAACTATGTAACATAATATGACACCACGCGAAGGATTTTCATTGTTCGGATTTTTTGAATTTATTATGCCTGTTTTGAATTATCTGAATTTCTAACTATGGTCGAACGGTGTGCATGAAGATAGGGGCGGGCATCGTTAGAACTTGCATTGGATCTCTGAAGAAACCACATATTGCGAGTCTAAAATGATTTTTCAAAAATCACGGCGATAGATCATGTACAGTAGTACAAACGGACCCACTTCCTGGATTCGGCGGACATTTGTCCTTTTACCGGGATGGACGAAAAGGTTTGAGATGTACGGTTGGGAGATAGTCCATGTAAGGTGGTCTAGTATTTTAGGAAAATGGGACGGTAGCATTGTGAAACGGCATTTTGGTGGTTACTTCACAAAGCGACCCGTTGTTTGCGCTCGGAAAATGGAAAAGGGCTTTTCCGTGCGACAAGAAGGAAAACTTCCTCCTGCAACGTTGTTCTCCATACCAATGTCCACACACATGCATAATATGGGAACAACATCACAAACTATGCCGTGATTCAAGACATAACATCGGTCATTTGGACCAAAGCCATGAAACCTCGAACATGATAGGGCATTTTGTGAAGGTTTTTGAAACATGATCAATATACCAAGTCTGGTGTTTTTCCTTTCAACTATGTAACATAATATGACACCACGAAGGATTTTCATTGTTCGGATTTTTTGAATTTATTATGCCCGTTTTGAATTATCTGAATTTCTAACTATGGTCGAACCGTGTGCATGAAGATAGGGGCGGGCATCGTTAGAACTTGCATTGGATCTCTGAAGAAACCACATATTGCGAGTCTAAAATGATTTTTCAAAAATCACGCGATAGGTCATGTACCGTAGTACAAACCGGACCACTTCCCGATTCGGCGACATTTGTCCTTTTACCCGGGATGGACGAAAAGGTTTGAGATGTACCGGTTGGGAGATAGTCCATGTAAGGTGGTCTAGTATTTTAGGAAAATGGGACGGTAGCATTGTGAAAGCGGCATTTTGGTGGTTACTTCACAAAAGCGACCCGTTTTTTCGGAAAATGCAAAAGGGCTTTTTCGTGCGACAAAAAGGAAAACTTCCTCCTGCAACATTGTTCTCCATACCAATGTCCACACACATGCATAATATGGGCACAACATCACAAACTATGCCGTGATTCAGCACATAACATCGGTCATTTGGACCGAAAGCCATGAAACCTCGAACATGATAGGTCATTTTGTGAAGGTTTTTTCGAAACATGATCAATATACCAAGTCTAGTATTTTTCCTTTCAACTATGTAACATAATATGACACCACGCGAAGGATTTTCATTGTTCGGATTTTTTTGAATTTATTATGCCCGTTTTGAATTATCTGAATTTCTAACTATGGTCGAACCGGTGTGCATGAAGATAGGGGACGGGCATCGTTAGAACTTGCATTGGATCTCTGAAGAAACCACATATCATCGAAGTGATGCGCTACATCGCCGGGGGAGACCATCCTCGCCTACGGTGCCCACGAGTCCACCCGCCACAGGCCCCACACTGTCTCGGCGGTAGCGGCATCGTCTTCCAGGAGACCCCTCTCCCGCCGTGAATCGGCTGGAATGGCCCCTGGTATATGCCATGGATGGGCCGAGGATCCCGAGTGGCGGTGACGATGACGATGATGATGGACGACGATGAAGACCACGGCTGCGTACTATAGGACTAGGCATGATTATGACTAAAGGCGGCTTTAGGCACGAGTGTTAGCTAGTCCCGATTTGTCCCGGTTTTAATATTAATAAATGTCTTAAGTGTTACCTAATAAATAGAGGGAAATGCCTATATAAAGAGAGGGTTCATATTTAGTCTCGGTTGGAGAAACCAACATGGGAAGGATTGCGGCAGTGGGCGAACAACACTAATAATAGGGGTGAGTGTCGACATTATGTCGTGGCTTATACCTTGTCCCGGATGGTGTCACCAACCGGGACTAAAGATGAACCTTTAGTCCGGTTGGACACCAACCGGACTAAAGATGAGTCAAGACTAATAATAGGGGTGAGTCGACATTATGTCGTGAGTGTCGACATTATGCCGAGCTTCTTGTACTATAAATATGCATCCTTGTGAGTCCAGTCCTCGGCGGTTTGAGGCATCTCCAAGATGGTTTTAGAGAGCGAGGACACCACTACGGCCAGTTCGGGGAGATGTCGTGAGCCCAGTCCTCGGCATATTCGAGCTGGTCATAGAGGCACTCCCTAATATGTGAAATTAGTTAGCTCCGAGGCGTATTGATCTAGTTAGTGAAGTTACAAGCTGCAAGATGGTTTTCGAGCGAGGACACCATCATGCGGCCAGTTTGAGGAGATGCTTGAGCGGAGCCTCCTCGGCATCTCCGAAACTGGTCATAGAGGCACTCCCTAATATGTGAAATTAGTTAGCTCAGGCGTATTGATCTAGTTAGTGAAGTTACAAGTTGCAAGATGGTTTTGAGGCGGGGACACCACTACGGCCAGTTTGGGGAGATGCTTGAGCCCGTCCTCCGGCATCTCCGAGAAACGTCATAGAGGCACTCCGGTCCAGCCACAAAATGGGACTAACACTCAAGACATTTATTAATATTAAAAGCGAGACTACAAAACCGGGACTAAAGGCCACAAAACCGAAAGATATCCTTGGTCAAGCCACAAACCGCTAAATACATGAACTAGAGTTACATAATATGAGCATGAACTTTGGCATATGTCATTCCTTATGACCGCTTGACGTAACCATGGAGCATCTTCTTTACTTAACAGAATGCTTGGGTTTTCCTTTGTGAAGGGCGGAATTTCATCAAACTTATTATAATCTTCGACATGTCCATCTTGTCCTCGATTCCCATGATGTTTCTTTTCCACAGAAGAACTATGTGGCCTTTGGCTCATCATATGATGTATTCGTTTGCATATTTTTTTCTTTTTGATGCGGAGGACATGTCCTTCACATAGAAAACCCGAGACACATCATTGGCTAGGGGAATGGTTCATCTCTATAACCAAGATTGTTGAGATCCATTGTTGTCATTCCGCATAACTGGTCTATCTTTACCCCTTCCCCATTCAGGTTGACCCATTTGCAGCGAAACAAAGGGACCTTAAAAGAGACTCCATAGTCTAGTTCCCATATCTCCTCTATGTAACCATAATATGTGTCCTTTTATCCATTCTCGTCTATTGCATCAAAGCGGACACCACTATTTTGGTTGGTGCTCTTTTTATCTTGGGCGATCGTGTAGAATGTATTCCCATTTATTTCGTACCCTTGGAAATTCAATACATGAAGATGGTGACCGCCAACAAGTATAGCTGATCTCCAATAGTGGTGCCATTCAAGAGATGTGTCGCATCCAACCACCGAGACTTCATGTGTTCATCTGTAATCCATGATTTAGGCTTCCCGGGTTTTGGGCGTACAATATTCTTGTGTTCCTCCATATCTGAGCTGCCAAGGTGGAATTATGTAGAAGCGTAGTGTGCTTTAGTGAAAGAATCCCGTCCCTACATATCATTGCTTTCTTTCCAGTGCCTTTTCCACTTATTATTCCCTCATGCCATGAGTCGAAACACCAATCGGCTTAAGGTCGAATAAAGTCAACACAAAACTCAATGACCTCCTCTGCTCCATATCCCTTGGAGATGCTTCCTTACAGTCTAGCACGGTTATGAACATATTTCTTTAAGACTCCCATGAACCTCTCAAAGGGGAACATATTGTGCATAAATACCGGACCGAGAATGGCAATCTCTTCCACTAGATGAACCAGGAGATGCGTCATAATATTGAAGAAGGATGGTGGGAACACCAATTCAAAACTAACAAGACATTGTACCACATCCTTCTGTAACCTTGGCAGAATATCTGGATTGATTACCTTCGAGATATTGCATTGAGGAATGCACAGCTTCACAATGGGTACTCGAACATTTTCGGTAGAAGCCCCTCAATGCAATCGGAAGCAATGCGTCATAATCACGTGTGATCATGAGACTTCAGGTTTTGGAACTTTTTCTCTGCCATATTTATTATCCCTTTATATTAGATGAGAAGCCCGCGGCACCTTGATCTTTGTAAAGGACTTCAAAAGATTTCCTTCTGCTTTTTTTAAGAGCATAGCTGTACGACTTAAGTGACGCCTTTATCCGTCTTGTTATCTGTATGCATGTTCTTTGGGTCTTTCATAATTTGTTGGTCCTCCGTGCTTGGTGTATCTTTTGTCTTCCCATACACGCCTAGGAATCCTAGCGAGTTCACGCAGAGATTCTTCGTCACGTGCATCACGTCGATTGAAGAGCGGACACGCAGGACTTTCCAATATGGCAGCTCCCAAATATAGATTTCTTCTTCCACATGGGTGCGTGTCCTGAGCGACGTCGTTCGAACTGATTGACCGGGACCCTTTCCAAAGATTACTTCTATGTCCTTGACCATACCAAATACATCATCACCAGTGGGAGTTCAGGCTTCTTCGGTGATCGCCTCACCTTTGAAATGCTTGCCTTTCTTTCTTCTGGGATGATTGGTCGGAAGAAATCGTCGATTCGCTAGGTACACAACCTTCTTGCATTTATGCAAATATGTACCTTCGGTCTTATCTAAACAGTGGGTGCATGCCTTATATCCTTTGTTTGTCGTCACGAAAGGTTACTAAGAGTAGGCCAATCATTGATGGTTACGAATAACAACCCTCGTAGATTAAATGGCTCTGTTTGTTCTCATCCCACGCCGTAAACCTGGTTTGCCCCACAACCGTAAGAGTTCTTCAACTAATGGCCTAAGGTACACATCAATGTCGTTGCCGGTTGCTTGGGCCTTGGATGAGCACCGGCATCATAATGAACTTACGCTTCATGCACAACCAAGGAGGCAGGTTGTAGATACATAGAGTCACGGGCAGTGCTGTGGCAGCTCGCTCCCCAAAAGGATTCATGACATCCGTGTAGACCAAACCATAAGTTCCTTGCGTCGCAAAGTGGAAGTCTCTCTCGATTTTTCTCCACTGTGACCCATCAGCAGGGTGTCTCAACTCTCCGTCTTTCTTACGGTCTTCTTTGTGCCATCGCAACAACCTGGCATGCTCTTTGTTTCTAAACATGCGTTTCAACCTTGGTATTATAGGAGCATACCACATAACCTTAGCAGGAACCCTCTTCCGGAGGGCTCTCCTCAACATCAACAGGTCATCTCGTGCGATCTTATACCGCACGTTGCATACCGGCATTTATCTAAATTCTCATACTCCTTACATGTAGAGGATGCATCATTAATGCATGCATGTATCTTTTGCACATCTAATCCCGGATGATGAGAGTCTTCTTTGCTTCGTAGGTACTCTTGGGAAGTTCGTTATGTTTTGGAAACTTCGACTTCATTATTTTAAACATCTTTTCAAATAAGGAGTCAGTTAGACCACACTCTGCCTTCCATCGCAACAATTCCGATGTCGCATCGAGCTTTGTGCTGCCATCTTCACAATTTGGGTACAACAATTTCTTGTGATCTTCTAACATGCCCTCTAACTTCAACTTCTCATTTTCTGTTTCACAGTCTCGCTTTGCATCAGAAATGACCCTACCAAGTTCATCAGGCTCATCGATGCCCGTTCTTCACCTTTTCCTCTCCATTATCTTCCATTGCAAGGTATCAGATTCAGGAAACATATGATGATAGTTGTTATCATCATCTTCTTCTTCACCATCTTCCATCATAACCCCTCTTTCACCGTGCTTGGTCCAGCAATTATAGTTGGGCATGAAACCTTTCATAATCGGTGGCGCGAATGATTTTCGAGGAAGAGTACTCCTTGTTGTTCCGACATTGAACACATGGACAACGATAAATCCATTCTCTTTGTTTGTCGTAGCCACATCGATAAATTTATCCACGCCTTTGATATACCGGCTACCCGTCGGTCACCGTACATCCATTCCCGACCGTTCATACGCATCATATAAGTAAGTTTATCAAAAACAGGACATCATAAATAGTGAAATAACCAATTCACACCGATACATGAATTGTATCAATGACCTAGAAAAGATAAGATTGCTAACCTCGATCGAGGGAAATAAAGAGGAGAAAGCTCAAGTCGTCTCGGACACCTTCTATATTTTTGTTCTATGAGAAATTCAGGGATTTTCACTCAAACATTTCAACAAACACCTTCAATGCATGCATGAAAAAAAAGCACACACCCTCACCTTACACCATTCAAAAAAAGCAGTGGGCGAGAGGGGGCGTTGCATTTATAGGGCAAGGGGCCTTTAGTCCCGGTTGAAGCCGACCGGGACTAAAGGTGCGTGCGAGCCAATGGCGTGGCCAAACCTTTAGTCCGGTTGGTGGCTCAACCGGACGCCTCTACCAACCGGGACCCATGCCCCCTGGCCCCGTGCCCGCTCCAACCGGGACGCGTGCCAGCATTAGTCCCGGTTGGTGGCGCAACCGGGACTAATGCTCCGAGGGGTCGCGAACGGATGGCCCTTTTTCCTCTAGTGGTCGTTGTCGTATATATTTGTTTTGTGGGTTCTATCGTAGACTATTGTGTAATAATATTACTTTGTTTTACACCCGCACGTAAGTGTCTGGTGAGCACCTTTGAATCGTTTCTCTACGGGTTTGGCGGAAATAGCTAAAACTTGCATATGACCGATCTGAGGGTGTTACAGTCTAGAACTGTTAATTACTGGTTTTAAACTCGATGTGAATCTTCTAGTCTATATGGCATGTCTATATTTGGCAGTTAGTCTACTTTTGAAACATGTATGGTTATGATTGTGTGAACTGGATATTTGGATGAACTTCTAGATAAATTTATCTATTGTTTTGCTCGAATTTAATGTACTTTTCTAGTTTATTTTATAGCTCTGTCATTTGGACTATCTATATAAAAGAAACGAAGTAGTACTAGTGTAAACAAAGAGCGGACATGTCTAGTGCTTTGATCTTTCTGCCGTGAGAGGGAGGTCTTGTGTTTGAATCTATCTGCGCTCTGTTTTCCTCGGTTCAATTCTACTCACAAGACTCACAGGTGGGCCCATTACCTGAGATCCGATTTTTGTCACACAAACACTAACACCTGGCCCGAACTATGAAGTGAGAACGGCCGTGAGAGACAACCATTCAAACCGAGCTGCTAGGTTGGGTCCAAGCACAGTTGGACGCGGTTGTTGGAAAAAACGAGTCAAACATGGGGCGTGACAAAAAAAAATGACAAAACATGAAATTGCTACCTGGCTTCAGGGTCCGTGACGAAACCCGTGACGAATTTTTCATGATGAGATCCAGGCATGTCGTGAATAGTAGGGTTTAGGCCATCTGAGAGCGTCGTGACGGAATGAAACAGATCCCTGACTTTTTTGAGGTGTGAGTCGTAAAAAATGTCATGTATTGACCTGGATATTGTAGTGACTAGACCGAGGTAGCCCCAAAGACGGATACAAATTTTGATAAGGTAAAAAGTCGGGACCTAACTTCCGAAGGCATACCGTTCCGAGGCCGAGCATTTTCGGGCTAGACAAGTGGGTCGTGGAGGACTCGTTGAAGTGTCCGATGTGCAATATCAGCAAGTGAACATCCATATACATATTCATCTCTACTTTCCTCGGTGATCTCTATGTCCGAGTTTATTTCCTTGTGTTTGTCTTCGAAATTGATGTTATTTATATCTTTTTATCACTTGTGATATATATCTTGTGATATCTTGAATAGCTCTAATTGTTGTTGGTACACATAGTTTATCCTAGCTTATTTAGGTTGTGTTCTTGAAAAACAAACGTCGGTTTAATTCCGCATTCGTTCAGTTCTGTAATAGTTTTTGAAACGTATATTCACAACCCCCTCTAGGCCACATCCCAGTCTTTCACCTCGCCTTCCGCCATTCTTCGGACATAGTAGCAATTGGGGCTAGATGTAGAGAGGACAATAATCTTCTTTGTTTCAACTTTTCCCATGCACATATATATAATATAATATATGAATCTCACTCATTATCTTGTTCGAAATTTTGCCTTCCATAATTATCCAGTGATTTCACTAGTAAAGTTATTGAGCATGCCATTACATTGTACATTATTCGTACTCATAACCGTTCTTTGGTACTCCCTCCATCACGGTTTGGAGCGCCTTACAAAAGCAATGCATTTCCAAAACTCCTTTTTTCCTAGGCGCGTTAGACTTAATTACAAAATTAATGCCTCCTTTTTCCTCCTCACTTTCTACTCCATGCACCCAAGGAATTAATTCCTGCATGCAACTCCACCAATGCATGCGCCTAAACTCCCCGTTTTCATTGAGTAATTACGTTTAATAGGACGCCGAATAATTAATAGGCCCATGTTTTTATAACAAATCTGGTCCCAATCAGCGCACACCTAGGTTCCAACAATCTCTCTAAAACGCCCTCCAAATCGTGACGAAGGGAGTAGAGAATTTAACCAATATCTATGAATGTCCCTAGAGCATTATTAACACAAATGTACGGCTATTAATACTTAACATATACTACCTCCGTTTCACGGCTTAAGGCGCGCACGCTTTCCAAAGTAAAGTTTGACTAAAAGAATTGAACAAAAAAATCTTTATTATATTGTATATAATTAGTACCGTTGGATTCGTATTGAAAATTATTTTCCAGTGATACTAGTTTTATACCAAAACTCTTTATGTATTTAGAGCAATTCTTGGTCAAAGAAAAAACACGCAAAACGAGGACGCCTTAAGCCCCGAAACGGAGGTAGTATAGCACAAAAAGGATATTTAAGAACTTTAGGTATCCCACCATTAATACTAAACATATGTAGAAGAAGACAAATTGAACTATATGTGTGGACTGATTCAATTCATGGGCTTCTTTAAGGAAACAATGATGATGGGATACTTGGCCTTGGCTTTCTCGAGATGCTTTGCAACATTCGAGGCATACACAATGAATAGCTCTTCAACAATTTCTTTGCCGAAGTGGTCTACGATGAGCGGTTCCAACACCGCCCTGATGCACTTGGCGACATTTCCCGCACTTTTGGCAGAGTCAAGTACCCTATCACTTTCGGAGTCATCTTGAGGATCCCAATTTGATTCAAAGACTCCAATGTGCTCAATATCATAGAGACTATTCTTTTTGATCAATGCCTTCACCTCTTTCACCGACGGTACATAGTAGGGCACATTGAATGAGTCCAACTTCTCCTTCACCACACGACCCTATATGCCGCACACCATAATAATACTTTAGGTATGATGTAACAAATGAGAATTAGTATTTTTGAGGAATTTCAATTCCTTTTTTACCATTCAAATGCATTGTAATAAAATCATTTTAAAGCAATGGAGTATTTTATTATTTAGTGTGAATGAAATGGAGAAATAGTAATTGGAAAAAATCTTTCCATAACATGTGTATACCTTTTGTACAAGAGACCGGAGAGATTTTGCGACCAATTCATAAGCTGTGCCAACTTCCCCATGCATCAACATCTCTTCACTCTTCCGGCCAAGAAATGTTAGTAACATTCGGCCTCCACGGACAAGCTCTCTAAAACGTAATGTAAGGAACAACTCAAAATCATGGTTGAATTGTTCTTGGAACAGTTTTACCACAATAGTTGGTGTATTCTTTCCAATGTAGATGTTGCCTTCATTTAGATGGGTGCAACTTGAGATCTCCTCGGGGACCTAGTAATTAATTATCATAAATGAGACGCCGGTATATAAAATGACCTATCGTGGTACAAATGCCCTTTACATACCAAATTATAGTTGTACTACTCTTGTTTCATGGCTAAAGGCATTATTCACTTAACTAGCATTGCGGCCCCTGCATTTTGTGAGGGCACCATCTTTAATGGGTATAAAGCGTGTGTTAAATAGATTTATGATTTCATGGATTTTATATTTCATGATAAAAATAACGTATGGATCTAAGAATATAAAAATAGTATGATTAATAGAGTATGACATATTAGAGTGGTAGATTTAACCAACTCTGATTTGTCGACTAAATTTTTTGCTCCATCTTTCAAAACACACATTTGTATTGTTCGTATGTAATATTAGCTCAATAGTAAAACTATGTGTGATGTGATATCAGTATGATAGTTTAATTAACATCGATAAATTTTCTTGATGAACCTAGACAAAAATAATTCATCATCCTTAATAGTTCAGCCAAATTAATTGGTTAGAGTTGTTATCTTGGTCTGTGTTTCTTCCTCACAACCATTGTATTAAATAAAGTGGTCCAGACCTCTTTCTTCAGAAACTATGGTTCTACAAAAACTTCAGTATCTTTTGTCCAAACATTAAAATAACATGGTTCTAGAATACTTTGACTTAACTAAACCTGAGTGGCCAAAGAGAAAAAACCTTAGATACATTAATAAAGTTCAATGGCCAAACTTTTACATTATTTTGCGTATTAAGAGTATGATCCTATAAAAATAAAAATACGAAATTGTATTTGTATAAGTGAAAAAAATGAGTGGATCCATTAAATGTTTAAGCGTCGCTATTTAAAGGTAGATAAGTATGAGAATTTTTTTCATAAGGTCATCTATTTTGATATAGTATTTTTGCATCTATGTATTGTAATATTTTCATGTTATCTCGATATGCAGTTCATTGTTTATACACACCCGGCTTTTGTTTGTTGTTCCATGTAACATGAATACACATCTTTGATAACATAGTTCTAGCCACTTAATATATGTTCAATTTTGTGGTGTGATTGAATGATATATGATCTTATTTTAACTCCAATGAATCATAGCAAATACAAGGAAAAATATTTAAGGATGTCTAATCATATAAACTAAATAACGTCCACCAGAACAATTTCTAAATAAATAATTATTTTCTGAATTTACAGTGTGGATACGAAACATTAAGTATATAAATTAACTCAACTCACAATACACTAAGTAGTAAAAGTATCGCGTCTTATCCTCTTGGTAATGTAGGTGTGTAATTTTTCTCTATGTATGTAAAATTTCACATATTTCTTTGTAAAAGGGTTTACTAAACAGTCACTTATCACGATTGCCTCGCAAGGCCAGCGCGCAGGGGTGGAACTCTCTTTGGGCCGAATTGGGTCGTGGCCGGCCCAAGTGTTTTGCAGAAGTAAAACAATAGACTATGCATCTGAGGCCTGCCGATGCCTTCCGACTATGCTGCCTTCCAAAGTGTTGGCAATCCCTTCCAAAGTGCTCATTGCGCAATGGGTCACAGCATGTTAGCGTGGTAGCAACTTTTTTGTAGACACTTTTTTTTTTGCAGTTTTTCTGGTTTGGTTCTTTTATGCCTGGTTTTCATTTCTGTTTTTTCAAATTCAAACATTTCAAATTCAAACATTTTCTAGAATCTGAATATTTTAAATTTGTACTGCTATAAAATCTGAACATTTTCCAAAACCTGATTTTAAAATATAAATTTCAAATTCAAATTTGGGTATATACTTTTTATGGCATCCGAGATTTCTCGGTAACCACGGTAACCAGATATCCCGAGCCGCCTCAGGAGAAAATCCCAACTCGGTAACGTAAATCTTGACTCCTATTCATCTCAAACTTCTTGCCCAGATACTTTATTTTGGTTTCCCAAATTCTTAGTTAGCAGCTTGAAAGCCCTGATTATATGCTGAATTTTTTCAGATTCTCTCGGTGCATAACAATAATCTAGACTATCATTCTAGCTTGTTTTGGTATTATTATATATATATTCGGTTGGGAACAAAAAAATGTTTGAATTATTTTTTTCTGATCTTTTAACCGTTGGGAACAAAAAAAAAAGAGTAATGACTAATTCTACGGAAGAAGAGGCAGAACAATTATTCGGTTGTGTGCATGACGTACCTTAGAGCGCCAATGGAGGGAGTATGAGGAGTGGAAGAGATGGACACTCTCGCTGGGGAAAAGGTGCCTATAGTATGATCCGGGCAGCCCCGCGACATAGCAAGACGGTATTTCCTTCCCGCCGCCGAGACTGTCGTAGTGCTCAAGTGACCGGAAGAGGAGGTTGAAGTCGTTCCCTGGCAGGTCATTCAGGAAGAACTGCACCTCCACGGTGGCAGCAGCATCTTGGGAATTCTGACTGTAGGTGCGGATCGCCGTGATCACCTCCGAGACGAAGCCTAGAGTGTTTGGACCAGACGAGCAGCCGAGGTCGACGACGACGATCGTGCTCGGGTGGGCGGAGATGATAGACCTGTAGATCCCTTCTATGGCCTTTCGAAGCAGCGTCCTCGTCTCCAAGATGGCCTTCTCCTGCACATAGATACATATACACATTTATGGAATAATTAACAGTAAATTCATAGTAGCTTCAAGGTAACCACGGCCCTCGGGTATTGGATACTAACTTGGAGCCTGGAGTTGGCAGCGTAGCTATTCTCTCCGTTGCCGGTAACCATGCGAACGCCGCTCGTTTCCTTCATAGCGTAGTATTACTATTATTCAGAAGGTGGTAGGTAGATAGCTAGCTAGAAACTTACACTGAATACACAATGCATCGGTAGACAAAAACGGCACTAGCTATATATCATTAATAGAGAGCTGTGTTTTGTCCCGGACAGTCATGTTTTTCTTTCTATATATGGACTACATGTTGGAATTCGCCGACGGTTCAATCACATCAAATTAGACAAACGCACTCACGCAAAAACTTGTGTCCACGAGCACACCGTGCCCTCGAATTTTCCTTCTTTATTTCTCCTTTTCTCTTTCCTCGGTTCAGTTTACACGATTTGCACGTGTATATATACAAACACAGACTAAACCAACCGACAAAGCTGCTACCAATACTAGTCGGACATCAATTAATCAAGATTAGTGCTAACACCACATACACTACTGTTTTCCCCATGATTCGCACGTTCAGGTACCTGGAAGATGACGACGTTTCAACCACGGCGCGGCGCATGATAGGAAAGGGCCAACCGCCACAAGTAGAGAGGACTTGGCTGTTAAGATAACTTTGCCATGTGACTAGTCTAGATCTAGCAGTAGCACTTTACCTTGTCTATCTAGATTAGAAAGAGAGAGAGAGATCGGAGAGTAGATGAACCACCTGTTCCCTGACTCGATAGGCACGAGCCAGAGGGGATGCCGGAACTAGTCCCGGAGTTGGACCCGCCGTCGTTGGCCATGGGGAGAAAGGAGGGCGACGGCGTCGGTGTGCGGTGGTGGCGGTGCTTCCCGTCGGCTCGCGCTAACCCTAGATCGGTAGCGGTGTAGGTGGGGTGATTGGCACAGCGGTCAACCTCGTACCGTGCGCTGCCAGCCCCCCACCACTTTATATAGCGCGGCGACAGGGGCCCACCAACCAGATAGGGTTGGGCACCCCCGATCAGGGCGCGGATAGGGGTGTGACGGGTCGTTGGGCCAAGTCACGTTTGAGATCTATCTAACATTCTCCCCCTAGATCTCGACTTTACCTTTAACTTTGTACTTTATTTATTTCATCACAGATCGATACATAGAGCATGTTTCATCGTCTCAGCTCAATTGCCGATAGAATCAGACAGCCACTATATACCTTTCTATTTTAAAACAAATCCTGTTACTTTAGGGCCTCTGTAGTCCAGGAATCATAGGCTTCCCATTAAACCCATGCCGGCTATGTGTTCCTTGAACACATTGGGTGGTAAGCCTTTCGTTAGCGGATCCGCAAGCATATCCTTTGTCCTTATATGCTCGAGTCTTATAGTTTGATCCTGGACTTTGTCCTTCACAACATAATACTTTATATCTATAGACTTTGTAGCATTACTCAACTTGTTGTTGTGAGCATAGAATCCTGGGCTCGTTGTCACAAGACATCTTTAGTGGCTGTGATGCGATCAACTACTTTCAAGTCGGGTAAAAATTTCTTTAACCATAACGCCTGTCCCATGGCCTCATAACATGCTATGAATTCTGCATACATCGTAGATGATGCCACTATCGACTGTTTGGGGCTTCTCCACGAAATAGCACCTCCTGCGAGAGTAAAGACATATCCTGTCGTGGACTTTCTGTCGTCTTTATCTCCCGCAAAATCCGCATTTGAGTACCCTTTTATCTCTAGGGAATCAGATCTTTTATATGTTAGCATGAGGTGTTTTGTGCCTTGCACATAACGCAAAGCTTTCTTTACCATCTTCCAGTGCTCTATGCATGGATTCTCTTGATATCTACCGAGTACCCCGGTGATAAAAGCTAAGTCAGGGCGAGTGCACACTTGTGCATACTGTAAGCTTCCAACAGCCGAAGCATATGGTACTGACTTCATTTGATCGATCTCATATTGATTCTTTGGACATTGGGATTTCCCAAAACTATCGCCCTTGACTATGGGAGCAGGTGTTGCATTACTCGCATGCATATTGTATTTCTTCAAAATCTTTTCACAATACGCTTTCTGCGACAGTCCTAACACTCCATTCTTTCTATCTCGGTGAATTTCTATGCCCAAAACATAAGAAGCTTCACCAAGGTCTTTCATGTCAAAATTTGATGACAAGAACTTCTTTGTCTCTAGTAGTAGACTAACATCACTGCTGGCAAGCAGGATGTCATCCACATACAGAATTAGGAAAATATATTTCCCACTTTTGAACTTTGCATAAATGCAGTTGTCCTCAACATTTTCCTTGAATCCAAATCTTTTAATTGTATCATTAAACTTTAAATACCACTGCCTAGAGGCTTGCTTTAACCCATAAATGGATTTCTTTAGGCGGCATCCCATATGTTCCTTCCCCTCCATGAAAAAACCCTTGGGTTGTTTCATGTAAACATTTTCTTCTAAATCTCCATTTAGAAATGCCGTCTTAACATCCATTTGATGCAACTCTAAATCAAAATGTGCAACTAGTGCCATGATGATTCTTAAGGAGTCCTTCCCTGAGACCGGAGAAAAAGTCTCATTGTAATATACGCCTTCTCTTTGCGTAAAGCCTTTTGCCACAAGTATAGCTTTGTACTTTTCTACATTCCCATTAGAGTTATACTTTGTTTTGTAGACCTATTTGCATCCTACTGTTTTGGCTCCTTTAGGAATTTCCTCTAAGTCCCAAACATTGTTGGAACTCATTGATTTCATTTCATCTTCCATTGCCTCCACCCACTTGGCTGAGTGAGGGCTACTCATGGCTTCTTCATATGAGGTAGGATCGCCCTCCATATGAACTACGTTGTAGACTTTGTAAATTTCTTTGGAAATGGCTGGTCTTCTTTCTCTTTTAGACCTTCTGAGTTCATCAGACTCTTGCTCATTTCTTGCCTCGGGTTCAGGCACATTTACAGTATGAGGCTGTTCTGGCTCCCTTTCATGCTCAACAGTGGGTTCAGGTGGCTCCTGATGGACAGGTTCCAAACTTTCGCCCATTGTTGTCACGTGTGGAGTCACAACAGGTGCCGACACCACAATCTCAGGGGTTGTAGATGGTGGTACAACAGGTAGCGATAAAAATGGCTCATGAGTCATCGGATTAGGTGCATGCACCCTCTTCTCCTCAAGATCAATTTCCCGAGCTACCGTGCTCCCCCTCATCAATTCGTCCTCCAAGAAGACTGCATGTCTCATTTCTACAAACTTTGTGTATCTGTCGGGACAGTAGAAACGATAGCCTTTTGACTTATCTGGATAGCCAATGAAGTGGCAAGATACTATTTTTGGGTCTAACTTTGCAATGTTTGGATTGAAAACTTTTGCCTCAGCTGGGCTCCCCCAGACCCTCAAGTGGTGCAGAGAGGGGTCTCTGCCTGTCCACAATTCATACGGTATTTTGGGCACCGACTTACTTGGTACTCTGTTGAGAATGTGAATAGCGGTTTTAAGCGCCTCCATCCACAATCCCAATGGGGGGGTGGAATAGCTCATCATGCTGCACACCATATCCATAAGGGTATGGTTACGCCTTTCAGCTACTCCGTTTTGCTGAGGTTCGCCCGGCATAGAATACTGGGCGACTATTCCATTTTCCTGCAGGAACCTTGCAAAGGGTCCTGGTACTTGAACATATGGAGTATGCCGACCGTAGTACTCCCCCACGATCAGACCGAACTATCTTAATTCTTTTGTCATGCTGATTTTCTACTTCAGCTTTGAAAATTTTAAATTTATCCAATGCTTCAGATCTTTCTTTAATTGGATAAATATAACCATATCGGGAGTGATCATCCGTGAATGTTATGAATGAATCATAGCCATCCACACTTTTCACCGGAAACGGTCCACAAATATCCGTGTGGATTATTTCTAGTGTAGCCATACTTCGGTTTGCACCCTGTTTAATCTGTTTTACATACTTTCCTTTAATGCAATCTATGCATTGTTCTATGTCTGAGATCTCTAACGGAGGAAGAATGTCATTTTTAACGAGGCTTTCTATTCTTCCCCTCAAAATATGGCCTAATCTGCAGTGCCATCACTTCGATGAGTCAAGAGTTCGCTTTCTTTTCTTTTGATCTTTGTTCGACAAGGGAACTTGTTCATTCACATCACACACAGAAAATACTTTCTCATGCAAAGATAATAAATATAGCTTGTCATGTAGGGTAGCAACACCCACACAAATATATTTTAACCAAATGGCACATTTGCCATGTCCAAAATAACACTCATACGAATCTTTGTCCAAGCACGACACACTTATTAAATTTCTATGAATGGAAGGAACAAAAAGAACATCCTTAAGCAAAAGAGAAGAGCCATCAGCCAGCTCCAGAGGAATGTCGCCAACAGCCTCCACTTCTGCTTCAATCCCATTCGCCACTTCAATGAGTCTTTCTCTTTTTGGCAAAATCCTTGTCGAATGGAACCCCTGTAAAGAGTTGGCAACATGAATAGTTGCACCAGAGTCAATCCACCAAGTAGATCGAGAAAATTTTTCATACAGAGATTCATTAACAAAATAGACTATATCTTTACCGTTTTTGGCCATTATGGACTTCAGCCATACTGGACAATCCTTCTTGTAGTGGCCAACCTTTTTTGGCAAAGGGTCGACCGGTCTCTTTTCCCCGGGGTTGGACCGGCTGATCGATCTTGGTGTGTGGGCCCTTTCCATGTGGCTTGGAAGGTGAGCCACCATGGTTACTGTTGGTGAAGTTCCTCTTCATATTGTCCTTCACGTAGTTCAAGGAACCACCGTGAAGAGACTTCAGCCTCTCTTCCTCTTGGGAGAACATCCCAATGGTCTTTTTAATGTCCCACTTTTCAGGGGACATGTTATAGTTGATTACGAAGTTCTTGAATGGTTGTGGAAGAGAGGCCATGACCAGGTGCACCAGAAGTGCATGCTTTAGCTCGAGGTCCTCATCCATGGGCTTCAGCTTGGCCGCCATGTTTGGCATCCTCAAGATGTGTTCTCTTATGCCATGTGGCCCTCCCGTGTACTTTTCTGTCACCAGCTGTTTTAACAGCTGGGTCGCATACATCTTTATCTTTGCAAGGTATTCGCCCACGGAGACACACTCTCCAATTGAGCCCACTATAGCGTTCTCAATTGTGTTCTTTACAAAAGTCAAACATTTCTTATTGGCGCCACTTTTGATTGTCTATAGAGTAGGCCAGCTCCAAAGGAGCATGGTCCCTCTTTCTCTTTTCAAACGCAGCACTTTACTCAGCATCGCCCCTCACAGGGTCAGCAGGCTTGACTGGTTGCTTGGTGTCAACCACCCAGTCCACCTCGGTGCATACAAACGCCAGATCAACCTTTTTCCTCCATTCGGAGTAGTTATCCCCCCTTAGCAGTGGGATGTCCTTCAAGCAGCTCATGAGGTTGAGACCTCGTGTAAATCACAAAAGATGTGAGATAACCAAAACAACTGTATGCATTAATCCAACGTTGGTATAAATTAGGAATGCAATTTTTTGTGTCATTTAAAATTACATCACCGTTGGGTAGAAATAAAATTAAATGCACATTTAATACTCAATGAAAAAAAATATCATGATCATGTTTATTAATAACGTTGGTCAATTAATAACATGGGACACAATCATCTTTAATTACTTTGTCACATCTTTTAAAACAAAGAATTAATACACTTTCATTGCATTCATGCAATTTGAATCAACTATTTGTAGCGGAAAAATTATCACAACATTCATAAACTTTTAAAACTTTGCAGAAAAATCCTGCCTTTATTTCATTCTCTAGTCAAAATATACTTGAAATAAAATGACTAGAGAAAACTGTTTGAAAACTGCTTAAAAAACTAAGCAAAAAAAAACAATTAAAAGATGGCAAATGACACAGCGTGACACGGCAGCTGCAATGACGGCAACGCTGCTGCGACCTCACGCGCGTCACTTAGCCGCTTCCATGACTGAGCCCAACTGTCGGTTGGCCACGCTCGACTGCTACCGCTTGGCCCCGCTCAATCCCGACCGCACGATCGGCCTACCCTAGATCTAACGGCCCCGCGCGCCCCTCAGAGGCATAAAACCACCCGCGCCGCAGCCCCCCGCAAACCCTAGCTCACTTTCCCCCCTCCGCCCATCCCGCACCCTCCTGTTTCTCTCTCTGGCCGCGGTAAGCAGCCCGGCCTGAGGTGAGGTGGCGCCGCCCGTCGGCCCCCTCCCTCTCGACGGCGCGAGCCCTTCTCCCCCACCTTGCTCTCTCTGGCGGCCGCTGCACGAGGCGAGCGCGCCGGCACCGCCGGCGGTCCCCTCCCTTCCCATGCTTGCTCCGTGCCGCGGCGGCACAACCGTCCCGCGCGCGACGAGCAGTGGGGAGGCAGCGAGGTGGCCGCTCGGGGAAAAGTGGCGGCGTGCTCTGGCTCTCTGGTGGTGTTGGGGGGAGAGGCGGCCGTCCGTCCGGCGATTGCACCGGCGACGGTCCCCTCACTCTCCTCCATCGCCACCCATTTCTTCTTCTTCCACCTCCCTCCCTTCCCCATGAGCGCAGAGACGAGAGGAGAGGGCGCATGCCTCCCCCTTGGCTCCTTGCCGATGCGTGCATCCACCCGAGGGTGGGTGCACCGTCATCAAGTGGCCGAGGTGGGGGGCAGATCCTTTCCCGGCGATGGACGGAGCGACCCTTTTTTTGTGTTTGACTTTTCTTTTGGGGATCTATGGGGATCTAGGGTTAGATCTGGGGTTTGGGGTTTCCTTTTGGGGCTTTAGATCTGGGATTTCTTTGCCCCCAAAGGGGTTTGTTCTTCGTCTAGATGCCTCAGTTGATGCTCATCTAGATCGAGAGGAACGACGCGGCCGTAGGGCAGGCGCACTTTAGATCTAGGCTTTTAGCTTTTGTTCTTTTCTTTTGCACTGAAAGATCTAGCAACTAGTGCTCTGATACTATTGTTAAGATAACTTTGCCATGTGACTAGTCTAGATCTAGCAGTAGCACTTTACCTTGTCTATCTAGATTAGAAAGAGAGAGAGAGACCGGAGAGGAGATGAACTACCTGCTCCCTGACTCGATAGGCACGAGCCAGAGGGGATGCCGGAACTAGTCCCGGAGCTGGACCCGCCGTCGTTGGCCATGGGGAGAAAGGAGGGCGACGGCGTGGGTGTGCGGTGGTGGCGGTGCTTCCCGTCGGCTCGCGCTAACCCTAGATCGGTAGGGGTGTAGGTGGGGTGATTGGCACAGCGGTCAACCTCGTACCGTGCGCTGCCAGCCCCCCACCACTTTATATAGCGCGGCGACAGGGGCCCACCAACCAGATAGGGTTGGGCGCCCCCGATCAGGGCGCGGATAGGGGCGTGACGGGCCGTTGGGCCCAGTCACGTTTGAGATCTATCTAACATTGGCTTGCTCTCTTTCCTCTCCTTCGTCGGTGTTTCTGTTGGACGTCAGGCAGCAGCACATGCTCCAAGGTTCAAGAGAGGACATGTCTCTCAACCACCTTCGTCCCCTGCGAGCCACATGGCGATGGTGTTCCAGCAACTCCTGCGTAGGGAAGTGTCTGTAGCACCACCTCCCTCGCCCGGACCAAACAGACCAAACACCACCACCTCCCTCCCCCACCGGGGACACTTGTTATGTAAATACTCGCTTCATCTAGAAATAACCGACTTAGGTTTGTTCAAATTCAAATGTATCTATACACTAGAATACGTCTAGATATATTTAAATCTAGAGAAACTCAAACCAATTATTTCTAGACGGAGGGAGTATTATTATTCTAGGTTCTAAAAGTCTAGACGCACTACCATATTTTCCAAGTATATTTTCCTATTTATTGCACATTCGGCAAGTCTTGTTTACTCCAATATAAATACAAACTTCTCCTTACGTATATTTGAGATTTAGTCGTTCCTTGGTCATGCCAATAAAAGGGCTATATGAATCATAATGAATTGGAGGGCTTAATAAGATTGGCCATATATAGTACTAGTATCTTAGCCGTTATCTGCACACAAAAATAATGACAAGTTGGGTAATTAATAAGTGAAATAATATGGTCATGGGTGACTCGATGGCCCTCTTCGTTCCTGGTCTCTCTCTCTATATATATATATATATATATATATATATATATATATATATATAGAGAGAGAGAGAGAGAGAGAGAGAGATGGAGTACATCTTGTGTTACAAGTTAACTTGGAGGTTGGGTCTAAACCCTAACCACGAAGAAGGGTGAGGACGAGGGTCTCATCGGAGATGGGCTGGTCCATGTCACCGAGGGAGTCGACGAGAGCCTTCAGTTTGACACAGTAGTCGCTGATGGAGAGGTCCCCCTGTGGGGTGTTGCGGAAGTCGGCCTCTAGTTGAATGGCGCAGTGCTTCTTGTTGTCGCCGAAGAGGTTCTCGATGGCATCCCAGATGACACGCGCCGTGGCACCCGGGCGCATGACGATGCCGAGAAGGTCGACGGAGACGGAGCCATAAATCCGGGAGAGGACGGTGTAGTCGTCACGACCCCAGGGGGAGTTGGGGATACTAACTTGGAGCCTGGAGTTGGCAGCGTAGCTATTCTCTCCGTTGCCGGTAACCATGCGAACGCCGCTCGTTGCCTTCATAGCTAGCTAGCTAGCTATTATTATTATTCAGAACTTACCTAGACTACACAATGCATCGGTAGACAAAAACGGCTCAGAGAGCCAACTGGACGACACCCTTTTTGTAGCTCTGTTTGGTCATGTTCCGGGACTGTCATGTTCTTCTTTCGATATATGGAATGGACCACATACTGGAGCATGCTCTCTTGTAGACCACATATTTGCGCGTGCCACACGACGTTTCAACCACCTTCAGGGTCCTGAAAGATAGTCACCCTTGTAGACCCACACCTTCATGTACCTGAAAGATGACGACGTTTCAACCACCGTGAAGCCGGTGAAGAAGAGCCAACCGCCAGAAGTATACCTCAAGCGAGCCAACTCGGTCTGACTCGGGCCGAGCCATAGAAAAGATTGGTCCAGTACTGCAGAGCCCGAGCCAGCTTGACGTTGCCAACGAGCCATGAAATGGAGCTCGGCCCAAGCTCTCGACAAGCTCGGTGCAGCTCACGAGCCTGGCGGGACTGGGTCACTGATGGGTTCAACACACCAGCGACATCGAGGCAGGCGGCAAGAGAGTTCGGTCGATGAACCTATCTTCCCAGGAAGAAGATGGCCATGAATTTCCTCTTCCATGCCCTCCCTAGTCAACGCCACCGAGTCGGTCTAGATGGCCCTCCTTTCATCTATTAGTATGGGCCACGATTAATTCGAAAAAAGGGAGAGCCGAACGTCGGACCGGGCCGAGCCTTAGCCATCCCATCTCATTTACCATATCTTGTTGTAATTTCAATTACTATTGTGATTTGCACTTGTTATCATTCTTCTATTCGTATTCATTTCATATAACTATTAGGATGTTTTTGATTGCCTCCATGAGTGAGTAGTTTACCTGTTATAGGAAAATGGAGAAATTCTAGCATTTTTTTTTGCGAAATTGCATAGATCCATTAATAATCATCAACAGCAATACAAAGAGTCTCAAAAGTAATAAAATTTACAAATAGGTCAATGAACCAGCTAGCGAAGACTACTGACACTAGCACGAGCCGAAGACGCGCCGCCGTCCTCGCCCCTCCATCGCATGAGCTGGGAAAAGCTTGTTGTAGTAGATAAACGGAAAGTCGTCGTGCTAAGACCCTAAAGGACCAACACAGCAGAGGAGAAACCATCGACAAAGATGACAATCATAGATCTAAAGAGATTGGTCTCAAACCACACCAACCACTACGAAAAACGACAAGATCCCAAGAAATCTATCGGACACACGACTCCACGTGCCCTCCGCTAGCGCTAGACGCACCAATGGAGCGAGGATAGGACAGGAAGGACATTATTCTAACTTCAAGATGTAGCAGTCGCCTCATCATCCCAAAAAAGACACTGGAAAAAGACCTAAAAAGGAACGGAAGTCCTCCACCCGGTGAGGTGCCTTCATTGCTAGCTATTATTATTCAGAAGGTGGTACGTAACAAGAAACTTACCTTGACTACACAATGCATCGGTAGACAAAAACGGCTCTATATCATTTATAGAGATCCAACTGGACGACATCCTTTTTTTAGCTCTGTTTGTTCTGGGAATGTGATGTCGACCCACCTTCAGGTCCCTGAAAAATGACGACGTTTCAATGACCGTGAAGGATAGGAAAGAGCCAACCGACAGAAGTATACCTAACGCGAGCCAGCTTGGTCTGGCTTGGGCCGAGCCAGTGAAAAAATCGGCCTAGATGGCCCTCCTTTCATCTATTAGTATAGGCCACGATTAATTCAAAAAAATGGTGAGCCGAACGAGTCGGACCGGGCCGAGCCTTACCCATCCCATCTCATTTACCATATCTTGTTGTAATTCCAATTAATATTATGATTTGCACTTGTTATCATCCTTCTATTCATATTCATTTCATATAACTATTATGATCTTTTTGATTACCTCCATGAGTGAGTAGTTTAACTTTTATGGGGAGATGGAGAAATCTTAGATTTTTTTTTTGCGAAATTGCACATATCCATTAATAATCATCAACAGCAGTACAAAGAGTTCCAAAAGTAATAAAATTTACAAATAGGTCAATGAACCACTTAGCGAAGACTACTGACACTAGCACGAGCCGAAGGAGCGCCGCCGTCCTCGCCCCTCCATAACTAGAGCTGCGCAAAGCTTGTTGTAGTAGTTAAACGGAAAGTCGTCGTGCTAAGACCCCAAAGGACCAGGGCATCAGAGGAGAAACCCATCGACGAAGATGACAGTCGTAGATCTAAAGAGACTGGTCTTAAACCACACCAACGAATACGAAAAACGACAAGATCCCAAGAGATCCTTCGGACACACGACTCCACGCGTCCTCCGCTAGCGCTATACGCACCAACAAAGAGAGAATGGTACGGGAAGGACATTATTCTAATTTCAAGATGTAGCAGAGTCGCCTCATTATCCCAAAAAAATACATCGGAAAAAGACCTAAAAAGGAACGAAAACCCTCCAGCCGGCGAGGTGACTTCATAGCTAGCTATTATTATTCAGAAGGTGCTAGATAAAAAGAAACTTACCTTGACTATACAATGCATCGGTAGACAAAAACGGCTCTATATCATTAATAGAGAGCCAACTGGATGACATTCTTTTTGTAGCTCTGTTTGTTCTGGGACTGTGATGTAGACCCACCTTCAAGTCCCTGAAAGATGACGACATTTCAACGACCGTGAAGGATAGGAAAGATCCAACCGCCAGAAGTATACCTAACGCGAGTCGTCTGGCTTGGGCCGAGCCAGAGAAAAGCTTGGTCCGAAACTGCTGAGCCCAAGCCAGCTCGACGTTGTCGGTGATCCATGAAATAGAGCTCGGCCCAAGATTCCGATGAGCTCGGTCCAACTCGGTGCAGTTCGCAAGCCTAGCGAGACTGGGTCACTGATGGATGGGCCCTCTTCAAAGGTAGTGTTGCAATGCGTCAGAGGCAGTGGCGGCCATGCTGGGTGGCATGGCGGAGGTAGCGGTGACCGTGGGTGGATGTGCGGTGCGGCATGGAGGAGGCAGCGGCGATGGCGACGGAGAAGGGGGTAAGCGCAATGTCGACGACATCTAGGCAGGCGGCAGCAAGCAAGTTCGATCGATGAAACCTATCCTCCCAGGAAGAAGATGACCAAGAATTTCCTCTTCCTTGCTCTCCGTAGTCAACGCCACCGAAATCGGCCCAGATGGCCCTTCTTTCATCTCTTAATTCGGGCTATGTTTAATTCGGAAAAAGGGCAAGCCGGACCGGGCTGAGCCTAAGCCATCCCTTATCATTTATCATATCTTGTTGTAATTCCAATTACTATTATAGATTTGCACTTGTTATCATCCATCTATTTTATACAAAAAAAATCATGTGAATAGTCATATTCCTGTGAAACATTTTTTCTTTGTTATACACGAGACATAAAATGTTCTTTCATTCCGAAAACTTGTGAACCAACATAAAATGTTCTAATGTATATGTAGATTTTTTGTTTTGAATTTTTTGACATTTTGAAATATATTTCTCACAATGCGTGCATTTGCACCTACCAGCAGAAGTGAATATCCGGGGATAAGGAGAGATTCACTATCTCATATCAATATCCACGAGAAAACACTTAATTTTGAGAAATCGGAGTGGCTTGCTTACGATCATCATAGTGGTTATTAGGGATGAAATAACATATGACTTTATGTGATTATTCATTTATGGAACTCTCTCCACACATGTCACGAATAAATAACATTTAACCTAATCATGATTAATACCAATGTTAGAGGTGGATCCTATAATTCTGGAGAACACTTCATCTTAGTGCAGTTCCATTACCATCTACATCGTGTTTGTCTCCTTGTTGCTTTACACTTTAGTCTTTACTTTACGCACAAACAACCCTCTTAAAGCACTCTTAACTGAGATCAAGGACAACTTACAATTATTCCTTGAAAGATAGTGACGAGAGGTATTAAGACCTTTACCAAATACTGTAGAATCTGTAAGTACTTAGGAAAAGATTAAAGGAGAATTCATATCTCACTTTTAGCCCAAGGTGAAGTGAGATGGAGCGAGACGATCAATTACAATACTTGAAGAATTGTCAGGTGAAGGTTTGGTAAGAGACTACAAAAGGTATAGAAGTATGATTAATAAATGTATCCCATCATGATCTACCGCAATGGTATGTTTTACATAGTTTCTATAGAGGACTTAATAAAGATAATAAGAATGAAACCGATCTAGCTTCGAGTGGAGATTTTATGGAATTTATAATAAACACAAGCTTGGGCACTTCTAGAAAGAATTCACTTTAATATAGAAACTTGGGGTTTTGATCTAAGAGGTGAAGGAGGAATAGAAGTAGAATATGATTGTCTCAATTCTTATGAAGAAACTAGTAAAGTGAAACGAGCTACTGATGAGTTTAATTTGATGAAGATATTATTCTACAAATCCTTCAACCTTATGAATATACCCTGCCACCTAAACTAGTTGAAGTGCAAGCAATAGTGATGTGACCTGACCCGGTAGGGATCCAAGTCTTTGTGCTTGGTAGTCCCTGGATCGACTTGCTAGCACATATAGTTTAGGATGTAATATCACGAAAAAAGGTCAAATTTCTGTTACATCGAAAGATCCAGAATTGCATAGCATAAGGGCTATCACCTCATAAAAATATATCAACAGCGGGAGACTAATAACTATAAAAGAGCTCCATCAAGAGCCACTAGAGATAACATGTTGAGTATAGACTCGCAACCCTATTATACCTCACTCATCTTCAGGGTAACCTGTAACATGAAAGGTTACAGGCACGAATGGTAAATACTTTAAATGTATTGCCAAGTTCACATATATGGTGGAATATAAATCTCAACGTATAAATACATGCATATTTTACTAAGTGAAGGTTTGGCTGACTTTGTGTAAAGCAATGGTTTTGTCCTATCATTTTGAAATACAAAAGGTACCATCGATAGATATCAGTGAACACGGAGGGTACCATTGATTGATATCAATGAACCAAAATATTTTACTTTGAAAACGGTACCACTGGTTGATATCAGTGAACCTGGGGACCATCAATAGATATCAATGAACCCTCTACCCTTGTGCACTCATCAAATTTTTAATTAAAAAAATTGGAATAATAAGATTTCTTGAAAAACTTCAAGTCCAGTCGCTCAATGGCGTGTTTAATCCAGTTGTGGCACGACCGGGAGAAGAACGAGAAGAGACCTTTCCAAAGGATTCCCCGATCCCACCGACGGCCCATAACAACCAATAAACACTACCTTTTTAGTCACGTCGGATCGTCGGATTCATACAACTTAATAGTCAAGACGAAGTTATGTGACATGTGAAAGCTGGTAGACAAGGAACACTGCCAAATCATGCTTTCCACGAGTGCTTAATTATGGCCGACATATGGAGGTACGAACTATGATATGGCCTCGTGAAAGATGAGGCAGGTGGATCTGCCCTCCTCGTGTTGGGCGTGACAACGATTGTTCATCCTGACGACCATTAAATACGTACAGATATAGGCCATGATGGAACTGTTGTCACGTACGTGAAACACGAGGTGGTCAGATTTTTTCCTCCATTTGGGTTTATTATAAGACCTCCTGGATTTTCAAGATAGGCATTGATCCTAAATTTAACTAAAAACTAGCAAGGTGACCCTCGCAAATGCGAGGGCATTAAGTGAGTTAGAAATAAATTTATGACTTGGAGTTGATCTATAGTTATTGCGATGTAACATGAGTATGCCAAGTCAACATGTGATGTAAAAAATAATCACATCTATCTAAGAAATGGCTAGATAATCTACATATGATATTTTATACTTGTTGACTCATAAAATTTTTGTCTTCTCTTTTACTTCCTCTATTTTATAAAAAGGTTGTAGGTAGGTACTTCCAGAAACCATCTTATCTCACTCTTGGCAGTTCTTGCTCGGACATTTCCCTGTTCAAGAAAGCACCTTTTACTTCTAGCTAGTTTTCTAGGACATCAATTTTGGAGCATAGGTAAATTGTTTTAAATTTTCATCGACTCGATCATCGATATCCTCAGTCTCAAATAAAGCCATTCTTCCCTATCACTTACATCCATATGTAGTATCTTGTCAGAAGATTATGTTGGCGCAAATGGTATTTCTAAAAATTAAGCAATCACACAATTTACTAAGGGATCGCAATAACACATAATTTTTAAAGACTGCAAATCATTCTTATCAAGCAAAAAGTTTAGTTTGTGACATCCATGATCACTATATTTAATAAACTGCAATGATTTGTTTTAAGAATATGTGATCTATAGAATAATTCCCAAGATATAGAGTCCCAGAAATTAAGCAATTTATATACGGAATAAACCTAAATTTTTAACTCTACCACTTTTTACAAATTCTTCAAGAAAATAATGGACTTCAAGAGGAAGTATAAGTGGTGATCCATTCGGAAATAAGTGTCATGCTTCTTTTGTGGAAGGACATACAAGATTAGCGACACCATCCCTCGTTAACTACAAATGGGATAACATATTGCTTGTGTTACTTATGGGGATATTTAGATAGGCTCTAGTATCAAAAAAAATTCATCCGATGGACCAAATCATACTTAAATGTTTTGTACTAATTTCTTTTTTATCCCTTATTTTCACTCTCCTTCATATTTGAATTTACATATATCAATTTGAGAATTTGTAGATTAGCTTTTTTACACAATATCGCAAGGTACATTCATGTGAAATAATCAATGTATTGAATATCCGACCCTACTCGGTATTCTTAAAAAAGGAGGGGAAGCATAACAACAAAGTAAAGATGATATGATTCGCCCCTTCTTCTTGCACCAAAGCTTCTACTATTTCCGAAGATGCTTAATAGAGAAAATACAGTTAGAGGTTAATGTTTTTAATTAATTTTGAAATTTGTGAATTTTATTTCTTATATCAATCTGGAACTCTCAAGCTTTTACTCTGATCATAATAAGACATGCACCCTTGAGATAAATGTTTTAGTAAGTTATTTTTGAACATATATACCTTACGGTATCTTGTGGTGAAAGTTAGAAATATATTATTTCTCTTGATTGTTTTTGTTCAACCTTTTACTCTGTCGAGAGAAAGACGTGCAACCTTCAAAGAGATATCTTTAGTAAATTAACTTTATGAAAATGTCATATTTTTATATTCCTTTACTCATTTAGACATATAGATTACTCTTAATTCTTTTGTATACTCAACCCTGTGTATGTATAGATACTACTACTTGACAAACCACATGTATAAATGTGTTTATAATTTTTACCTAGATTGCAAAACATGTGCATCTGTTTTATGTTGTACTTAGATTTCAAATTTAAAATTGGTTATGTTTTGTATACTGAATACAAATACTTATGTATTGGTATCCTAAACTACATACACATACATATGCCAGTTTATTATCTATCTCCAAACATTTGCATTGTTAATTTGCTACCACATTATAACGCGCTTAACTTTGTAATTTTTTCAAACGCATGCAGTGTGGGAAATTCCTATTTTGTTGACAGTACGTTGGGGCTAGAGACCTAGTTTGTTGCTGCTATATGGATCTTTGATCCAATATAAGCCACTATATTTAATTTCTAAATTTAAGGGAAGCAGCTAGAGTCCTATTGATAACACGTTAACATCTTGGCTTTATAATTTTTTCTGCACACACGCAGCAACTGTCTTATAACAAAACTTTGTAGATCGTCAGCCAGTGTAAATCATCAGCAATTGATTTTTTGGGTGGACTCAGCAATTTGTATGGAAACTGGCATATACATAGAAAAATCATTTTATGGAGTCCTATAAAAGAAAAATTAATGGTGGACCATATTGGTTTAAATATATTGGGCCAGAATATAGTACGTAGGGATCATTTGTTGGGTCCGGAGATGTACCTTTATTCTTAGCAAATGTGCCTAGTTCCACTAAAAAAAATAAAATGTGCCTATCTACGTGATAAATTAACCGTGACATAGAACTTCTTTTGTACATGTTTATTTTTCTACGTAACACTACTTAATTTTTAATCTCAGCCTTTAAATTTAGGATCAAAGGAGAATATAAATTAAGTCCATGTGGATCAACCTGGTGTCTCGAAAAACATCATTATATTGCTTTTAGTATATAATAGATATATAAGTTATAAGATGCAAAAAAGAAAACCATTCATATTACAAATAAATTTACCTAAAAAATAATAAGTTGTAAGATATTTCACGTGCAACTCATTTTTTCTTAATTAAAACCATGATTGAAGTTTGACTCAAAATTTAATGTATTAAGACATTCCATCAGTGTTCTCGTGCTGTTTACTTTGAGTAAAGTATATTTTGAACTCTGAAATTTAGGTACAGTATGATCGTTTAATTTGAACGAGCACACTCTTACACGATCCCCAAAATCTGCACTGGAAAATTTCATTCGGGATGTTGGGATAGTTTACATGACGTTGGTCAAAACCGAGCGGAAACTTCAGCCAAAATAGCATGACATGCTACATAGCACGACACCTGGCCTGAAGCGACGTCCTACATTGCACATCTGTGCTTGAGGCACCGCGCTATATTTGCTCATGTTTGATGAAATATTTCATAAAACACCATAGCTCCCTTCATTTTTACATTTTTTTTTAATTTCAAAATCTCATACTTCTATGTCTCCAAAAGAGGAGTATATAGGGCTGGAATTCGAGCCGAGCCGAGCCAACTCGGCTCGACTCGCTAAAGCTCGTTCAACTAACGAGTTAGCTCGACTCGGCTCGTTTACAGAACGAGCTCATATTTCAAACTCGGCTCGACTCGGTAAACTCACGAGTAGCTCGCGAGCAGCTCGTTTAGATTGTTATAAGTTATTAATATTAGCACATATAAGAAAAAAATAGTAATTATCCTACCAATTTGAAACTAGAACAATAATAGTTTTCCATAATAACACGAAGGAAGATTAATGAAAAATATAGTAGCTCTGCACTATTACAGGTTCAAGGAACATTAGTATGACACTTATCTATGAAAATTTTCAAACTCTATATTTGAACGAGTTTAACGAGCTAAATGAGTAGCTCACGAGTAGCTCATTTATCTTGGGTGAACAAACAAGCTCAAATAAAAAACTTGGCTCGACTCGTTAGACACCGAGTTCGAGCCGAGTCGAGCCGAGTCGAGCTGTGTCACGAGTTACTCATTTAGCTCGCGAGTTTCGAGTTATAATTCCAGTTTTAGGAGTATATGCAAAAATACATTATATTTTGCGAAATATAAAAAAGACAGATTTCTGACAGTAAATTGCAGTAAATAGTATCTTTTAGTAAATAATTGTCAGAAATTTGTACTTTTATATTATCCAAAATACAATGCATCTCCTTTATAAACTTAAAATATCTTATATTTCTAAACGGAGGGAGTATGTGTTAGTGGAATTTTTGCTCCTCCTGTATATATTCATTAACGCCATAATTTTTGGGGATATGAAAGTGGGGATTTAAAATTTTCAAAAATCTGAAAGTGAAGAAGCATTGGTGCCCATGTGTGAAAGACACTTTCCGCCACAACCGGCCAATATGTCTAGGTATGATTCCTGTCCTTACTTTACTGCAATGCAACCTGACGAAGAAATCAAGTTGACGTGTACAACTGGTTTAGAGTACAAAGCTTGTAGATAGAGGTTTCCACAAGACAAACTATGGGCCGTAAGTTATGCGCTATTTTTTTTTACTTTGGCTTGGCAACTTTCATCAATATAACTTATTATTTGTTACCAGCTGAATGCCCGTGCGTTTATATGATCGATTTGTTAATTTTTTCTGTAACGCATGTCACGCGCTAAGTTTCAATGCTCCGAGGGGACGTGGAGTGGACGCGGGGGGAAATGGGGTTAGGGTTTCAGGGGGGTGCGGCGTGGGCGTCCTTTATACCTCCGAGGGGCGCGCGCGGCCGTGCGATCTAGGGTAGAGGCAATCAACGGCCGAGATTGGCCGGCTGCGGGCGGCGGGGGCGGTAGCGGGCCAGGCAGGCCAAGCGGGCCGCTGGCGAGCCAGCGAGCATGAGGGCGTCTCACTACGCTGGCGGCACCTAAGTTAGCGGTCGCGGGCGGGGGCAGAAGGCAGCGGGCCGGCGGCTCTTCGGCGAGCAGAGGCTGCTGGCCGCTCTAGCAGCGCTGCGGCAGATATCATAGGTCATGGGCCGCTGGCCCAAGAGGGCTTTCGAGTGCTTTTCTGCTTTTTATTTTCTGAGGGCTATATTAGCTGTTTTAATTGTTTTTTGCATAGTTTTTTAAGCAAATTTTGCAAAGTTTCTCTATTCATTTTATTTCTAGGAATATCTTGATTAGAGAATATGAAAGTGACAAAGTTTTTTTCCATAAAGCTCAAAGTTCTATGAAAGTTATTATAAATGTTTCCGCTGCAAATAGTTGTTTTAAATTGCTATAATGCAATAAATTTTGTTTAAATTTTTGTTTTAAAAGATGTGACAAAGTAATTAAAGATGATTGTGTCCCATGTTGTTAATTGACCAACGTTATTAATAAGCATGATCATGATCTTTTTTCATTGAGTATTAAAGGTGCATTTAATTTTATTTTTGCCCAACGGTGATGTAATTTTAAATGGCACAAACAATTGCATGCTTAATTTATACCAACGTTGGATTAATGCATACAGTTGTTTTTGGTTATCTCACATATTTTGTGGTTTTCAGGAGGTCTCAACCTTATGAGCTGCTTGAAGGACATCCCACTGCTAAGGGGGGATAACTACTTCGAATGGAGGAAAAAGGTTGATCTGGCGTTTGTATGCGCCGAGGTGGACTGGGTGGTTGACACCAGGCAACCAGTCAAGCCTGCTGACCCTGTGAGGGGTGATGCTGAGGAAAGTGCTGCATTTGAAAAGAGAAAGAGGGACCATGCTCCTTTGGAGCTGGCCTACTCGATAGACAATCAAAAGTGGGTGAACGCCAATAAGAAATGTTTGGCTTTTGTCAAGAACACAATTGAGAACGCTATAGTGGGCTCAACTGGAGAGTGTGCATCTGTTGACGAATACCTTGCAAAGATAAAGAGCCAGTTACTGGCTCTTCAAAGATGTATGCAACCCAGCTGCTAAAACAGCTGGTGACAAAAAAGTACACGGGAGGGCCACATGACATTAGAGAGCACATCTTGAGGATGTCCAACATGGCGGCCAAGCTGAAGCCCATGGATGAGGACCTCGAGCTCAAGCCTGCACTTCTGGTGCACCTTTTCATGGCCTCTCTTCCCCGGCCATTCGAGAACTTCGTAATAAACTATAACATGTCCCCTGAAAAGTGGGACATTGAAAAGACCATAGGGATGTGTTCCCAAGAGGAAGAAAGGTTGAAGTCTCTTCATGGTGGTTCCTTGAACTACGTGAAGGACAATGGGAAGAGAAACTTCACCAACAGTAACCATGGTGGCTCACCTTCCAAGCCACATGGCAAGGGCCCGCAACAGTACCAGCATCAGTACCAGCAGTCCAGCCCTGGGAAAAAAGACCAGTGCCACCATTGCAAAAAGGTTGGCCACTACAAAAAGGATTGTCCAGTATGGCTGAAGTCCATAATGGCCAAAAACGGTAAATATATAGTCTCTTTTGTTAATAAATCTCTGTATGAAAAGTTTTCTAGATCTACTTGGTGGATTGACTCTGGTGCAACTATTCATGTTGCCAACTCTTTACTGGGGTTCAATTCGACAAGGATTTTGCCAAAAAGAGAAGGACTCATTGAAGTGGCGAATGGGATTGAAGCAGAAGTGGAGGCTGTTGGCGACATTCCTCTGGATCTGGCTGATGGCTCTTCTCTTTTGCTTAAGGATGTTCTTTTTGTTCCTTCCATTCATAGAAATTTAATAAGTGTGTCGTGCTTGGACAAAGATTCGTATGGGTGCTATTTTGGACATGGCAAATGTGCCATCTGGTTGAAAGATACTTGTGTGGGTATTGCTACCCTACATGACAAGCTATATTTATTATCTTTACATGAGAAAGTATTTTCTGTGTGTGATGTGAATGAAGAAGTTCCCTTGTCGAACAAAGATCAAAAGAAAAGAAAGCGAACTCTTGACTCATCGAAGTTATGGCACTGCAGATTAGGCCATATTTCGAGGGGAAGAATAGAAAGCCTCGTTAAAAATGACATTCTTCCTCCATTAGAGTTCTCAGACATAGAACAATGCATAGATTGCATTAAAGGAAAGTATGTAAAACAAATTAAAAAGGGTGCAAACTGAAGTATAGCTACACTAGAAATAATCCACACGGATATTTGTGGACCGTTTCCGGTGAAAAGTGTGGATGGCTATGATTCATTCATAACATTCACGGATGATCACTCCCGGTATGGTTATATTTATCCAATTAAATAAAGATCTGAAGCATTGGATAAATTTAAAATTTTCAAAGCTGAAGTAGAAAATCAGCATGATAAAAGAATTAAGATAGTCCGGTCCGATCGTGGAGGGGGGAGTACTACGGTCGGCATACTCCATATGGTCAAGTACCAGGACCTTTTGCAAGGTTCCTGCAGGAAAATGGAATAGTCGCCCAGTATTCTATGCCGGGCGAACCTCGGCGAAACGGAGTAGCTGAAAGGTATAACCGTACCCTTATGGATATGGTGCGCAGCATGATGAGCTACTCCACCCTCCCATTGGTATTGTGGATGGAGGCGCTTAAAACCGCCATTCACATATTCAACAGAGTACCAAGTAAGTCGGTGCCCAAAACACCGTATGAATTGTGGACAGGCAGAGTCCCCTCTCTGCACCACTTGAGGGTCTGGGGGAGCCCAGCTAAGGCAAAAGTTTTCAATCCAAACATTGCAAAGTTAGACCCCCAAACAGTATCTTGCCACTTTATTGGCTATCCAGATAAGTCAAAAGGCTATCGTTTCTACTATCCTGACAGATACACAAAGTTTGTAGAAACGAGACATGCAGTCTTCTTGGAGGACGAACTGATGGGGGGAGCACGGTAGCTCGGGAAATTGATCTTGAGGAGAAGAGGGTGCATGCACCTAATCCGATGACTCAGGAGCCATTTTTCTCGCTACCTGTTGTGCCACCATCTACAACCCCTGAGGTTATGGTGCCGGCACCTGTTGTGATTCCACACGTGACAACAATGGGCGAAAGTTCGGAACCTGTCCATCAGGAGCCACCTAAACCCACTGTTGAGCACGAAAGGGAGCCAGAACAGCCACATACTGTAAATGTGCCTGAACCCGAGGCAAGAAATGAGAAAGAGTCTGATGAACTCAGAAGGTCTAAAAGAGAACGAAGACCAGCCATTTCCAAAGAAATCTACAAAGTCTACAACATAGTTCATATGGAGGGCGATCCTACCTCATATGAAGAAGCCATGAGTATCCCTCACTCAGCCAAGTGGGTGGAGGCAATGGAAGATGAAATGAAATCAATGAGTTCCAACAATGTTTGGGACTTAGAGGAAATTCCTAAAGGAGCCAAAACAGTATGATGCAAATGGGTCTACAAAACAAAGTATGACTCCAATGAGAATGTAGAAAAGTACAAAGCTAGACTTGTGGCAAAAGGCTTTACGCAAAGAGAAGGCGTAGACTACAATGAGATTTTTTCTCCGGTCTCATGTAAGGACTCCTTCAGAATCATCATGGCACTAGTTGCACATTTTGATTTAGAGTTGCATCAAACGGATGTTAAGACGACATTTCTAAATGGAGATTTAGAAGAAATGTTTACATGAAACAACCCAAAGGTTTTTTCATGGAGGGGAAGGAACATATGGGATGCCGCCTAAAAAAATTCATTTATGGGTTAAAGCAAGCCTCTAGGCAGTGGTATTTAAAGTTTAATGATACAATTAAAAGATTTGGATTCAAGGAAAATGTTGAGGACAACTGCATTTATGCAAAGTTCAAAAGTAGGAAATATATTTTCCTAATTCTGTATGTGGATGACATCTTGCTTGCTAGCAGTGATTTTAGTCCACTACTAGAGACAAAGAAGTTCTTGTCATCAAATTTTGACATGAAAGACCTTGGTGAAGCTTCTTATGTTTTGGGCATAGAAATTCACCGAGATAGAAAGAATGGAGTGTTAGGACTGTCGCAGAAAGCATATTGTGAAAAGATTCTAAAGAAATACAATATGCATGCGAGTAATGCAACACCTGCTCCCATAGTCAAGGGCGATAGTTTTGGAAAATCCCAATGTCCAAAGAATCAATATGAGATCGATCAAATGAAGTCAGTACCATATGCTTCGGCTGTTGGAAGCTTACAGTATGCACAAGTATGCACTTGCCCTGACTTATCTTTTATCACCGGGGTACTCGGTAGATATCAAGAGAATCCAGGCATAGAGCACTGGAAGATGGTAAAGAAAGTTTTTCTTATGTGCAAGGCACAAAAGGCCTCATGCTAACATATAAAAGATCTGATTCCCTAGAGATAAGAGGGTATTCAGATGCAGATTTTGCGGAAGATAAAGACGACAGAAATTCCACGACAGGATATGTCTTTACTCTCGCAGGAGGTGCTATTTCGTGGAGAAGCGCCAAACAGTCGATAGTTGCATCATCTATGATGTATGCAGAATTTATAGCATGTTATGAGGCCATGGGACAGGCATTATGGTTAAAGAAATTTTTACCCGACTTGAAAGTGGTTGACTGCATCAGCAGGCCACTAAAGATGTACTGTGACAACGAGCCCGCAGTATTCTATGCTCACAACAACAAGTCGAGTAATGCTACAAAGTCTATAGATATAAAGTATTATGTTGTGAAGGACAAAGTCTAGGATCAAACTATAAGACTCGAGCATATAAGGTCAAAGGATATGCTTGCGGATCCGCTAACGAAAAGCTTACCACCCAATATGTTCAAGGAACACATAGCCGGCATGGGTTTAATGGGAAGCCTATGATTCCTGGACCACAGAGGCCCAAAAGTAACAGGATTTGTTTCAAAACAGGAAGGTATATAGTGGCTGTCTGATTCTATCGGCAATTGAGTTGAGACGATGAAACATGCTCTATGTATCAATCTGTGATGAAACGAGTAAAGTACAAAGTTAAAAGTAAAGTCGAGATCTAGGGGGAGAATGTTAGATAGATCTCAACGTGACAGAGCCTAACGGCCCCACACGCTTCTAATCATACGATCGGGGGCGCCAATCCTATCTGGTTGGTGGGCCCTGTCGCCATGCTATATAAAGGAGGTGGGGTCCGAAGACGCCTCACGAGGTTAGCCGTGCCCTAGCCGCCCCCTACAAGCCTACCCGATCTAGGCTAGCGCCACGACGGGAAGCTCCACCGCCACGCTCACCTCGCCGCCCATACCCTTTCCCCATGGCCACCGACACTGGAGCTAGCTCTGGTATCCCCTCCGGTACGTGCTCGTCGAACACAGGCGCAGGTGGTTTTCTCCTCTCTCTCTCTCTCTCTCTCTCTCTCTCTCTCTCTCTCTCTCTCTCTCAGATGCAATAGCTCGTGCAATACAGTTACTACCGTGAGTACCTAGACTAGCAGATCCAAAGCTAATATTAACAAATAGCTCTAAATGGAATTATACAAGTTTGATCGAATTTTCACATTCCGCTCTACGGGCAACTTTCCAAAAGAATGTCTCCTTGTTCTATGTCAAAAAAAAGAGAGAGGGTTTATATAAGAGCCCAAATTTAGCTGAAATCTCAAATCTCGTCTCCCTATGGCATGATGCAAGACATGTGAGGATCGGTTGGATCCACATCTTGAATGGGCTCAAGGTGTTGAGTCAGTCATTCCAGGCATTCAAATGGCACGTTTTGTAGGCTGCCCGACGCCCAACCAGGCCTTGGGGAGAAGAAGTTGGGTCGATTGTTGCCTGGCCAGCACCCGCGTTAGAGCCTACACGCTCCGGATCAGGTCCCTGGAGGAACCGCTGAATATGTAGTTTTCATGGAGCCAATCTCCACACGTGCTCAAGCTACAGAATCTTGTATTCAAGTAAGTGAGTTTTGCTTCCTCTCACCTTCATTAATCGCATTCATCTACTCCTTTATAATCAATACAATCATGCTTTGATTCAAAATAAGTTCTACGATGTGCCTTGACACTAGGGTTCAGTATCGATTTTTGTTAACTGCATCTTCTTAGATCCGTGTTCATATTTGGAGTAGTTTCTTGTTTTGGTGGTTCTAGACAGATAGATCAACACATGTCTGGCATATACTAAAAGCGTTTACTCATGGTCAAGCAGATGAAGATGCGGGGAGGCGTGTGCACAAGAGACTCTAACCGTCGATGATGGCTCGCCATGCCTTGCAAGCCAAGCAAGATGGCGAACCAGCGTGGCGTCCCCACCAGACGGTTTAGCACGTTCATCGGTAGGACCGCATCCAAATGAAATGCCGATGAATGAGAGACGTGTGCACAAGGGACTCTCGCCTTCGAAGATGGCTCTTCATGCCTTGCAGACCGAGCGAGATACCACGAGCCAGCATGGCATTGCATTAGACAGCAAAAACGTGGGTGGGCACATCCACCAGTAGGCGTGCAGCCAGATCACCGTGGTAGCTCGTTGTTCATATTCCTAGTTGTAGTGTAAGATATGTTCACAACATGGCCAAGAGGTGAGGCTAAAGACAAACTCTATTCGGGTGCAACACAGATTATTACCAAACAAAGTGGAGAACATGACCCAAATCGTGTTTCGGCCGGTTCCAAAATGGATGCAGCCTCATATCTGAACCACATATTAGCTACACATTACTTCTCCCTTATGCTTTGATGTAACCCATGGTTTCCTGATTGATGCTATTCAATCAAAATAATAGTCCTGGACCATTATCTTAATAAAGTGGATCTCAAATTTCAAAAAAAGTTGCATTAGAGCATAAATTAACATGTTTTCCATATTTCAGAGTAGTTCACAAATTAGTTACAAGCTCACACAATTCGCAACAAAATATTGCTCTCTTCACAATTATCATTAACGGGGATACTACGCTAACCATACGCTACAAACTTACAATACACCCATCAAAATTTATTTTTACGTAGGATATGAACGTGGTTTGAATTAGGAAGACTAGGCGGAAGCCGGTATCCTTATCGCCATCATCTGGAGAAGCCATGGCCTATCAAGGTCCGGATCCACGAAAGAGTGTGCAAGGAACTGCTCTGCTTCCAAATCAAGCAACTCTCTACACCAAGCCACTCTGTTTGATTTTCGGGAACCAGGCCCTGAGCACCTGCAGAGAAGTGGTGATAAAATACTCTAGGCAATAAAAATACAGTTCGGTATCTGGAACACCAAATTGTTTTGGTTAGATTTCGGAAAATACCAATCTAACTAAGGTTGGCATGAATTAAAGAATGGGACGAGACCATTTTATTTTTGCTTGTAGATATCTGAATATCAATAGTATCGATACCCAGATACTCAGATCGATCAGCATATGCATTTTTTTTAGAATATCAGCATATGCATTAGTGATTAACTAGGTGGCCATGTAATCTCAGAAAAAAAAAACTAGGTGACCAAGTGTAGAACATGACGCCATAACCAACAGTGATCAGTTCACCCACACTGACACAGACAGAAGCGCAACCGCACAAGCAGACACAGGGGCATAGCACGCGCGATAACAAGTTTACAACCCTATGGATAGTGGCCACAGCAGGATCGGTGCATTACAAGTTCAGCACAACTAGAGTCCAAGTTGATAAGCTACAACTAACAACTTCATTACTACTTTAGCACTAATTACGAGTCCAAACTGCTGGCTGCTGCGCTCCTTATTATCTAAAATACACCATGTAAAGACATATGAAAAGTATAAGCCTGTGCACCGACAGGTTCAGCGGGTTTAGCTGGTTTGTCAACCTGGCAAAATATTCTCCCGTTTTGATTGGGTTGAGTTGGTTCCAACGGGTTGGTGGCAGGTGTGTATGCGGGTTGGGTCCGTGATGTAGCCCAATCTACGGTCATCGGCACATTAATAAGCACCTTTTAAAGAGCCCCAACATAAGACTAGACATCATGGAGATCAAAGATGAATTCAATTCCTCTATGCGAGTCAAATTCCTACCCTATTGAATAGTATACTACTTCATACTCTCGTCCTAAGACAATGCTAGTTTTCCATAGACAAGTACGGAGCCAAGGGAGGAACCCACAAGCGCACGTGGACTTTGCCATCCTCATCGTGTTTTCGTCTCCTCCCTTAAATCCCGCACGAATCGTGTTCTTCGCCGTGTTCATCGTTTTTCTTCATCTCCTCCCTCACCCCTTGAAATTAAGCCTACATCAGTCAGGCTGGTTCCACAACTAATACAGTTTGGCACCGTAGAACGATGGAACTGCGACACGCCGAGCATATGTCGACAGCACCAAGTCGGCGCAGTCACAAACAGCTCCGTACAGCCTCGCACAGCACACAGAACAGCTTGGCGGTGGCCAGAAACGCTCGGAGCCATCTCATCTGATGCGCCCTTGGCATCGGTGCCCTCCGCCATAAACTCGGCACTGATCTCCGACGTGGCCAGGCCAGCTGTTGCTGCCAATGTCTCCACCTCAACCACACACCCTCTGTACTTGCATGGCCTCACTGCCGGTGCCCTCTCGCCGCCACTGCAGAACTGGTCCTCAGGTTTCATTTCATTGGATGCAAATAGGATGATTTGAACGGTTTGCTCGGGTTCAAGCCAAACCAGCCCAGCTAATCTCTATCGATCTGCGGGTTGAACCCACAAACCGGGGAAACTGAGCTAAGCCATCATAACGGTGTGGTGCGGGCTCGGTTCACAGTTTAGGTGGTTTGAAACCAAACAGTGAACGGGCTGAATGAAAAGGCATATCAGTTTCACAGAAAAAGTGCCAAGCGGCGGAAAAATGACCATATGCTTACAATGGCAGAGAAACACAGTGTGTCACCACAGAAGCACAACACCTCTTTCAGTTTCTCTTGCTCTCTTAAGTTTTGTGAGGGCTTGATGCAATTGAGAACAAGCCCATCCCCTAGCAAAGCCATGGAGGGTAGGAACTGGTTATTTACCAAATAACTGGTGCTAGAATTGTACATGATTCCTATCCCGTACCAAAAACAAAAACCAACACTAAGTTACTAAGAGGAGATTCCGGATCATGTATCAATATGCACAGCACGACTCAATATGCTTGGTTCATAGCAACATATGTCATGTATCATATAGTGCTGGTATGTCTCCGTTCGTGAAGAATGTTGCGATGAAATGACTCCAGAAGCATAAGTTATTTTTTCAAAGAGAACCGATGTGAGTGAAAAGAAAATATATAAGTTCCATTGTAGCATTCTGCCATGTGAGTTAGCTACGTAAAATTTCAAATTCTGATGAATCCAGTACCTGTACTCATAGAAACAAGCAGTTCTTTCATTCTCAGATTTGTCCCAATTATGCCACCCAGTGGGCTTTATGCAACGATCCATAAAAGTGTGTGCAAATACAACCCTCCCAAAGGGCCCCCATGGCCGACCAAGGAATATATATCCGGCTTCTCCATTCCCAGTAATAATACACCTGAGTGTGAAAACAAGCAGGGATAAAATACGGCATATCGAAATGCTGAAGCTACATATGAAGCTTCTTATGAAAGTAGGATGCAACTAACGTTGGTAAGGTCTAGGAATGATCATGAGACAGCTCACCTTAAGAATACATAACCAGTCGATTCCGAGGAGGACTTTCGACTATGGGCAGTAATAAATCCCGCTGACTTGCAATGGATATGGCAACGTTCCAGAAGAGCAATAGAGTTACCGAAGATGAAGTCACAACTACCTTCGATATAACAGTCTCTTAAGTACTGTTTTCCATAATGTAAATATAATGTATCCTGCATAATTTTTTAGTCCAAATCAGAATCTTGCAAGTAATAGTGCATATCATCCTGTATAATAATGCAGTGATTTAACCAGAAGGTGAAGAAAATATGCATACTTGCCAACCAAGGAAGTGGCAACTATAGAAGGCACACCTATCTGCTGTGACACGTACAGCGACTGCTTGCCCAGATCCCTGCATCACAACCAGAACACATCAGCCATCCACACCCATTGCATGATCATCTCTGCCAATGAGAATAGGTGAACAACCAGTACCTGGGGCGCCGAGTTCTCAAACGTGATATTCTCTGCAATGAAATCCTCGCCCTCTACGATAACTGTTCCACATCCAAATGTTCCTGTCCCAATGACCCTGGATGTCTTCATAACAGTGAAAGGCACAGTTGGTCAACTCAAGAAAATACTAGTAGAATCACTAAAGAGTGTAGAGGACAAACGCATTGAACATTTAGCAAAACTCTGATGTCAAACTCAGAGGGTGGTTAAACTTTTTTTTTTGCGAAAAGAGGGTGGTTAAACTTATCTGCACCTAACACTTATATTTCTCTGAAGCATAAATATGTAGTCACCTAACACTTATTGGTCCTTGTTCAACACATTATAAGATGGTAGGATGCATGTAGTCATGAAAAGGATATGACTAATAGGATATGCCTACTAAATTTCCATCAAACAAAGAAATAGACTTGCAAGAATCTATTACCTGCCGTCCTGTTAATTAATTAATGCCAACAACAGGGCAAGGATGAAAGCAGCCATCCTTGGAAATTCCAGTGATGTATGCAACTACTAGGTCCCTTCTAAAATATAAAATGTCTTCGTAGGCTAAAATAGGCAACCGAAACGTCTTAAATAACACTAAACCCAGCAACAGCAGCCCTTGGACATAGCGTCCTGGCGTAAACTGGGACCGTTAAACAGTATCACAGCACGAGCCTTCCCGGATCTGGCAGACGCGGATATGAGAATGGATCTTAAAGAGTATAACGCCTAAAGCCTAGTGCAGAGTGCAGTCCCATGTGCTTAGGAAGACATTTAGTAATGTATAAGCATGTGATATGGAAGCGAATATATCGAAAGCAAGTGACGGAGACCACGAGGCAGCAATTCCGTTTGGGTTTCCCGAGTGTACATTTCATCGAGCAGGGGATAGGCGTACGGGACGGGCCAGGCCGACCGTGGGTGCAAATTACCTGGTCATGCTTGATTCGTGTGGCGGTGTTGTCCCAGGAGATGACGGTGGCTTCGGCGGACGCGCCGGCGAGGGTGACGAAGTTCTTGGTCTTGGCGACGTAGACGGGCTCCCGGTACACCCCCGGCGCGAGGCGGATGACGGTGCGCGCCCTGTTGCCCAGCGGCACCGCGTCCACGGCGGCCTGGACCGTCGGGAACGTCTCCCCGTCTCCTCCCGGTGCCGAGCCCGGCGGCGCGACGCGGAGCACGCGCCTCTGCTGCTGAGCCATGGATGGCGTGTACCGTCGGTCGTGGACCTGTTCTTGGTCGTGAACGCGTGGTATAAAACAGAGCTGAACGCCCGTGTGCGTGTGAGCGAGCGAGAGGGGAGCGGTTCTTAAAAGCGGCGACTGATGCGAATCTTGGCAGTGGTTGGGTGGGTTGGCATATATACCGTACTCCTTTCGTTTTCAGGGAATAATATCTTTTTGAAAACTCAAAGCTAACCAAACGAGTTTATAAAAAAACTACTCCCTTCTATCCATATTAATTTTATCTTCCACCATGTTTAAACATTGTTTTTAGTCAAGCAATTGATAAAAAACTTTCAAACCTTGCCAAATGACTAATAATTGCAAAAATATAAAAACCTTGCTTTTAATTATGTTGTGCAGAAAATCACGGTTTTTAATGCGAAATCAGGAATCATAATGAAGGATTTTGAGAAAGTCCACACGGCCAAGTAATTGGTAAGCCAATTCTAGGCGCCAGTAAGCTTAACGACCATCGGTACGTACCGTCCGCCCGTACCATGTGGTGGCGGCTTCATCTCGTCAAATCCTACATTTTTTGTGAAGACGCCTATATATTTTGAAGCTTCAGCCGTCAGCCAGGAGGCCGTCATTCCAAGATTTCATCACAACACCACCAAAGGAGATCCACGCCATCGTTCATCCATCCACTCCATTAGCCATAGCTTCTACTTTGAACTTTAGATCTTCTTGTGATTTGGCGACATTGTAAAAATATTCTATTTCAATCTAAGTACTTTGCACAATATTTCTATCCTAGATCTATTTGTTATGAGAGTAGTCCTCACAGGTTGCGGGTTGGGGAGAAAACCTCGCAGCAACTATGTATATCTAATCATGAGAGTATTGTGTTTTGTTTGTGATTGAGATTTGTATATTTTGTTTCTTTGTCTCTTGTCTCGATCCGTGGACTTGTAGGTACGCAAGGTACCATAGATTGATAAAGGTTTGAGGTGAGATACTTGGCTAGCGGCAATCTCATAGAAACCTCAGCGACAGAAAGGGTAGTATGGTCTTCGCTTATCGATCCATTCGGGATCACAACAACATCACCACTTAATGCTTTGATCTGTGTTTTACACTTAATAATCGTTTGTAGCCCGTTTCTTCGGTGTGAACTTGGTTGGATTAAAATACTATTGTTGGGCTCTACTACCTCCTTCACGGTTTGCAGGACGCCTAATCAAATTTGGGGTTTTCCAAAACTGCAACGTTCCTAGGCGCATAAGAATTAATTGTTGATTAATGTGGCACATTTCCTGCCAACTTCCTATGCATGCAACAGTTTTCCACCAATGCATGCGCCTTAACCGCTCACTAATATGCCTAATATTTAGCCAATACGTTGAAGCCTAGGTCCGTGAGATTTTTGTAAAGCGTCCTGCAAACCGTGAAGGAGGGAGTAGTATATTAGGATGTGTTTCCCACAGGAGATTATCTCCATTCAAACATTACACATGACTATGCTTATTATTATCTTTTATCCTATGTGATGTGGAGCTGAAGGTGGATCTTCAACCATGACATATCTCCATCCATTGATTCAAAGTCTTATAGATGTGTCCGTTTTATGTCCTTTTAGCATTGCTTTTCAAGGTTCGATTAAACCTAGGTCTTCTAGGAAAAAAGCTATTATACTACATCCATTAATCCGGATCAAAGGTATCATATCTCGACTCGGATAATGCGACGACGAAAAAAGACTACACCACTATCAAGAGAGTTCTTGATGATACTCTCAATAGCTAGGTCGTAGTGGGAGGCGCCGCCCCTAGTAGGCCAGTTAAGAGGTACTGCATGCACGTGTTCAGCCACACAATACAGTTCCCCTGCGTCAAGCAGAATTAGGGCAGCGGAAAGGATGCCTTCTATGCCCTACACCACATGAAGGCGTTCGTACAGGACCAACAGTACACCACGCTGCCATATGACCTTAAAATGTGGGCTGAAGATCTTGCAACTATACAGGATCGCAAACATCAGGATGTCTTTCTTCGAGATCCAGGAGGAGCTCTCATCAATCTTGTGCCAACAAGTCATGAAAATCGGGGGCCTCTTCCACAGCGGCAATCCACCGTGCAACAAGGAGATAGATGAACTGTTAGCGAAGCAGGGTGACATCAGGACGTTAGCAAAAGGAGCTAAATGGGGCTTCATCAATATCCCCGAGGCGACTCATCAGCCGAAGAAGTCTTGATGTTTGTCTAGATAGTTGTGTTAGTTCTGAACTTGTGTTGTAAACGTTATCCCTATGTTTCATAAACCGTTGAACTTGATTGTGAGCGACACTAGTTATTTGTGTTATGAACTATTTTAGTGCTTGGTCATATGTTGCTTTTCATTCGTTATTGCCGCCTGTAACACCCTCAGAATCGACCCTATGCAAGTTTTAGCGCTTCCCGCCAAACCCGCATAGAAACGATTCAAAGGTGCCCACCAGGCACTTTCGTGCGGGTGGAAAACGAAGTAATATCATTACACAATAGTCCTCGATGGAACCCACAAAACATATATACAACAACGACTCAATGAGTCAAGAATACAGATATACAATACAAAGATCCAAATCACCTGGAAAACGATACAGCGTCCGAGTAGGGACAAGATGCAAATTGAGCTAAGAGCCCTGAAGAATAACCAATGGCGTCCATAACCCTGCCCAGGTGTGGCATCCCGCAAAACCACTACTAGAAAATCGCGTTAAATTTGTGCATTGCATCGTCATCATCATGCATTGTTTGCCAAAACTATTTTCGCAAAACCCGTTTTGTTTTCTAAACCGCCCTATCTTTAATTCAAATGCAAAACCCCGGGCCGCCGGATTGTTTTGTTTGACAAATATCGGTTGCAAACAGTGTATTAAAAACAAATAAAAATTATATTAATTTTAGTAGGGGCAGTCGAACGGGCCAACCCGACCCGAACGACCGCCCCAATTTTTTTTTTCTAATCGGTCCACCCCAACCAGCCCCTCTAATCCTAAACCCACCAACTATCCTACCCACACCCCCTGGCCACCTCACCCCAACCAATAGTATCTTGCCACCTCAGCTGTCCCTCCCCACCCTCCAATCACACCCTGCCACCGGGGCCCCGCTCCTCGGTCCACCCCTCCCCCGCGGGCCCCTCCACGCGCACCGCTCCCCACGAACCTTCCTCCCCCGAGTCCATCTTCCTCCTCTAGCGCCTCCCTCCCCTCCACCTTCCCCACCCGGCTCGGCCCTCCTCCCACCTCCTCTCTCCTTCCTCCTCCCTTCCCCAACGCGCCAACCGCCCCTCCCCTACCTCACCGCCTCCTCCCTCAGCGCCGTCGCCCCGCCTCACATGACGCCGCCACTGAGACGCCTGCACCCTCCGCCCGAGCCTCGCTGACGCCTGAGCTCCGCCCAGCGTCCCGGAAGCTCAAGGTTCTCTCTCGGCACGCCTCGCCTGCCGCTCCTCCTCCGCCGCTCGGCCCTCCGCTTCTCGCTTCGCGGCCGCCATGCGCCTCCGCTCGGCCCCTGCCTCCGCCTCGCTCTGCCGCTGGCCGCTCACTCCGGCTGCGATCGTCGTCTCGCCCGGAAGCTTCCCGCCTCGCGCCTGCCTCGTCAAGCCAGCCGCATCCCTTGAGCCGCCAGCTGGCTGCTGTCACCTCCTCCCTGGTCTCCGCCTGCCCGCGTCTTCCGCTGAGCCAGCAGGTGGTTGTGGCCGCCGTCTACCTGTGCACGTCGGCTCTTGTAACTGTAGAGTTGTTACGCAGCGGGAGGTTCGCCGGCGACTTGATAGGTGTAGAGGCTGCTATCTCGATGCTTTGGTTGTTTGCAAGGACACATGGTCTGAGAAGGCTCTGATGTTGCCATCTTCCGATAATAAGATCTTGTATCCCAAGATCCTCCTCGGCGAACATTGCCTCGCGGCAATTCAAGATCGTCACCGACCACCAAAGACGCGCACCCCAAGATCGCATCCTCGTTTCAAGACCGTTCGAAAGGCCGACATGGAATTAGAAGGTCGCTTGTTCCCAAGTTCGCCAACGACCGTCGGCCGAACCCGCAGACCGCCAAGATCTACCGTTTGAAGCCGAGACCGATCCGGCGCTAGCCGAGAACCGACAAGACCTGAACGACAAGATCTGCACGACGACAAGAGCGACAGCAACCAGGGCGAGTCCGAGACCCCGGCGCGACAAGTGCTTCATCCCGAACAACAAGAACGACACCGGACCAAGTCCTGCTTCCGGAACGCCAAGATCTACCTCTTTAATCCGAGAACGTCCCGCCGAGGCCAAACCCGTCGAACCCTGGACCCTGAGACCAACCCCGAACCCCCGGAACCCCAAGATCGTCGAGAACCCTAAAGTGTGAACCCCTTCCCGGAACCCTATTTTCATAACATGATAACAACTTGTTGCATATTGAATTGTCATACTTGCATGCATAATCATGTGGTTTGGGGGCCTTATGCCGATTCACCTCATAATTAAATATGGGGCCCATATGCGGGCAAATATAGCCTTATATTGGCCTCATTTAAACATGTGTAGCGAATCGGTTCCATCTGTTGCATTGCTAAACAACATTTAAAATGCGGGGTAGCTAAATAACTTGAACCACCTAATCATTGTCGGGACCCCGGTACCGCTTAATATGACCTAATTGCATCGCACCTTTGCCATGTCATCCATCATACATGCATCATGCCGATCTTCTGTCGTCTTATTAAATAGCGCATCCGGTGTTTCTTCTAGTGTTTTGCTTCTTCATGATTGGACCGTTGAGTTGATGTGAGTCACCGATCTTCGGATGAACCTTTCGACAATGTTTTCAGGCGAGCATCTCCCCCTTTCTACCCATCTTACTTTTATAGTATTTACTTCCCTCATGTTGATCTATTGCTATCTGTGTTGCGATGCTCTAGATTCCGTACCCTTAATATACCGTGCAGCCCTATATTGCCTTGGACACACCCTATTACCTGTTGTTTGGTAGTTAGTTGGACTTGCGCGTCGTAGTTGCTTGCTCAAGTGCTGATGCGTGTCGCCATATGCCACAGTTGCTGATGTATTGCCGCATGTTGATGTTGGAGATGATTCTAGTTTTACTTATCGTCACTTTACTTTCTGTTTAACAACTAAAATTGAATAAGCAGAGGCATCGGTGGGTGATAGATAATATTTGGTTTCCGAACGCCCACTTGTGTCCCGTAAGACCCCGAGTACTTGATACCTGTTCCTTGATTTTGCGCTATCCACATCCGGGAGGTATATGGGACCCCCGAACCGAGCTTGATTCATTCTTATTTCTTGGGGCCACAAACTAGTTTGAGGTTTTATTACGATCCTGTACTTATGCCATGTTTTATCGCTTTATTTACGACAGCGAGGAGCACACTGTATCGCTTAGGTATGCGGAGTGTTTACGCTGCATCGACAAGCCCAGCCACTTTCGGGTTCCCGCTTCTGACCATTGGCGCAACCTTGAGGCCGTCTCGAGCTTGCCTACTCCGCTATGGGTTCTACTCAAAGGGTGGCCCCTGAAATATTTCTGAATCGTGATTGTTCATGTGAAAGCCTCGTTGGGTTTTGATTTGGTTTTTCCGAGGTTGATCGAGCGTGTTGCTATTGGTGCACCCGGCCGGTAAAACTTTCAAAGCCGTGTCCATGGATATGGACGACTTGGAGCACGATTCTCGATCATAGACAAGCATAACTAAAGTTTATCTATAAATTTGACTTATAATGACTAGTAATCAGCTCCACTACAACGGAATGGCTAATTAATTCTGCCCACAATTGCTTGTTTGGTTGTCGCTTGCGACAATTGTATATGACTAGTAAGTATTGCAACTACAACGAATTGAATAAAAGTAACAACCAACGCTGGGTTTTGGGTTTATCTCATGCTATCTGCACGATTAGTAATTGTTGCCACTATCACGTAATGATTAACTAAAATGACCCACCGCTTATTTTATCGGGATGATTACTTAAACTGACTAGTAAAGTGCCGCAACTATAATCGAATAAATAAAGCGCCAACCGTGTGAGTTCCTCGGTTGACTTCCTCGTTTGGTCTCGAGGGGAAACACCAGATGGGTTTGTTTGGTGCTAGTCTCGTGTTGGATCCGGATAGGTCTTTCTTACCCTCTCGATAACCGGTTGTATCGAGTCTCTGAGATTGTTTAGTGCATGCTGCTGCCGCCAGTCCACCATACCTTTGTAGGCGAGGACCGGCCAATTCTAGCCTCGCCGTGCATCGCCTCGATCGACGCTCCTTCTTTGTTTTCTGCTTTGCCCTTTGTCGGCACCCTTTGTCAAGCAGGTTTTGAGAACGACGCCGTTAGCGTGGTTACCCTTCCGCTTGGCACAGGCAGGGTTATGGACGCCATTGGTTATTCTTCGTGGCTCTTAGCCCCATTTGCATCTTGTCCGTAATGGACGCTATATCGCTTCAAGGTGATTTGGATCTTGTATCTTATATCTGTATTCTTGACTCTTTGAGTCGATATATATATATATCTCGTGGGTCCCATCGAGGACTGTTGTGTAATGTTATTACTTCGCTTTCCACCCGCACGAAAGTGCTGGTGGCACCTTTGAATCGCTTCTATGCGGGTTTGGTGAATTTTGCCCGAACTTGCATAGGTCCGATTCGAGGGTGTTACAGAGTGGTATCGAGCTCAAAGCTTGCGATACCCACAAGTCCAAACTCAGAGGATAACCTAGCTAACGGCAAGTAGAGTGTCAAAACTATTTTGCAAAAATCGTTGGATAGTTCGTTAGATCTGATTTTACTCCTTACCCTCGCTATTCTCCTCTTACCCCTCGTGTTTTGAATCCGCTCTCTTCCTCTCTTGAGTCCGGATTTCTCGCGGTTGGGTTCCGCTGCACTTCGTGGTTTCGGAATTCTCCCTCTTGTAACGGAGGTGCTACGATCATCAATCTGCAGCTGTTCTGTTGTGCCTTCATCCGATCTTTTGATCTTGAGCTCTTTATCCCTATGTGTTCCTTGCTGGATATCAGTGTCGTTGAAAAACATATGAGAAGGACGAGCTTTGGTGAAGTTGGAGTATACCTTGAGCATGTGTTGTTCATGCCAATGGAACCATCGCGAAACCTAATCGTTGTGTCTTTCATACGATTTCTGCTGGCAACATTCCTTTGTTCCGGATACCATCTAAGAGGATCTTCAGTCTAATTCCGAGAGTTGGATGCTTAATCCGCTTATTCGTGTGCAGAGTAATGGTTTGAGTGTGGGATGGAGTAGCTACCCTACCACTGCTCTTATCATTCGCTCTTGTACGTCGAATCAGTGGATCCAGCAGTTTTACTCCGTCCATGGAAGTTAGAGGTGACCTTACCTTCAACTTCGTCCTTTGTTTCCCCGGAGTGTTCCCTCGACGATCCGAGACAACGACCCTTGTTGGTGGTGTCGCCGTTTTCAAGATGGAAGGAGGAACCATCGTTAGTGGTGTCGCGAAGATCTACACGAAGTGGGAAGATGCAGATCGCCGACCTTCCTTCCGGTACCATGAGGCGGATCTCGAGGGCGAGATCCATTGTTAGTGGTGTCTAATTGTGGCATCCCGCAAAACCACTACTAGAAAATCGCGTTAAATTTGTGCATTGCATCGTCATCATCATGCATTGTTTGCCAAAACTATTTTCGCAAAACCCGTTTTGTTTTCTAAACCGCCCTATCTTTAATTCAAATGCAAAACCCCGGGCCGCCGGATTGTTTTGTTTGACAAATATCGGTTGCAAACAGTGTATTAAAAACAAATAAAAATTATATTAATTTTAGTAGGGGCAGTCGAACGGGCCAACCCGACCCGAACGACCGCCCCAATTTTTTTTTTCTAATCGGTCCACCCCAACCAGCCCCTCTAATCCTAAACCCACCAACTATCCTACCCACACCCCCTGGCCACCTCACCCCAACCAATAGTATCTTGCCACCTCACTCCCCTCCCACCTCCAATCACACCCTGCCACCGGGGCCCCGCTCCTCGGTCCACCCCTCCCCCGCGGGCCCCTCCACGCGCACCGCTCCCCACGAACCTTCCTCCCCCGAGTCCATCTTCCTCCTCTAGCGCCTCCCTCCCCTCCACCTTCCCCACCCGGCTCGGCCCTCCTCCCACCTCCTCTCTCCTTCCTCCTTCCCACCCAGCGCCAACCGCCTCCCTACCTCACCGCCTCCTCCCAGAAGGCCGCCCCTGGCTCCCCCAGACGCCGCCCGGGAGACGCCTGCAGCACCCTCCGCCTCGAGCCTCGCTGACGCCTCCCGAGCTCCGCCGCTGCCCCTCGGCTCAAGCGCTTCGCCGGCACTGCCCGCCGCTCCTCCGCCGCTCGGCCCTCCTCGCTTGCCGCCAGCCGCCATGCGCCTCCGTCGGCCCTGCCTCCGCCTTTCTCGCCGCTGCCCGCTCGGCTCACTCCGTCGCCGTCGTCTCCCTCCCGAAGCTTCCCGCCTCGCGCCTGCCTGCGTCAAGCGGCCGCATCCCTGCGAGCCCGCCGAGCTGGCGTCGTCACCTCCTCCCCTGGTCTCCGCCCGCCGCCGCTCTTCCGCCGAGCCACAGGCGTGGTTGTGGCCTACCGCTGTATCGTCGGCTCTTCGTAACTCAGAGTTGTTACGCAAAGGGAGGTTCTCCGCGACTTCGATAGGTGTAGAGGCTGCTATCTCGATGCTTTGGTTGTTTGCAAGGACACATGGTCCGAGAAGGCTCGATGTTGCCATCTTCCGATAATAAGATCTTGTATCCCAAGATCCTCTCGGCGAACATTGCCTCGCAATTCAAGATCGCCACCGACCACCAAAGACGCGGCACCCCAAGATCGCATCCTCGTTTCAAGACCGTTCGAAAAGTCGTCGACATGGAATTAGAAGGTCGCTTGTTCCCCAACGACGCTTCGGCCAACCCTTGACCGCCAAGATCTACCGTTTAAGCCGAGACCGATCCCGCGCTCAAGCCGAGAACCCCGACAAGACCCTCATAACGACAAGATCTGACGACGACAAGAGCGGCAAGAACCGAGTAGTCCGAGACCCCGGCGACAAGTGCTTCATCCCGAACAACAAGAACGACACCGGACCAAGTCCTGCTTCCGGAACGCCAAGATCTACCTCTTTAATCCGAGAACGTCCCGCCGAGGCCAAACCCGTCGAACCCTGGACCCTGAGACCAACCCCGAACCCCCGGAACCCCAAGATCGTCGAGAACCCTAAAGTGTGAACCCCTTCCCGGAACCCTATTTTCATAACATGATAACAACTTGTTGCATATTGAATTGTCATACTTGCATGCATAATCATGTGGTTTGGGGGCCTTATGCCGATTCACCTCATAATTAAATATGGGGCCCATATGCGGGCAAATATAGCCTTATATTGGCCTCATTTAAACATGTGTAGCGAATCGGTTCCATCTGTTGCATTGCTAAACAACATTTAAAATGCGGGGTAGCTAAATAACTTGAACCACCTAATCATTGTCGGGACCCCGGTACCGCTTAATATGACCTAATTGCATCGCACCTTTGCCATGTCATCCATCATACATGCATCATGCCGATCTTCTGTCGTCTTATTAAATAGCGCATCCGGTGTTTCTTCTAGTGTTTTGCTTCTTCGCGGATTGGACCGTTGAGTTGATGTGAGCTTCGCCCCGATCTTCGGATGAACCTTTCGACAATGTTTTCAGGCGAGCATCTCCCCCTTTCTACCCATCTTACTTTTATAGTATTTACTTCCCTCATGTTGATCTATTGCTATCTGTGTTGCGATGCTCTAGATTCCGTACCCTTAATATACCGTGCAGCCCTATATTGCCTTGGACACACCCTATTACCTGTTGTTTGGTAGTTAGTTGGACTTGCGCGTCGTAGTTGCTTGCTCAAGTGCTGATGCGTGTCGCCATATGCCACGCTTGTCATGTATTGCCGCATGTTGATGTTGGAGATGATTCTAGTTTTACTTATCGTCACTTTACTTTCGCTTAACAACTAAAATTGAATAAGCAGAGGCATCGGTGGGTGATAGATAATATTTGGTTTCGACGCCCACTTGTGTCCCGTAAGACCCCGAGTACTTGATACATTTCCTCGATTTTGCGCGCTATCCACATCCGGGAGGTATATGGGACCCCCCTGAACCAGAGCTTGATTCATTCTTATTTCTTGGGGCCACAAACTAGTTTGAGGTTTTATTACGATCCTGTACTTATGCCATGTTTTACTGCTTTATTTACGACAGAGCGCGGAGCACACTGCATCTTTATTTAGGTATGCGGAGTGTTTACGGTATCGACAAGCCCAGCCACACTTCGGGTTCCCGAAAACATGACCATTGGCGCAACCTTGAGGCCGTCTCGAGCTTGCCTACTCCGCTGGGTTCTACTCAAAGGTGGCCTGAAATATTTCTCAACTGTGATTGTTCACCGTGAAAGCCTCGTTGGGTTTTGATTTGGTTTTTCCGAGGTTGATCGGCGTGTTGCTATTGGTGCACCCGGCCGGTAAAACTTTCAAAGCCGTGTCCGTGGATATGGACGACTTGGAGCACAGTATCTCGATCATAGACAAGCATAACTAAAGTTTACTGCTATAAATTTGACTTATAATGACTAGTAATCAGCTCCACTACAACGGAATGGCTAATTAATACTGCCCACAATTGCTTGTTTGGTTGTCGCCATAATTGTATATGACTAGTAAGTATTGCAACTACAAATCTAATTGGTGAATAAAAGTAACAACCCACTTTGGGTTTTGGGTTTATCTCATGCTATCTCAGACTGATTAGTAATTGTTGCCACTATCACGTAATGATTAACTAAAATGACCCATTGCTTATTTTATCGTGATGATTACTTAAACCTGACTAGTAAAGTGCCGCAACTATAATCGAATAAATAAACGCCAACTGTGTGAGTTCCTCGGTTGACTTCTCGTTTGGTCTCGAGGAAACACCAGATGGGTTTGTTTGGTGCTAGTCTCAGTTGGATCCGGATAGGTCTTTCTTACCCTCTCGATAACCGTCGGTTGTATCGAGTCTCTGAGATTGTTTAGTGCATGCTGCCGCTCGATCCACCATACCTTTGTAGGCGAGGACCGAATTCTAGCCTCGCTGCAATCGCCTCAGATCGACGCTCCTTCTTTGTTTTTCGCTTTGTCGGCACCCCTTTGTCAAGGTTTTGAGAACGACGCCGTTAGCGTGGTTACCCTTCCGCTTGGCTCGGGCAGGTTATGGACGCCATTGGTTATTCTTCAGGGCTCTTAGCCCCATTTGCATCTTGTCCGTAGCTGGACGCTATATCGTTTCAAGGTGATTTGGATCTTGTATCTTATATCTGTATTCTTGACTCTTTGAGTCGCTGATATATATATATCTGTTCTGTGGGTCCCATCGAGGACTGTTGTGTAATGTTATTACTTCGTTTTCCACCCGCACGAAAGTGCCTGGTGGGCACCTTTGAATCGTTTCTATGCGGGTTTGGTGAATTTTTGCCCGAACTTGCATAGGTCCGATTCTGAGGGTGTTACACCAGGCCAAGCCGGAAGGGTAACCCTGCTAACGACGTCGATCTCAAAACCTGCTTAAACAAAAAGGGGTGCCGACAAAGGGCAAAGGAAAAAAGAGAGCGGTCAGTACTGAGGCCAGTACACGGCGAGGCTAGAATTCGGTCCTCGCCACATAGGTATGGTGGATCGGCAGCGGCAGCATGCACTAAACAACCTATAGAGACTCGATACAACCGCTGCTATCGAGAGAGATAAGAAAGACCTATTCGAAACCATCCTGATTCTACCACTCATACCCATCCCGGTATGTCCCTCGAGACCAAACGAGGAAGTCAACCGAGGAACTCACATTTTGGCAGTTTTATTTATTCGATTATCGTTGCAGCAATTACTAGTCGTATAGATAGTCATCCTGATATAATAAGCAAGGCACTTTTAGTTAACCATTCCATTGTAGTTGCACACTTACTTAGTCAGAACAATTTAGCATGAGATATCCCAAAACCCAGCAGTTGTTGGCACTTTTATTTAGCCATTCCGTTGTAGTGGAGCTGATTACTAGTCATATCGGATACAAGTCAAATTATAACAATAAACTTTAGTTATAGTTGTCTATGATCGAGAACTGTGCTCCAAGTCGTCCATAACCGCGAACACGGCTTCTCAAAAAGATTTAACCCTGCAGGGATGTACCAAAGTTTCCACACGCACCTACACCCTTGTTGTCAGATCAGGTAGGTATAAGATCACAAAACATACACCCAACGGTATGCGACGGGGTTTCGGACACGACGTTTCCCAGACCCAAAGCAAGCACATGGGGGCCACCCCACTAAGCTACCCGCAACGAAGTCGGCCGGCTCCGAGACGGACCCAGGGTTTGTGACGACGGTTGTAAACGACTGGGAACCCGAAAGTGTGACTGGGCTTGTCGATACCGCGAAAACGTGGCACGGGGTTCCAAAACAGTACAAGCGCTCCACGCGCAATCATAATAAAGCAGTAAAGCATGTCATAAGTACAGGATAGTAATAAATCCCCAAACTACTTTGTGGCCCCTGGTACAGTACTTTGAAATCAGGTACTAATCGGTGGGGGTGCCCACACACCCCACCTGTGGTTAGCGCGCTCGATCTCGGAACAGGTGTCAAGAACTCGGGGTCCTACGGGACACCAAAGGAGTGTTAAAACCAAATATTGTCTATTACCCACCGGTGCCTCTGCATTTACATACTTCAATTTTAGTTACTAAACGATAATTAAAGCCATAATCATCTCCAACATTAAACATGCGGCACTACTCCAACAACTGTGGTACTTGACGACACGCAATCAAGACTTGAGCAAGATCACGACGCATAAGTCCAACTATCTACCAAACAACAGGTAATAGGATGTGTCCAATGCAATATAAGGCTGCAAGGGATGCCACGGGTACAAAAACTAGAGCATCGCAACACAGATAGCAATAGATCAAAAGGAAAAAATAAAGACTAGAAAGGTAAAATAGGTAGAAAGGGGGAGAATGCTCGCCTGAAAACATTGCCGAAGGTTCATCCGAAGATTGGGTCGACACTCGCATCAACTCATCGGCCTAACCCATGAAGAAGCAAAGCACTAGCACAAACACCGGATGCACTATTTAATATTATGGCAGAAGATCAGCATGATGCATGTATGATGTATGACATGGCAAAGATGCGATGCAATTAGGCAATATTAAGTGGAACCGAAGTCCCGACAATTAATTAATAGGTTCTTATTATTTAGCTACCCCGCATTTTAAATGTTGTCTTAACATGGCAAAATATATCACCGGTTCGCTATATAAATTTAATTGGGGCCATTATTATACTAGAATCGCCCGCATATGGCCTCCATATTTAATTAGGTTAATCGGCATAAGGCCCCCAAACCACACAAATATGTATGCGACATGAATGATTTAATGCAACAAGTTTATATCATATATTATAAAAATACGGGGCTTGGAAAGGGCATCACACATTGGTTCGAAGATCTTGGGTTCCAAGGTTCAACGGGGTTCGGCTTCGGGCGCCAGGATCGGTCTTCGGATCGGGGCATCGGCTTAGGGCGCCGGGATCGGTCTTCGGATCGGGGCATCGGCTTAGGGCGCCGGGATCGGTCTTCGGATCGGGGCATCAGAGTACTCGAGTCCGTGTGGGCGATCTTGTCGTTCTGTGAAGGAGGCCTCCGAGTCCGGTGTCGATCTTCGGGTACCGCGGTTCTCGGAGGGGAAGATCTTGAGATTCGAGTGTCACAACCATTATACATGGCAGACTATGGAAACGATGTCGTGAGACAAACTCGGCTGCAGGAGTTCTTGAGCAAAAAAAAACGACACTCACGGGTAACTGCGGGAGAACCACACAAGGCACTGCATAAGAAACACACGAAGGGCCTCACGAACGAGCGACGCGGAGAAAGTCCGCGGCAGAACGAAGTTCGGTATCCGCAGCGGTCACGGGAGGATGAAGAGAAGGCCCGTCGTGGCGGCGAAAGACGCCAGGTCCATGGCGGCTGCCGGCGGCGCATGCACGCGGACACGGGAACAAGAGCACATGCACGCTGGTCGTCGGTGGCCGTGCGCGGGCCGGTTGCAGAGGTCGACGACGGCGGGCGACGCACTCGGTGCCGCAACACCTAGCGGTGGAATCCAGGGGAGGTGGCCGAGGGCGATGGCGGCAGGAGGAGCTTGGGCGGCCTCACGTGCTGCTCGAGATGGTGAGGGCGGCGGGGTCGCGGGAGGGTCGACGGACGAGGCAGCCAGGAGCTCGCGAGGCCGATGCGCTCAACGGGGTGGACGGTCGCGACGTGGCAGAGGAAAACGGCCAGCGGTGGCGGCCCACGCTTGGAGAGGGCGGACGGATGTCAATGGGAAGCTTGGAGGTGCGGGAGCAGCAGAGACAGGTGGGGACGCGCAGGAGGCGTGGGCTCTGGCGGCGGTGGATCCGATCGGGGAAGGGAAGGAAGGAGGGGATCGCGAGCGGCCTGGGGAGCGGGGTGCGACGCGCTGCGATGGGGCGTCGGTGGGGAGTGGCGGGCCCGGGAGCGGGGCGGTGTCTCCGCGTGCGTGCGTGGTGTGGGTCGGGAACAGGAGATGGGAGGAGTGGGGTGGCGGCGGCTGGGGTGGGGAAATGGTTGGGGTTAGGGTTGGAGAGGGATTAGGGATCTAAGGGTCAGGATTTAACCGGGGGTAGGCTATTGGTTTGCTGGGCTTTTGGCCCGGCAGGCTGATGGCCTTCCCGGTAAAACATTTTTATTTTATAAACCTTTTTGCAAATAGTTTTTAGACAAAACAAAATATCCGAACGGCCAGGGTTTTAATTTGAAATGAAGATAGGGGAAGTATGTAGAAAACAAAGAGGAACTTTCTGAAAATAGTTTTAGGTTAAAATAAGCATGATGATGTCATGATGATGCACAAAGTATAAACAACAACGATTTTCTAGTAGTGGTTTTCTCGGGGTGCTACACCGCCCTACTTCTTGGTTTGCTTTCTAACTTTCTTTGAAATGCCGATGATTAAAACGTGGGTGGCACTATGTGTGTAACTATACAGTTGAACGAATTCGATTAAAATTGCAGAAATTCAATCACATTGGACTAAAATGCTTCTAAGATGCAAGTTATGGGACTAGTTTTACTCACTTTGCAAGATGTGGGACTAAAATGCTTCTGCAATGCAAGTTGTGGGACTAAATATGTATATACATATGCTAGTAACATGCACATGTTATTAGTTGATGTTACTATCTTTATAGTAAAAAGTAACATGTGTGTGATGTCATGCAAAGACTAATTAATTAGGTTGTGGACACATATGATCTTAATATGTATGATGTTATGATAACTAGCTAAGTTACTATACCTTTCTCTTTTTTTCTATTAAATACTATGTCATGTCATCAATTTGCTTACTTGACATTGCATGTACATGTATATTACTAGTTAAGTTACTTTTACTATGACTAGCCTAACCGGTAATAGGTCCATGTACTTTAGGTGCGTTTAGAAAAGAATTTTTTTTGCTCTTTCATTAATAGAAGAGATATTCTCTGGCATATCTCGGTTTCAATGGTTTGTACATCTACTGAGGGTCAAAACCGAAATTTATCTACTTCCTCCGTCCTAAAATTGATGTCTTAGATTTGTCAAAATTTAGATGAACCTATATACTTCCTCCGTCCAAGAGTAGATGTCTTGGATTTTTCAAATTTTGGATGAATCTATGTACTAAATGGTGTCTAGATTCATTCAAATTTTAACAAATTTGAGACATCTATTTTGAGACGGAGGGAGTACTAAATTTCGATAAATCTAAGACATCTATTTTAGGACGGAAGAAGTATTTGAATATGGTTTGTCAAATTTGCCCACCTAAATTGGACATGGTTAATCTGGTTTGGGTTAAATCGGGGCAACATATCCTGAGCATACTAAGAGTTTGTATGGCAGTAGGCGCGTGTATTTCCGAGTATTCCGTCGATCAGCTCCGGGAAACGCGATTGAAGAAGTCAAGTGAGAAACCGAATCGGCCTCAAATCTCGTCCGATCCGATTAATAATTGGAGAAGGAGAAAATTAACGCAGTCGTGTATATACTTGATCGATCGTGTGGGCAACCGGAAGGGAGGGAGGGAGATCAAACAACCAAGAAACCGCACCACCACCAATGGAGATAATGGAGATCCAACGACGAAGAAAGACATCATCGTCGTCCACGGAGAAGGAGATCCTGGAGGACTTGCCGACGGACGTCCTGTTGGAGATCCTGCGGTGTCTCCCGTCCAGCTCCCGGCGCCGGGCACGCCTCGTCTGCCGGCTCTGGCGCGACCTCATCACCAACTGTACCACGGAGATGCACAGCCGCCCCAAGCCCCTCCTGTGGAACACCAAAAGGGCCGTCGCCTACCTCGTCGACGACCTGTCACCGTCGTCGACGGGGAGCTGCACGGAGTTGTGGAGGAACGCTGGAGGGAGGCATAATCTGCAGCTGGTCGGCACCCGCAACGGCCTCCTCTGCCTGTGCAACAACCGGGAGAGGCTCGGCGGAGCAATTACCCTGGTCAACCCGGCTACCGGCGAGATGCTGTCGCTGCCACCGCTGCAGGGTACAACGACCCTACTCTCCACGAACAACCGGTCGACGCAGAGCTGGGGAGACGCATATAGCTTCGCATACCATCCGATCACGGGCCGGTACAAGGTGGTGCACGTCCCGTCCAGCTACGGAGAGGCGCTCAAATTCGACGCCGTGCACGTGCTCACGGTGGGGGAGACCACGTGGCGTGAGGTGCTGGCAGGTCCCGCCGGCACGAGGTGTCACCTCGCCGCTGGAGTCCTCAGCATCGACGGCGTGACATACTGGGTCAAGGTTACAGGGGATGACGAGGTTGCCAAGATTGTGTCCTTCGACCTAGAGAAGGAGCAGGTCACCTCCGTCAGCATGCCCTTGCCTCCGCTGCCCCAAGGGTGTGGAACCCACCACCGCCTAGTGGAGGTGCACGGGAGGCTGGGTGTTGTCACTGGACCCGAGGTGTGGGTTTTAGAGGAAGGGTGGCGTTGGAGCTGCCGGTTCCGCTTCGAGCAATGTAGTATCCCGCGACGGCACTTTGTGTATGGTGAGTGTGTCCTAACACGCAAAGGGCCGTCGCTTTATGCTCATCGGACCAAAGGCAAACCGATGTCTGGAGGGAGGCTGACGTGTGACGACGAGGTGCGAGTTGGGCACATGGACGAGGGGACGACATTGGTCGCCAAGATCACAGACAAACACTTCATTGGTGATTACCAGGCATTCGCCTACGTGGAAACCAACGAACCACTTGGTGTTTATGTGACAAACTAATCAATGTCTAATGAGGAGAGGAACTTTTGTTTTCGTGCGGCCGTGCTTTTTGACTGACTGCTGCATCTTGAATAATTTTATTTGCTGTATTGCTTTAGAATATTTCATAAGTTTTTCTCACTTTTCAGTCTATTTTTCATCATGGTGGTGAGAGGACTTAATACTGTTGTTGGCGGTTCAGGGTTAACCATTAGCGGGTCCATGACAAGATTGAAGTGCAGGCTAAAAGCTTAAACTTATGTTGATAAAAAAGCATTGAAGACGTCGTGTACCCGTAGGGTATAACCATGTCAATCTCCCCTCCTCTCTGGCTTCTAAACCCTAGACGCCGGGGAACCCTACTACTCTACCACAACCCGCTCTAGCGAAAGGCGAAGCCCTGCGGGATTTCCCCTCTAACTCTGACACCACACCGTCGTGCTGCCGGAATCGTGAGGAGAGAAGTACAACCTCCGCTGCCTGCTGGAAAAAGTTTGAGAAAGGTCTTCATAGAGTACCGAACGTTTGACTGACTGCGGGAACGCTGTCGAAACGCGGCGCCGGAAGGATTGTCTACGCGATCTTGAGATCGGAAAGAGTACGACTATATCCCATCTTCCGTTGAGAGAGAGATGCAAGTAATTTAAATTATGTAGCTTTTCTTTCTTTCTTTTTTGCATTGGAATGTTAATCAATACTTCATCAGATCAGTAGTTCTGCTATAGCTGATAATCCAAAGAAAGCAGGAATACGATCACGGTACATCATCGGATCTAAACCTACACCCGCCTCCTGACCGGAACAGACAACTCCGAGCCACGGCGGCCATCCATGGCTGCCTTCTACAGTTCTACTACAACCTGCTGACTGAACATGGGACGACGAGGTGGTTGCCGGCACACTGGATTTGGAGAAAATCGATTCCGCATCGTCAGCGAGTTTCTCATTGGCTCGCATATTCTGGGAAGATTCAACACCAAGAAGATAACCCGACTGTCAGATGCATCCTCGACAACAATGAAATGCCCGGCGCTGGAGCCTGTGAACCTCCTCGCAGAAACTCGCAGTTTGTCTTCTCCAGCAAATCGACAGCCCTGGCCGATATGCTTTGGTGCATGAGCTTCAGCCTTCTAGAAGGCGAGGAATGGCAGGATTTTTAACAATGCCAACACCAAACTGTTCCAAACGCCAAACTGAACTTATTCAGTGATCCAGTCATTTGTCCTTTCACTTGTGTATTAGCCACCATCCTCACATGGTTATGGTTTTTTTTTGGTATTAGACACCATGGTTACATCGTCATGGTTTTTGACACATGAACCATAATCAACTGTTTTGTGATTTCTAGAGGATGGTACACTTGATACCAAGTACGTTTATTTGTGTCTTGCCCGGCAAACTGACCTCATTATTTTTGCCGCGTTTTTTATCCTTCATTTCCGTGAAAGCTACATGACACTACATATATGCGTCAAGTAAACATGAGGTACCGAAAAAAAAACTAACAAACAACACGCATGTACCATTTCTCAGGATAGCTCGCACGGAAAAAATCTGCCACCATGGCTGATCTTGCGTGATATGACGTATGTCCTTGGCTGTGTTTTCTATCATCTGTGACATGCGGAAAAATACATGTTGTTGTCGTAAGCTTTAAAGTTATATGGAGAGAACATTTGTGTGTGGATGAGTAATACCATAGGAAGAACTCATGTGTGTGGATGACATGGATAACACTGTGGGAAAACTCATGTGTGTGGATGACATGTGTCATTTACATAATAAATCAACCTCATGCTTCTGATACAATGGACGTTAGTTTCTCTAATAGGTTTATATCACATCCGTTAATCGGATTATGCTCTTGTACTTTTATCCTACGGCGTTGCAGGCATGCGCAGCTAGCCGGGTGAGTAGCCCACTATTTTTCATATATGAGCTAGAATTAAGTCTAAAGACCAAAAGGATATGCCCACACATATAGGTAAGGTAAGAATGGGATGGTATCAAGTGGAAGATGCTGTCGGCAAGTTAGAAGATAGGGTGAATTAAAAAGATATGCCACAACTCAATTCGGCATTATATACAAGTATCAAGAACCAACTACATGATATCAAGAAGAAAATACATTTAATAAGAGACAAATACATGATGCAAGAATAAATGATAAAAACCAAATAAAGATTGAATATGATACTCAAATGCAATATGGCATGATGACATACGCATGATGTTATGTGATGCAACAATTAACAAGTATATATCTAGGAAAAACATGTAGCGTTACAACGGTTAGACACTTGGGATGTTACAATCAAGAATTAGCAAAACAGATGAATAAAACTAAAGGTCACAACTAATTCTCATATGACCAAAAATTAGCTCCATTCTCGGTTACATGTTCTTACCAACTCTCAGACTACTGGCAACTCCTATCTAACAGTTATCTGAATAATAGTGATCTTAATACCGCACTGAAGAGCAATTCTATAGTTGGTTGTTCTTTGACTATGTTAGCGAGTATTGAACTCCGATGGTCTAGTAAGAGCGTATATTTCAATTCACTAGACCCAAAATCTTCAATGCTTTTTTTATCAACATAAGTTTAAGCTTTTAGCCTGCACTTCAATTTTGTCATGGACCCGCTAATGGTTAACCCTGAATCGCCAAACAACAGTACCAAGTCCTCTTACCACCATTATAGAAAATAAACTGAAAGTGAGGAAAACTGACCCGCTAGGCTTCCTTTTTTGGGGGGCTCAACAGCACTGAAAGTGAGGAAAACTTATGAAATATTGTAAAGCAATACAACAAATAAAATTATTCAAGATGCAGTCAGTCACCAAAGCACAGCTGCCACCCAAACAAAAGTTCCTCTCCTCGTTGGACATTGTTGATTAGTTTGTTGCATAAACACCAAGTGGTTCGGCGGTTTCAACGTAGGCAAATGTCAAGTAATCACCAATGAAGTGTTCGTCCGTGATCTTGGCGACCAATGTCGTCCCCTCATCCATGTGCCTAACCCGCACCTTGTCGTCGCACGCCAGCCCGCTGCGAGACATCGGTTTGCCTTTCGTCCGATGACCATAAAGCGACCGTCCTTTGCGTGTTAGGACATACTCACCATACACAAAGTGTCGTCGCGGGATACTACATTGCTCGAATCGGAAACGGCGGCTCCAACGCCACCCTTCCTCTAAAACCCACACCTCGGGTCCAGTGACAACACCCACCCTCCCGTGCACCTCCACTAGGAGGTGGTGGGTTCCACACCCTTGGGGCAGCGGAGGCAAGGGCATGCTGACGGAGGTGACCTGCTCCTTCTCTAGGTCGAAGGACACAATCTTGGCAACCTCGTCATCCCCCGTAACCTTGACCCAGTATGTCATGCCGTCGACGCTGACAACTCCAGCGGCGAGGTGACACCTCGCGCCGGCGGGACCTGCTGGCACCTCGCGCCACATGGTCTCCCCTACCGTGAGCACGTGCACGGCGTCGAATTTGAGCGCCTCTCCGTAGCTGCATGGGACGTGCGCCACCTTGTACCGGCCCGTGATCGGATGGTATGCGAAGCTATAGGCGTCGCCCCAGCCCTGCATCGACCGGTTGTTCCTGGAGAGTAGGGTCGTTGTACCCTGCAGCGGTGGCAGCGGCAGCATCTCGCCGGTAGCCGGGTTGACCAGGGTAATGGCTCCGCCGAGCCTCTCCCGGTTGTTGCACAGGCAGAGCAGGCCGTTGCAGGTGCCGACCAGCTGCTGCTGCTGCTGCAGATTATGCCTCCCTCCGGCGCTCCTCCACAACTCCGTGCAGCTCCCCGTCGACGACGGCGACAGGTCGTCGACGACGTAGGCGACGGCCTTGCCGGGGTTCCATAGGAGGGGTTTGGGGCGGCTCTGCATCTCCGTGGTGTGGTTGGTGATGAGATCACGCCAGAGCCAGCAGACGAGGCGTGCTCGGCGCCGGGCGCTCGACGGGAGACGCGCCAGGATCTCCACCAGGACGTCCGTCGGCAAGTCCTCCAGGATCTCCTTCTCCGTGGACGATGATGTCTTTCTTCGTCGTTGGATCTCCATTATCTCCATGGGTGGTGGTGGTGCCGTTTCTTGGTTGTTTGATCTCCCTCCCTCCCTTCCGGTTGCCCACACGATCGATCAAGTATATAGACGACTGAGTATATACGGTGCGTTTCCTCCTTTTCTCCAATTAATTATTAATTATTAATCGGATCGGACGAGATTTGAGGCCGATTCGGTTTTTCACTTGACTTCTTCAATAGCGTTTCCCGGAGCTGATCGACGGAATACTCGGAAATAATTAAGTACACGCGTGCCATACATACAAACTCTTTACGGACCGGATAATTAGTATGCACAGGATATTGCCCCGATTTAACCCAAACCAAATTAACCAGGTCCAATATAGGTGGCCAAATATGACAAACCAAATTCAAATACATATGGCAAGCTGCCGTTTGTTTCGTAAACGAATGTCCAGAAATCATCAATTTTTTTTTAAAAATCTGACCTACCATCTTATCTCAAGAGTATGGGCCACTCGGAGGCTAATTAGGGGTCACCTGCTTGTTAGGCCAACGTACAATATGGTGATGCCAGTCTTCTCTTATGCTCGTTTTTTTTTTCTTTGCGGGTCTTCTCTTATGCTTGTTATGTCAGATTTTTGCTTACTTAGAGGAGAGAGAAATAAGAAAAAAAAAGAATGTATTTCCTTAGCTAAGAGAATATCTCTTAAAAATAAGAGAAAACATTTTTCTCTATTGCACCATATGTCTTCTCTTAGCCAACCAATTTCTTACTAAAAATAGTTAATTCTTATTAATTGGTAGAGATAGTAATAAGAGATAATGCATTGTACAAGTTATATATTGTGTCTTCTCTAAATGATGTGGAGAGCTAAAAGAAGTCATGCCTAGAATTTTCTAGCATTGTACATGTCCTTAACCAATCATCGATGGAACATTTTTATAGTCATTTCAATCTCTTCCACGTTTTCTTTTTTCTACCCCGTGAAAAAAAATAATCACCAAACTTTTAAAGATAAAAATCTAATTTAGAATTCAACCTTTTTGAATCTCAAAATATGAAGCTTAGAGTTTCAACTTATTAGGATCTGAACTTTCAATTTATCAGAACTACCAAAATGTTCAAAGTTTCAAAATAAAATAAAATTGAACTTTATGAATAATAAACTTTTAGAAAGCTAGTAAGGAATTTCGCAAAAAAAAAGGGAAATATAGTAAGAACTTCTAAAATATCAAACTTTTAGGGAAATATTACCAAAGAGAAGAATGAAATAAGCAAATCGCATCGGTAGACCTGTCCATATAAGAGAAATAGGAGGAATCTTGTTTATGAACCCCACCCGTTTGTCTGTTCTGCAAGTACAGCCAAGGAGGATTTTTTGTCTTCAAAATTACACCTAGTATAAATAAGCCCCAAAGTAATAAAAAAAATATAAATATGTCACCGGACCACCAAGCGACGACTACAATAACTAGTGCGAGCTCAAGTCCCGCCGCCACCCTCGCCCCTCTATCACCAGAGAAACATATCACCGGAGCAACACATAGTCATGAAGTCGTCGAGCTAACGCGACAAAAGACCAGCGCACCAGAGTAGCAACTATCGTCAATGATAAAAACCATAGATTAAAAAAGACTAAACTAAAATCACACCAGCAAACACGAAAAAGAATGGATCTCAGAAGATCCGCCTGATGCACGACTCCATGCGCCCTCCGGCGGCGCTAGATGCACCACCGGAACGGGAATAGAGCGGAGCAAACCTTATTCTAACTACAGGACGCAACCGCAGCCTCAACATCCTGAAGAAGACACTAAAAAATATGGAACAACTAAAGGAAAACCTCCCGCCGATGAGAGGTGGCCCGTCATACCTCCAAGGCCCCAAGACCACCGGAGACGGAGAGAACCGACAGCATCGCCGGCGAAAGGCATGAAACCATAGATGGGTCTTGGTTATCGGCCTTCCGATCGCCTCTCCTTGGCCTCTTTGCCATGGAGCCTTCTTGATGCCCTAAAAATATTTGTTTGGCTACATTTTTTTCGATAAAGAGAATATATTAATATCGTGAAGATACCTGATGACCCACAAGTATAGGGGATCGCAACAGTCTTCGAGGGTAGTATTATCCAGTTTATTGATTCGACACAAGGAGAGACAAAGAATACTTATAAGCCTTAACAACTGAGTTGTCAATTCAGCTGCACCTGGAAATAGTTCTTGCTCAGAGTAGTTTATCAGTAGCAATAGTTTTGTGATAGTAAAAGCAAAGTAACAGCAGTAGTCAGACAAAAGCAATAGTAACAGTAGTAGCAAACAGTAGGATTGGAGTACGGTAGGCATAGGAATTGATGGACGGGCGTTGCATGGACAAGTCTAAACATGTAACTTCAAGATCTAGGTCAATTGCAGATAAATAAGATAAAGCATTCAAGCACTAAACAATCATAGGCATGTGTCTCATATATAGTCATACGTGCTCTCAATGAGAACTTGCACAACATCATTTGTCCTGCCAACCCGTTGCAGCGGGGCCTCAAGGGAATATACTGGCAATTAATGTACTCCTTTTAATAGAGCATCGGAGCAAAGCATTAACATTCCGCGAACACACGTGATCCTCATATCACAGCCATCCCCTCAGGTTGTCCCAATTTCTATTACTTCGGGGCCTTTGGTTCCGAACAATAATATGTGTACACAACTTGCAGATAAGACCAAAAACAATACTATCATCATGAATCAATAACATGTTCACATCTGAGATCATGGCACTCGGGCCCTAGTGACAAGCATTAAGCACAACAAGTTGCAACAAAGTCAAATAGCATAAATAGAGATACTAGGCACCATGCCCTAACAATCTTATTCGATTACATGATAGAACTCATCCAATACCTACCATCCTGGAGAAATATCGGGGGGGTGACCCCCGGGTGGAGTAAGACAGGCCTAACTGGTCGGCTCCAGAAGTACCTGGCCGGATGGCCGCAAGACAAAGGACTCGCAGCGAGGTTGACCGCTCCAACCAGTCCGCCCTCAAGCTTTCCTGGCTGGCTCATCTAGCCGGATGACCAGAAGAACCGGCTGGGTGGCCGTTTCCACCCGGCCGCCCCAGATTCGGTGGCAAGGATACGAAGGGGGTGATGCTCCTTGCTGAATACGCCTCTCGCTCCTCGCATCACCAGATAGGCTAGCGCGCCGCCCTGATGGCGTTACAAGACAACCGCACTGAGCTGGGGCAAAGCTGGAAGCGGAGCGTAGCGTTGTCAGCTGACCGTTAAAGCGCCGGATGACGATCAAAGCACCGGCCTTGGGACAATGTAGCACTGTCCCCCTTGTACTGAAGAGCTGACTGGGTCCTGGTCCACTGGCTGGACCCTGCCAGCCGGCCCACTTTATAAACCCAAAGCCCAAACAGTAAACCTTAAAGCCCACATTGTAGATAAATAAGATAAAGCATCCAAGCACTAAACAATCCTAGGCATGTGTCTCATATATATTCATACGTGCTCGCAATGAGAACTTGCACAACATCTTTTGTTCTGCCAGCCCGTTGCATCGGGGCCTCAAGGGAATCTACTGGCAATTAAGGTACTCTTTTTAATAGAGCACTAGAGCAAAGCATTAATACTTCGCGAACACACGTGATCCTCATATCACGGCCATCCCCTCAGGTTGTCCCAATTTCTATTACTTCGGGGCCTTTGGTTCCGGACAATAATATGTGTACACAACTTGCAGATAAGACCAAAAACAATATTATCATCATGAATCAATAACATGTTCAGATCTGAGATCATGGCACTCGGGCCCTAGTGACAAGAATTAAGCACAAGTTGCAACAAAGTCAAATAGCACAAATAGAGATACCAGGCACCATGCCCTAACAATCTTTATTCGATTACATGATAGAACTCATCCTATCCCTACCATCCAGATAGCCTACAACAGGGATTACTCACTCATGGATGAGGGAAACATGGATGGTTGATGGAGAGGCATCCGTGATGATGATGGCGATGATCCTCTCCAAATTTCCTGTCCTGGCAGGGTGCCAGAACGGATTTTCTGGTTCCGAATCGCGGTTTCTGGTGGTGGCGGCGGCGCGAAACTCTTTCTGGGAAAACGTCGAACCCCCCTGAGTTTTTAGGTCAGAAGGCAACTTATAGGCGAAGAGGGAGGCCGAGGGTACCTGAGGCGGCCACACCCCCCTGGGCGCGGCCAGGGGTGTGGGCCCCCTAGAGACCCACTCCGTCTCGTATTCAGCCCGTGAGTCTTACGGTGAAATAGGATTTTGGCATATTTTCCGGATTTTTCACGATAGTTGATTTTCTGCACAAAAAGTAAACATCGAGGTAATTTCTGCTGAAAACAGCGTCGATCCGTGTTAGTTGTATCCAAAACACATAAGTTTAAAGGAGAAACAATAGCAAAAGTGTTCGGAAAAATAGATATGTTTTGGACGTACCAATACCAATTACACCTACACTCTACACCAACAAGATGTTCAAAGACATCACGGATGCACACAACCAAGGGAGAACTAAAAAGTGATAAGAAGAAAATAGAGACCCTGTCGTGGTGATGAACCACACGCAACAACAACACTCTAACCACCTCCGAAGAGAATACCCAAACTAGAAACAACGTTCTCCAAAAGAAACGCCTCCAAGAAGAACAATGCACGATCGTTGTTGTTGTTCGATCGTAGATCTTAGGTTTTCATCCTGGAGAAATATCGGGGGGGGTGACCCCCGGGTGGAGTAAGACAGGCCTAACTGGTCGGCTCCAGTACTGGCGGATGGCGCAAGACAAAGGACTCGCAGCGAGGTTGACCGCTCCAACCAGTCCGCCCTCAAGCTTTCCTGGCTGGCTCATCTAGCCGGATGACCAGAAGAACCGGCTGGGTGGCCGTTTCCACCCGGCCGCCCCAGATTCGGTGGCAAGGATACGAAGGGGGTGATGCTCCTTTCTGAATACGCCTCTCGCTCCTCGCATCACCAGATAGGCTAGCGCGCCGCCCTGATGGCGTTACAAGACAACCGCACTGAGCTGGGGCAAGCCGGAAGCGAGCGAAGCGTTGTCACCGACCGTTAAAGCGCCGGATGACGATCAAAGACCGCCTTGGGACAATGTAGCACCGTCCCCTTGTATCAAGAGTTGACTGGTCTGGTCCATGGTTTGGACCACGCCCACTTTATAAACCCAAAGCCCAAACAGTAAACCTTAAAGCCCACATTGTAACATGCCCCTCCCAGCCAGTATATAAAGGAGCGTAGAGCAAGGGTTCATGGCAGATTAAGATCTCTCTAGTTCATCTTCTTTCTCTAGCTTGACGATATGAAGCAACACCATAGCAAGCAACTACGACTTGCAATGCCAACAATCTATCAAACAACAGGCAATAGGAGGTGTCCACGACAATATAGGGATGTAAGGAATATAACTGATACGGAAACTAAAGCATCGCAATACAAATAGTAATAAATCAATAGGAGGAAATAAATATTAAAATGCAAAATATATAGAGTTCGGCAAAATATATAAAGACTGAAATGCAAAATAGTAGTAAATCAATAGGAGGAAGTAACTGACCTCGGCTATTGCTTTTGACCTTGGCCAGATTTAGGGTAGCTCGCGAGAGTTCTAGCCGGAGTAGAAAAGTTTATGTTTTCGTCCAGAGTACGACTACATCACCCACGAGAATCTGCTCTCGTTAACCGCTTTGGAATCTTCGAGGGTGAGTTTCTCTATCGACTCGTTGCTACAATCTAGTAGATAGATCTTGGCTTGTATGTTTGCATGCGGTAGAAATTTTTTGTTTTCCATGCTACGAACCCCTACACATAGTAGATTCAGATCCCTCTAGTTTATCTTCTTCCTCTAGCTTGACGACACGAAGTAGCACCAGGGCAAGCAACTACGATTCGCAAGGCCAACAATCTATCAAACAACAGGCAATAGAAGGTGTCCACAGCAATATAGGGCTGTAAGGAATATAACTGATACTGAAACTAAAGCATCGCAACACAAATAGTAATAAATCAACAGGAGGAAGTAAAGACTTCATACCAGCAGCCCTCCTATGATTGGAGCGCGTCTTCTTCTTCAACGCGAGGGCCTGATTATGATCATTCCTACAATGACCCACCAGCTTAGGGATACTACCCGCGCTATTGAGCCCCACTTAGGCCAAAAACCTAAGCTTGGGGGAGGTACACCGACATCACACACATCTATATATCATGTTTCGTCGGTTCTTTGTATATCCCTGTTTCGCTTTCTTTTTAGTTTTTGTTTTTGCTTTCTCAAAACACAAAAAGACCAAAAATATTTTTGTTGTTTCTCTTGGTTTGTTTCTTTGCTTTTTAGTTTTGGTTTGCTTTAAGAAAAATCCAAAAACATTTTGCTTTGAGTGCTTGCTTTAAAAAAATCGAAAACACCAAAAATATTTGTTGTTCTTCTTTGGTTTTGTGAAGTTCTTTGCAGGGTTCAGTAGTTCTCAGTGGAGTTTGGTTTCATGTTATTACTCAAGCCACATAAGTGAAGGGCAATAATGAAGAATAAGACAACTTGAGGTGTGGTAAGAGGCTGGTAACGAACTCTATTTGTTTTCATTTTTATACATATACTCATCATTGTGGGCATGCTTAGTCTGTTCATGTAAGGTGTATGTTATTTATAGATGCTTAGTAGTTCTTGCTTTCTTATGATTAGCTCCAGCTTGCTAATAGTTTGTAGCATGTCATATGAATGTCTGCTTGCATTGTTTTATTCATAACTTGTTATGATATTGTGGTATCCTCCTCTGAATGTTTCATTTGAATCGACTTGGCACATGCTCACGCATGCATATGAATGAACAATAGGCAGTAAGTCTCGATGATTTATTTTGCCCCAGAGTTCTTGTATCACTTTCATGCCATAGTTAGTCTTGTTTTATTGCAAGCATGATTATGATAGTTATTGCTCTCTCGTTTGTCGCTCCCTTCCTATTGCTAGCCCTCACTTGTACTGAGTATGATCTCTACTCGTGCTTCCAACTCCCCAAAAGCAATATTGCCAAAGTGTCCACCATACCTACCTACTAGCATCATTTGCTATTCCGTGCATATTCATTATGACTTGTTTTCTTCCAAATAAAATGTTTGCTTGTTTGAGAAAGTTAGTTAGTAAAGCTCTCACGAACTTGATGGCACACTTTATTTCTTGCACTTAATAAACCTGAACCATTGTGACTATCCATGAAAGTTATATGCTTGAAAATTATAGGCTGGGAGTTAGCAGAACCGTGTTGTCACGGGGAACACTTTCAACATTGCACATGAAATAAAAGAGGAGCTTGTAAGTTCATGGAGTTATATATATGTGTTAGAGAAACATCTGGGCCGCTAGCCTAAGCCATGCCTAATCATGGTGGAAACTTGTAGCATAACTATAATGAGAAATCTGTGAAGCATACTCAATAAAAACCTATGCAAATAGCAAATAAAAAGATCGTTGAGATGCTCATTGTCTGCTTGCCTTGTCATTTTGGTTATGGGATAGCTCCTGTACCATGTGCAAGGGTTACCCCGTTGGCGGTTCTCTATGATATGCATGTATTTACTATGACAAGAACTTGCCGGTAACTTAAGTTGAGTAGCATGAGGAGCGGCCCTCGTATTCAAGGGACATGAGATTTCCAGTTTATGGTCTGTCAAGCATATAACTCATATTGGACCTCACTTTCACCATTAACCATTTAAAGATGCCTATGATAGGGGCAATGAGAGCTCAAAGCTAATGAGTACCATACTTTCAGCATTTGGAAGCCTTTCAAACTTTTCAAAACCTTTTCACTTCCTTGTTGAGTCACCACTTATTCTATGAGCACCTTCTTGAGAGCATAGTTGTCATTCTTAGTGTAATGTTCTTGTCTCAAAACTTATTATTGATTCATGATGATAGTATTGTTTGTGATCTTATCTGCAAGTTGTGTACACATATCATTGCCTGGAACCAAAGGCCCCGAAGTGACAGAAATTGGGACAGCCAGAGGGGATGGCTATGATGTGAGGATCACGTGTGTTCATGGAGTGTTAATGCTTTGCTCCGATGCTCTATTAAAAGGAGTGCCTTAATTTCCAGTAGATTCCCTTGAGGCCCCGCTGCAATGGGCTGGCAGGACAAAAGATGTTGTGCAAGTTCTCATTGCGAGCACGTATGACTATATATGAAACACATGCCTATGATTGTTTAGTACTTGGATGCTTTATCTTATTTATTTACAATTGCCTTAGATCTTGAAGTTACATGTTTAGAATCGTCCATGCAATGCATGTCCATCCATCCCTATGCCTACCTCACTCATATCCTACTATTTGCTACTATTGTTACTACTGCTTTCGTTTTACTACTGATGTTACTTTGTTATTGATACTACAATACTGTTGCTACTGATAAACTACCGTGAGCAAGACTATTTCCAGGTGCGGCTAAATTGACAACTCAGTTATTAAGGCTTATAAGTATTCTTTGGATCCCCTTGTGTCGAATCAATAAATTGGGTAATACTACCCTCGAAACTGTTGCGATCCCCTATACTTGTGAGTCATCAGTGTGTACGAGGAGTGGAAAGACTGTCAGAAGCAAGTGAACAACTTATCAGGCAACAACTACAAAGGCTACAAGAGTAGAGAGGTGGCGGAAGAGAAGTAGAGGAAGCACGGGAGGAAGAAGTGGATGAACTTCGCCGTGATCACCACCTTGCTCGTCACGATAGGTTGTGCGCTCTACCTTTCCTAGAGCTCCGAGTTGTAATGTGATTGTGAACATGTACTCGGTCCGGCCCCCGAGAGATGTGAACTTGGCACACACACTTGGTGTTATGTGATGTGCTAGTTGATTTAGTTGATGTGTGAACTCGCATGTCACGGATTAATTCAAGTTCATATGTGATGTACTTGTATTCGTGTTGGTTCTACTATGTTTTAGACAATTGGAACTTTCTGAAAATTATATGTTGTTTATACTATATTCTAGACCGTATAATACATGTGACTGTATTCTGGGTTGTACTGTGGTTCTGTAAAATTTGAAATTCGAAAATTCTATTCGAGGTGCATCTGCAAATCTATTAGAGACGCATATTTTAGACAAATTTCGATGCGCATCTTTCAGACACACTCGAGATGCATCATACATGCGTTGTATACGAGGCGCATATCATATGCGCACCGGGTAAAAAATACTAGCGGCGCAAGCATTGAGGCGCATCCCATATGCGCCTCGAATAGCCTTTCTGGTGCGCTTCGAGTAGCCTTTTACCTAGTAGTGACCCCCGTGGCGTCACTCCGCCGCCAAGGCTAGAGGACTATGCTGCGGCATGGCAGTTGCATTTCGCCCATGCGTTGCCCCCTCCCTAGGACCACCAGTACTTCTGGCTTGAAGACTGCGAGTAGCGCTGACAGAGGGGACATCATCACCCACCATGATGCCTTCCTCCCCAGCGGTTGGCACCTCAACGCCGTGAGGGTGCCGGTGCCATCGACCCCCAAACTGAGCACCCAGGAGTTCGAGGATGAGATGCAACACTGCATCGATGCGCTCCCCCATCCTAGCATTACGAGCGGGGCTACCGAAACTGTTGGTTCTAGGCCTATTTCCTCGTGTGGGAGCACAGGGCCCACCGCGTGTCGACTATCCAGTGTGCACTCCAATCATGGGAGTTCTACCACGACGTCTGAAAGGACACAGATGGCGCTTAGAGGAGGGTGAATAGGTGGTCAAAAACTTTTATGAGATGGGCTTAACAAATGCGGATAAAACTAATGTTTATTTTGTCAAGCATAAAGCCTATATACTATGGTTCACCTATGTGTACCAACAACTTATGCTAAGCAAGACAAGCAACAAGGTGATAACAAGCTAGATTACTTCAAGCACGATGGCTATCACAATGTAAAGTGCGTAAGAAAAATCTTAGGTATAGAGATAACCGAGGCACACGAAGATGACAATGTTTTACCGAGTTTCTCCTTATAAGAGAGCACGTCTCGTTGGAGGGGTGGGCGGTACTAAGACCACCAACGTCATAAGAGGCCTCACCCTATTCTTGCGAGCACCTACCGCACAACAAGCACCCGATCCACTATGGGACACTTGAGGGCGGCCACCAAACCCGTACAAGATTGGGGAAATCTTCACAACTTAATTGGAGGATCCCAATAATCACCAACAAGGTCACTTCACCAACTAGGGTTCTAAGAACCCAAGAATAACAAGCTTCTTGATTTCCCCAACCAAATCCTCTGAGGAGAACTCAAAACGATGCACCTAATGCAATGGCTATTCCTTCGCTTCCAAATTCCACCAAAGCTATTGGGGGAATAAGAGAGAAAGAACGCAATAGGAAATCCACAAAAGTCTTCAAGATCTAGATCCAATAGATTTCCCTCACTTAGAGGAGAGATTGATTGGTCGAAATGTAGATCTAGATCTCCTCTCTCTTTTCCCTCAAGAAGATGCAAGAATCATTGGAGGGATTGAGAGATGGCAAGATTGGGAAGGTCAATAATGGAGGGAAAAACTTGCAAGAAGAGTTAAGGAACCATTAGGGAAGAAGGCCCTTTAAATAGGTCCCTCCAAAAACCTGAAAATCTAATACACGTTATCTATTTAGTTATGTTAGCACATTCAATGGGCATGAAATCATATTTAGCTTTTAGTATACTATATACTTGGTAAAACAAAATAATTTCAGCACATATATTAATAGTCAAAGTGAAATACTTTGACCAAACCCACGTTTTGGATGTGTTGTATTTTTGAATGGATGGAACATATGTGACCAATTAAAAATGGCCAAGATTGAGAATCACTAATTATATTTCCTCCCCGATATCTAGAAAAGACAATTGCCTTATTGTTACATGTGTTTCCTAGAGATGTGTTTATTGTTGATGCTTATTATCTTGGGATTTTTCTTTAGTTCACCCTTAATTTCAGAAACAAATATTTGAGAACAAAATGTCTGTGCATCAGGGTTCCTACGATAGGAATAGACACACATTTGGTTTGATCTTAATGTGTTCTAATCCTTAAAGAAACAGGAGGACGCGACATTGCAATCACATAGTAAATTTTAGTGATAGTTTAAGTTGCGAGGTATTTATTGTAAATGATACTATAGATAAATGTGATTGAGATAGTAGAATAAGTTTATTTTAGGTTTGGGATAATAATTGGAAGAAAGAAAAGAAATAATATTTAATTGCCTTTGTTATGAAGTAAGTGATGTTCCAAAATTTTGGTAGAAAAGTTTTTATATTTCTTTAGTGATTTATACAAATATACATAAAATATGACAGCTAATAGTATAGTGCGCCACTATGTGAGTTCAATGTCAATTACTGGACAGAATGGTATTCGGTGCACCAAGCATCCAAGCCATGCTGCAGGGACATGAGCAAACCGAAACAAGTGAGAGATTTCTGAATATACCATGTCATATTCCTTAAGTGTTTGACTTTTAAATCCATTTCTATTTTATACTGAACAGAATATGCATTTTGGAGACCGGTGTGTGGATAATCATGTATTCTAGAATGAATGAAGTACGTGAGAAGAGCAATGATCTGCACAAGTAAACTAATGAGTGTTCTTACTATTTAGATGGTCTTAAGAATTATTTTTGGTTTCACTTCATTATAAAAATTGCTACTCTATCAAATATATCATAAAAACATATTATTGCAATTAATTTGGTGGACCTGAATAGTATTTAGACCACAACATGCATACTTTGTAGATCTACATCTAATGAAAGCTCGTCGTTAAATTTTTAATTTGACATCTTGAGGTAATAGCATATAGAAACTACACACATTGTCAATACTATGGTGTCTCCATAAATAAATAGTTATCATACACTTTTTCTAAAAAATTATGATTGAAATATATCTTTGATAGGAAAAATAGGGAGTCCTTTTTTTTGAGAAATGGTATCTTATCAATATCAAGAAAATATAAAATACACCAGGCCTATGAAAACGGCTAAATCTCCCACGAGCATATCGAGAGATTGAGAATGCGCCCATGATTTTGAGATGATTAAAAATGCTTAAGTCAGACGTGCCATTTATTAGCAAAGCATTTGTAATAATTATTAATTCAGATTACTTAAAATCATAGTAGTATGTTTTGTGAATTTATGTCTTAGACTCTGTTACACTAGGATAATGTCCTCACATCTGCGAGGGCCACTATGCTAGTTTGGGTTTAACATTAAATTTGGTTAGGTTCTTTCTAGGTTAACTCCCACGGCATATATCTCAGTTTTAGGGTTTTTTAGGTCCTTCCTGGATGAAACCTGAATTTACAAATTTAAATCCGGTTTATCATATTTGCGACTGAAATTGGACCTAGTTATTCGGTCTTAGTTAAATCGGTTCATGTCTTTTATGCTCAGGCCTGCCTAGCCATATGCAATGCACAAGTAGCCAAGGATCATCCTCGCAACAAAAATGTAGCCAAGGGATAATTATCCGGTCAGTACAGAGTTTGTATGGCATATTTACAGTTACTTGCAATTCCGAGTATTCCGTTGATCAGATCCGGGAACCGCGATGGAAGAAGTCAAGTAACAACCACCGAATCGGGCTCAAATCCCGTCCGATCCGATTAATAATTGGAAAAGGAGGAAAGGCCTCGTATATATAATTGATGGACGATCGCGTGGGCTACCGGCCGGAAGGAGATCAAACGATGAAGAAAAGGCACCGTACATCGTCCATGGAGATGGAAGAGATCCTGGAGGATTTGCCGACGGACGTCCTGTTGGAGATCCTGGCGCGTCTCCCGTCCAGCTCCCGGCGCCGGGCACGCCTCGTCTGCCGGCTCTGGCGTGACCTCATCACCAACTGTACCACGGAGATGCACAGCCGCCCCAAGCCCCTCCTGTGGAACACCAAAAGGGCCGTCGCCTACCTCGTCGACGACCTGTCACCGTCGTCGACGGGGAGCTGCACGGAGTTGTGGAGGAGCGCTGGAGGGAGGCATAATCTGCAGCTGGTCGGCACCTGCAACGGCCTCCTCTGCCTGTGCAACAACCGGGAGAGGCTCGGCGGAGCAATTACCCTGGTCAACCCGGCTACCGGCGAGATGCTGTCGCTGCCACCGCTGCAGGGTACAACGACCCTACTCTCCACGAACAACCGGTCGACGCAGAGCTGGGGAGACGCATATAGCTTCGCATACCATCCGATCACGGGCCGGTACAAGGTGGTGCACGTCCCGTCCAGCTACGGAGAGGCGCTCAAATTCGACGCCGTGCACGTGCTCACGGTGGGGGAGACCACGTGGCGTGAGGTGCTGGCAGGTCCCGCCGGCACGAGGTGTCACCTCGCCGCTGGAGTCCTCAGCATCGACGGCGTGACATACTGGGTCAAGGTTACAGGGGATGACGAGGTTGCCAAGATTGTGTCCTTCGACCTAGAGAAGGAGCAGGTCACCTCCATCAGCATGCCCTTGCCTCCGCTGCCCCAAGGGTGTGGAACCCACCTCCTAGCGGAGGTGCACGGGAGGCTGGGTGTTGTCACTGGACCCGAGGTGTGGGTTTTAGAGGAAGGGTGGCGTTGGAGCTGCCGGTTCCGCTTCGAGCAATGTAGTGTCCCGCGGCGGCACTTTGTGTATGGTGAGTGTGTCCTAACACGCAAAGGACCGTCGCTTTATGGTCATCGGACCAAAGGCAAACCGATGTCTGGATGGAGGCTGACGTGTGACGACGAGGTGCGGGTTGGGCACATGGACGAGGGGACGACATTGGTCACCAAGATCACAGACAAACACTTCATTGGTGATTACCAGGCATTCGCCTACGTGGAAACCAACGAACCACTTGGTGTTTATGCGACAAACTAATCAATGTCTAATGAGGAGAGGAACTTTTGTTTTCGTGCGGCCGTGCTTTTTTACTGACTGCTGCATCTTGAATAATTTTATTTGCTGTATTGCTTTAGAATATTTCATAAGTTTTTCTCACTTTTCAGTCTATTTTTCATCATGGTGGTGAGAGGACTTAATACTGTTGTTGGCGGTTCAGGGTTAACCATTAGCGGGTCCATGACAAGATTGAAGTGCAGGCTAAAAGCTTAAACTTATGTTGATAAAAAAGCATTGAAGACGTCGTGTACCCGTAGGGTATAACCATGTCAATCTCCCCTCCTCTCTGGCTTCTAAACCCTAGACGCCGGGGAACCCTACTACTCTACCACAACCCGCTCTAGCGAAAGGCGAAGCCCTGCGGGATTTCCCCTCTAACTCTGACACCACACCGTCGTGCTGCCGGAATCGTGAGGAGAGAAGTACAACCTCCGCTGCCTGCTGGAAAAAGTTTGAGAAAGGTCTTCATAGAGTACCGAACGTTTGATCGATCAAGGAACGCTGTCAAACGCGGAAGGATTGTCTACGCGATCTTGAGATCGGAAAGAGTACGACTATATCCCATCTTCCGTTGAGAGAGAGATGCAAGTAATTTAAATTATGTAGCTTTTCTTTCTTTCTTTTTTGCATTGGAATGTTAATCAATACTTCATCAGATCAGTAGTTCTGCTATAGCTGATAATCCAAAGAAAGCAGGAATACGATCACGGTACATCATCGGATCTAAACCTACACCCGCCTCCTGACCGGAACAGACAACTCCGAGCCACGGCGGCCATCCATGGCTGCCTTCTACAGTTCTACTACAACCTGCTGACTGAACATGGGACGACGAGGTGGTTGCCGGCACACTGGATTTGGAGAAAATCGATTCCGCATCGTCAGCGAGTTTCTCATTGGCTCGCATATTCTGGGAAGATTCAACACCAAGAAGATAACCCGACTGTCAGATGCATCCTCGACAACAATGAAATGCCCGGCGCTGGAGCCTGTGAACCTCCTCGCAGAAACTCGCAGTTTGTCTTCTCCAGCAAATCGAAAGCCCTGGCCGATATGCTTTGGTGCATGAGCTTCAGCCTTCTAGAAGGCGAGGAATGGCAGGATTTTTAACAATGCCAACACCAAACTGTTCCAAACGCCAAACTGAACTTATTTAGTGATCCAGTCATTTGTCCTTTCACTTGTGTATTAGCCATCATCCTCACATGGTTATGGTTTTTTTTTGGTATTAGACACCATGGTTACATCGTCATGGTTTTTGACACATGAACCATAATCAACTGTTTTGTGATTTCTAGAGGATGGTACACTTGATACCAAGTACGTTTATTTGTGTCTTGCCCGGCAAACTGACCTCATTATTTTTGCTGCGTTTTTTATCCTTCATTTCCGTGAAAGCTACATGACACTACATATATGCGTCAAGTAAACACGAGGTACCGAAAAAAAAACTAACAAACAACACGCATGTACCATTTCTCAGGATAGCTCGCACGGAAAAAATCTGCCACCATGGCTGATCTTGCGTGATATGACGTATGTCCTTGGCTGTGTTTTCTATCATCTGTGACATGCGGAAAAATACATGTTGTTGTCGTAAGCTTTAAAGTTATATGGAGAGAACATTTGTGTGTGGATGAGTAATACCATAGGAAGAACTCATGTGTGTGGATGACATGGATAACACTGTGGGAAAACTCATGTGTGTGGATGACATGCGTCATTTACATAATAAATCAACCTCATGCTTCTGATACAATGGACGTTAGTTTCTCTAATAGGTTTATATCACATCCGTTAATCGGATTATGCTCTTGTACTTTTATCCTACGGCGTTGCAGGCATGCGCAGCTAGCCGGGTGAGTAGCCCACTATTTTCCATATATGAGCTAGAATTAAGTCTAAAGACCAAAAGGATATGCCCACACATATAGGTAAGGTGAGAATGGGATGGTATCAAGTGGAAGATGCTGTCGGCAAGTTAGAAGATAGGGTGAATTAAAAAGATATGCCACAACTCAATTTGGCATTATATACAAGTATCAAGAATCAACTACATGATATCAAGAAGAAAATACATTTAATAAGAGACAAATACATGATGCAAGAATAAATGATAAAAACCAAATAAAGATTGAATATGATACTCAATTGCAATATGGCATGATGACATGCGCATGATGTTATGTGATGCAACAATTGACAAGTATATATCTAGGAAAAACATGTAGCGTTACAACGGTTAGACACTTGGGATGTTACAGTCAAGAATTAGCAAAACAGATGAATAAAACTAAAGGTCACAACTAATTCTCATATGACCAAAAATTAGCTCCATTCTCGGTTACATGTTCTTACCAACTCTCAGACTACTTGCAACTCCTATCTAACAGTTATCTGAATAATAGTGATCTTAATACCGCACTGAAGAGCAATTCTATAGTTGGTTGTTCTTTGACTATGTTAGCGAGTATTGAACTCCGATGGTCTAGTAAGAGCGTATATTTCAATTCACTAGACCCAAAATCTTCAATGCTTTTTTTATCAACATAAGTTTAAGCTTTTAGCCTGCACTTCAATTTTGTCATGGACCCGCTAATGGTTAACCCTGAATCGCCAAACAACAGTACCAAGTCCTCTTACCACCATTATAGAAAATAAACTGAAAGTGAGGAAAACTGACCCGCTAGGCTTCCTTTTTTTTTTTGGGGCTCAACAGCACTGAAAGTGAGGAAAACTTATGAAATATTGTAAAGCAATACAACAAATAAAATTATTCAAGATGCAGTCAGTCACCAAAGCACAGCTGCCACCCAAACAAAAGTTCCTCTCCTCGTTGGACATTGTTGATTAGTTTGTTGCATAAACACCAAGTGGTTCGGCGGTTTCAACGTAGGCAAATGTCAAGTAATCACCAATGAAGTGTCCGTCCGTGATCTTGGCGACCAATGTCGTCCCCTCATCCATGTGCCTAACCCGCACCTTGTCGTCGCACGCCAGCCCGCTGCGAGACATCGGTTTGCCTTTCGTCCGATGACCATAAAGCGACCGTCCTTTGCGTGTTAGGACATACTCACCATACACAAAGTGTCGTCGCGGGATACTACATTGCTCGAATCGGAAACGGCGGCTCCAACGCCACCCTTCCTCTAAAACCCACACCTCGGGTCCAGTGACAACACCCACCCTCCCGTGCACCTCCACTAGGAGGTGGTGGGTTCCACACCCTTGGGGCAGCGGAGGCAAGGGCATGCTGACGGAGGTGACCTGCTCCTTCTCGAGGTCGAACGACACAATCTTGGCAACCTCGTCATCCCCCGTAACCTTGACCCAGTATGTCACGCCGTCGACGCTGACAACTCCAGCGGCGAGGTGACACCTCGCGCCGGCGGGACCTGCTGGCACCTCGCGCCACATGGTCTCCCCTACAGTGAGCACGTGCACGGCGTCGAATTTGAGCGCCTCTCCGTAGCTGCATGGGACGTGCACCACCTTGTACCGGCCCGTGATCGGATGGTATGCGAAGCTATAGGCGTCGCCCCAGCCCTGCATCGACCGGTTGTTCCTGGAGAGTAGGGTCGTTGTACCCTGCAGCGGTGGCAGCGGCAGCATCTCGCCGGTAGCCGGGTTGACCAGGGTAATGGCTCCGCCGAGCCTCTCCCGGTTGTTGCACAGGCAGAGCAGGCCGTTGCAGGTGCCGACCAGCTGCTGCTGCTGCTGCAGATTATGCCTCCCTCCGGCGCTCCTCCACAACTCCGTGCAGCTCCCCGTCGACGACGGTGACAGGTCGTCGACGACGTAGGCGACGGCCTTGCCAGGGTTCCATAGGAGGGTTTTGGGGCGGCTCTGCATCTCCGTGGTGTGGTTGGTGATGAGATCACGCCAGAGCCAGCAGACGAGGCGTGCTCGGCGCCGGGCGCTCGGCGGGAGACGCGCCAGGATCTCCACCAGGACGTCCGTCGGCAAGTCCTCCAGGATCTCCTTCTCCGTGGACGATGATGTCTTTCTTCGTCGTTGGATCTCCATTATCTCCATGGGTGGTGGTGGTGCCGTTTCTTGGTTGTTTGATCTCCCTCCCTCCCTTCCGGTTGCCCACACGATCGATCAAGTATATAGACGACTGAGTATATACGGTGCGTTTCCTCCTTTTCTCCAATTAATTATTAATTATTAATGGGATCGGACGAGATTTGAGGCCGATTCGGTTTTTCACTTGACTTCTTCAATAGCGTTTCCCGGAGCTGATCGACGGAATACTCGGAAATACACGCGTGCCATACATATAAACTCTTTACGGACCGGATAATTAGTATGCACAGGATATTGCCCCGATTTAACCCAAACCAAATTAACCAGGTCCAATATAGGTGGCCAAATATGACAAACCAAATTCAAATACATATGGCAAGCTGCCGTTTGTTTCGTAAACGAATGTCCAGACATCATCAATTTTTTTTAAAAAATCTGACCTACCATCTTATCTCAAGAGTATGGGCCACTCGGAGGCTAATTAGGGGTCGCTTGTTAGGCCAACGTACAATATGGTGATGCCAGTCTTCTCTTATGCTCGTTTTTTTTCTTTGCGGGTCTTCTCTTATGCTTGTTATGTCAGATTTTTGCTTACTTAGAGGAGAGAGAAATAAGAAAAAAAAAGAATGTATTTCCTTAGCTAAGAGAATATCTCTCAAAAATAAGAGAAAACATTTTTCTCTATTGCACCATATGTCTTCTCTTAGCCAACCAATTTCTTACTAAAAATAGTTAATTCTTATTAATTGGTAGAGATAGTAATAAGAGATAATGCATTGTACAAGTTATATATTGTGTCTTCTCTAAATGATGCGGAGAGCTAAAAGAAGTCATGCCTAGAATTTTCTAGCATTGTACATGTCCTTAACCAATCATCGATGGAACATTTTTATAGTCATTTCAATCTCTTCCACGTTTTCTTTTTTCTACCCCGTGAAAAAAAATAATCACCAAACTTTTAAAGATAAAAATCTAATTTAGAATCACAATCATGGCCATATCACATCACTGCACACCCCTGCAAAACAAAGTTAGACGCCTCTACTTTCTTTGCATATTTTACGTGGTTTGGGGCTTTCAATAAGTGTCGTTCTAACTTACGAACAAGAACCACAACATTGATACTAGTATTGTTAATCACCCATTGTAAATTGGATCTTAACTATGCTAGGAGAAACAGGCACCCGCAAAGCCACTTATGCAATACAAGTTGCATGTCAAGCGTGGAGCAAGTCTCATGAACGATGTCATGTAAGGTTAGCCCGGGCCGCTTCATCCCAACATACCGCAAGATGCAAAGTACACAAGAAGCAATCAATAAAAGCATCAACGCCCACAATGACCATTGTGTTCTACTCGTCAACAGATCTACATATAGACACGGCTCGATACTCATAGGGGTTCGTAGCATGGAAAACAAAAAATTTCTATCGCATACAAACAAACAAGCCAAGATCTATCTACTAGATTGTAGCAACGACTCGATGGAATAACTTACCCTCGAAGATTCCAAAGCGGTTAATGAGAGCAGATTCTCGTGGGTGATGTAGTCGTACACTTCCGATCTCAAGATCGCGTAGACGATCCTTCCGGCGCTGCGTTCCGGCAAGCGCTTCCGCAGTCGGTCACACGTTCGGTACTCGACGAAGACCTTCCTCTCCCTTGTTCCAGCAGGCAGCGGAGGTTGTAGCACTCTCCTCGCGATTCCGGCAGCACAACGGCGTAGTACCGGAAGTAGAGGGGAGATCTCGCAGGGCTTCGCCTTATGCCGGAGCGAGTATGGTGGAGTATGAGAGAGCTATTAGTGGTCTAGGGATTAGACACACCAATTAGAAGGCTCTAAACCGAAGGGTAGGGCAATTAGAAGCTCTAAACCAAAACGGCTCTAAACCGGAGGCTTTGGCTAGGGTTTAGATTAGAGGATAGGAACTTGTGTGTCTAGAGGAGGAGGCCCTGCCCCTCCTTTTATCGGTGGAGAGGGCCGGCGGCCAAGGGGAGAGAGGGGAGTCCCTCCCCAACTCGGCCTAGGTGGTGCGCCGGCTTGGAGAGGAGGGACTCCTCCCCCAAGTCGGTTTCAATCTCCTCTTGCTTGTTTCCCTCAGTGACGTGCAGCGGGGTCCATGTTGTCCATGCGAGAGCGATGCTTGTTGGCTTGATTGCCGTGCGAGCTAGAGCCGACCATGTTGGAGAGCCAAGCCCGCCGCGCACTGGACTCCGAGGCCGCTTGCTTGCGTTTGTCGAGTACATCTTGCATCTTCACCTGCTTTTTGTGCTCTTCAATGAGGAGCAGATGGTATGCCATCAGTAGGTCCCTTGAGGCACCTATGGGTAGGATTTTGTTGCCCGCCACGGCTTCGCGTGCTTGGTTCTATCCTTCCTTGCTGAGGTGGATTACCCGATCGGCATCGGTGTCGTCATCGTTAGGCGGGAGGGATGGTTGCCCGCCGTTTCTACCCTGCGGGTTGAGTGGTGGCGCATGTGTACCTGTTTCTGCTGGTTGCTCCATGTCGCTTTGGATGACTGCGGCGCATTGGTAACGTCCGTAGGTTGGGTCGCTGCTGCCATAGCTTTCGGATCCAGAACCGTAGGTCCCTTCATCCGACAGAGGATCGCACAGATCTGAGTTGCAGCTGCTGCTGTCGTATGACGCATCTGTTGATGTCGTCGTGCGTCGCACGGGATGCGGATCCCACGAGTCGGGCCTGATTGATGGCAGTGGCACCCGCTATGGGAGGCGGAGAGTGTCGGTATGTCCCACTTGGAAGCAGAAGCTCCCAAATAGGATCTCGAGTCCGTCGCCTACGGGCTCGAATTCCTTCATGGTGGCTGGCGAGTGGGAGGTGAAGTCGAAAGCACTGAAGAGGAGATGGATCTCCGTCGCTGAAGAGGAAATGGCTCTCCGTCGTCGAGGAGTTGTAGATCACTTTGGTCGGGACCGTCACGATCGCACAATCAGCGCCCCTGATTCCCACAGACGGCGCCAATTGACGAGGTTTAATCTCGTCAATGCCCATTGTTATGAGCTTGGGTTTTAGAGAAGATGGGAGTGCTGGAGATCGCAGAACGGTTAACAGACAAGCAACCAGGGGACACGAGATTTACCTAGGTTCAGCCCCCTGGAGGGAAAACCCTACTCCTACTTGTCTGCTCTTGATTACGGCGAAACCGAAAATTACAAGGGTGCGCAGATGCAATCTGGCATGGAGGTGTGTATGCGGTGGTATGAGAGAGCCCTCCTCATCGTACCCTCCTAGCCTTTATATAGAGGTAGGCAGGTCCCGGGCACAGATCGAGTCGGTTACAGGTTTAGGGTTTGCCCCTTTGAATATTCTATCTTGTTCTAGTCTTGCTCTCCAAGGATCCGAACATGTCATGGGCTTGGGCCAACCGAAAATCTTCATGGGCCACGTATATTATCGTGGGCCTTCCTTGGGCTGGACTAGGTATGCTAAAGTCGTGTACCCATATGGTATAACCATGTCAACAGTCTTCGAGGGTAGTATTACCCAATTTATGTATTCGAAACAAGGGGAGCCAAAGAATACTTATAAGCCTTAACAACTGAGTTGTCAATTCAGCTGCACCTAGAAATTGTTCTTGCTCACAGTAGTTTACCAGTAGCAACAGTTTTGTAATAGTAAAAGTAAAGTAACAGCAGCAGTCGGACAAAAGCAATAATAACAGTAGTAGCAAACAGTAGGATTGGAGTGCGGTAGGCATAGGGATGGATGGACGGGCGTTGCATGGACAAGTCTAAACATGTAACTTCAAGATCTAGGGCAATTGTAGATAAATAAGATAAAGCATCCAAGCACTAAACAATCTTAGGCATGTGTCTCATATATATTCATACGTGCTCGCAATGAGAACTTGCACAACATCTTTTGTTCTGCCAGCCCGTTGCATCGGGGCCTCAAGGGAATCTACTGGCAATTAAGGTACTCTTTTTAATAGAGCACCAGAGCAAAGCATTAATACTTCGCGAACACACGTGATCCTCATATCACGGCCATCCCCTCAGGTTGTCCCAATTTCTATTACTTCGGGGCCTTTGGTTCCGGACAATAATATGTGTACACAACTTGCAGATAAGACCAAAAACAATACTATCATCATGAATCAATAACATGTTCAGATCTGAGATCATGGCACTCGGGCCCTAGTGACAAGCATTAAGCACAAGTTGCAACAAAGTCAAATAGCACAAATAGAGATACCAGGCACCATGCCCTAACAATCTTTATTCGATTACATGATAGAACTCATCCAATCCCTACCATCCAGATAGCCTACAACAGGGATTACTCACTCATGGATGAGGGAAACATGGATGGTTGATGGAGAGGCATCCGTGATGATGATGGCGATGATCCTCTCCAAATTTCCTGGCGAGGTGCGAGGATTTTCTGGTTCCGAATCGCGGTTTCTGGTGGTGGCGGCGGCGCGAAACTCTTTCTGGGAAAACGTCGAACCCCCCTGAGTTTTTAGGTCAGAAGGCAACTTATAGGCGAAGAGGGAGGCCGAGGGTACCTGAGGCGGCCACACCCCCCTGGACGCGGCCAGGGGTGTGGGCCCCCTAGAGCCCCACTCCGTCTCGTATTCTGGCTCCGTGAGTCTTCTGGTGAAATAGGATTTTTGGCATATTTTTCCGGATTTTTCCTGATAGTTGATTTTCTGCACAAAAAGTAAACACTGAGGTAATTCTGCTGAAAACAGCGTCAGTCCGTGTTAGTTGTATCCAAAACACATAAGTTTAAAGGAGAAACAATAGCAAAAGTGTTCGGAAAAATAGATATGTTTTGGACGTACCAATACCAATTACACCTACACTCTACACCAACAAGATGTTCAAAGACATCACGGATGCACACAACCAAGGGAGAACTAAAAAGTGATAAGAAGAAAATAGAGACCCTGTCGTGGTGATGAACCACACGCAACAACAACACTCTAACCACCTCCGAAGAGAATACCCAAACTAGAAACAACGTTCTCCAAAAGAAACGCCTCCAAGAAGAACAATGCACGATCGTTGTTGTTGTTCGGTCGTAGATCTTAGGTTTTCATCCTGGAGAAATATCGGGGGGATGACCCCCGGGTGGAGTAAGACAGGCCTAACTGGTCGGCTCCAGAAGTACCTGGCCGGATGGCCGCAAGACAAAGGACTCGCAGCGAGGTTGACCGCTCCAACCAGTCCGCCCTCAAGCTTTCCTGGCTGGCTCATCTAGCCGGATGACCAGAAGAACCGGCTGGGTGGCCGTTTCCACCCGGCCGCCCCAGATTCGGTGGCAAGGATACGAAGGGGGTGATGCTCCTTGCTGAATACGCCTCTCGCTCCTCGCATCACCAGATAGGCTAGCTACGCCCTGATGGCGTTACAAGACAACCGCACTGAGCTGGGGCAAAGCTGGAAGCGGAGCGTAGCGTTGTCAGCTGACCGTTAAAGCGCCGGATGACGATCAAAGCACCGGCCTTGGGACAATGTAGCACTGTCCCCCTTGTACTGAAGAGCTGACTGGGTCCTGGTCCACTGGCTGGACCCTGCCAGCCGGCCCACTTTATAAACCCAAAGCCCAAACAGTAAACCTTAAAGCCCACATTGTAACATGCCCCTCCCAGCCAGTATATAAAGGAGCGTAGAGCAAGGGTTCATGGCAGATTAAGATCTCTCTAGTTCATCTTCTTTCTCTAGCTTGACGATATGAAGCAACACCATAGCAAGCAACTACGACTTGCAATGCCAACAATCTATCAAACAACAGGCAATAGGAGGTGTCCACGACAATATAGGGATGTAAGGAATATAACTGATACGGAAACTAAAGCATCGCAATACAAATAGTAATAAATCAATAGGAGGAAATAAATATTAAAATGCAAAATATATAGAGTTCGGCAAAATATATAAAGACTGAAATGCAAAATAGTAGTAAATCAATAGGAGGAAGTAACGACCTCGGCTATTGCTTTTGACCTTGGCCAGATTTAGGGTAGCTCGCGAGAGTTCTAGCCGGAGTAGAAAAGTTTTTGTTTTCGTCCAGAGTACGACTACATCACCCACGAGAATCTGCTCTCGTTAACCGCTTTGGAATCTTCGAGGGTGAGTTTCTCTATTGACTCGTTGCTACAATCTAGTAGATAGATCTTGGCTTGTATGTTTGCATGCGGTAGAAATTTTTTGTTTTCCATGCTACGAACCCCTACACATGGTAGATTCAGATCCCTCTAGTTTATCTTCTTCCTCTAGCTTGACGACATGAAGTAGCACCATAGCAAGCAACTACGACTTGCAATGCCAACAATCTATCAAACAACAGGCAATAGGAGGTGTCCACGACAATATAGGGATGTAAGGAATATAACTGATACGGAAACTAAAGCATCGCAATACAAATAGTAATAAATCAATAGGAGGAAATAAATATTAAAATGCAAAATATATAGAGTTCGGCAAAATATATAAAGACTGAAATGCAAAATAGTAGTAAATCAATAGGAGGAAGTAACTGACCTCGGCTATTGCTTTTGACCTTGGCCAGATTTAGGGTAGCTCGCGAGAGTTCTAGCCGGAGTAGAAAAGTTTTTGTTTTCGTCCAGAGTACGACTACATCACCCACGAGAATCTGCTCTCGTTAACCGCTTTGGAATCTTCGAGGGTGAGTTTCTCTATTGACTCGTTGCTACAATCTAGTAGATAGATCTTGGCTTGTATGTTTGCATGCGGTAGAAATTTTTTGTTTTCCATGCTACGAACCCCTACACATGGTAGATTCAGATCCCTCTAGTTTATCTTCTTCCTCTAGCTTGACGACATGAAGTAGCACCAGGGCAAGCAACTACGATTCGCAAGGCCAACAATCTATCAAACAACAGGCAATAGAAGGTGTCCACAGCAATATAGGGCTGTAAGGAATATAACTGATACTGAAACTAAAGCATCGCAACACAAATAGTAATAAATCAACAGGAGGAAGTAAAGACTAGAATGCAAAATAGGTAGAAACGAGGAGTTTCTTGGCTCGATCGCTCGCTCGCAAGCAGCCGGTACCCGGTTCCGGGTGTGAGTTTGTTTTCCGACCTGTTTTTTTTCTTACAAGAACCTTCCAGCCCTTTTGATTTTTTTCTTTGATCCAATTACTAAATAATAATTTCTAAATAGCTGGGCAAGATCGTTCATTTCTACAATATAATTTCCTGCGGCTGCACGGAGGGTCGAATGACATGCATATATACACCTTTAGTACGTCCAATTCATCATATAGTACCAACGAGTAGATCGAGCAGCTATATGTACCTTGCACATCTCTCGGCTTCTTGGATAAAAATTGGTTCGCTCCGGCATTGATTATTGCCTGGTCCCTCGGCTTGTTCAAAAAAAAATGATTGGTACGAATCACCAGATCCGAATAAAAAAAAGAAATAAAGCGTGGAGTCAATAAATTATACAGCAATGACAGGATTTTTCCAAACGCCAAACTGAACTTCTTCAATAATGGTCCGCAAGTTCAGAGTTTAATCTTGTTTTCTGGCCATGACTTTTTTCTGTAAAGGAACCCTGTAATTACCTTTTTTTTTCCTTCATAAATAAATCAAAAGAAAGGAAAAGAATATATCTGAAATGACACAATTGCAACTGCAGCTCTATTTACCAATCTAGAAGTAGGCACCAGCTGAGGAAACACTTGGGAAATTCATAAAGAGGCACAAGCTATTTACAACAAATCCAGGAAACCCATTGCGGGCGGGCAAAAAAAAAACATTTACTTGTGGAAGCTAAAAACAATTGTCATTATGTCACCACAAGCCACGCTGTCCTTACCGCTCATTGGCATGTATGAAATGAAGCTACATATATGGAGTTCAGATAAAAATCCTCAGTCTGACGTGCTCCAGATGCTCCGCTACCTGCCTCTGCACATCTTCCTCCAATTCATTGTGCCTACTACGCAGACGAATCTCCCTGAGGTTTGCGAGGACTTGCAGCCCAGAAATTTCCTTCAGGTCGTTACAACTGAGAACTCGTAGCAGCTCGAGCCTAGGCATCGCGCCTTCTTCAAACAACATCGATTGGAGATCAGTTAAGTGGAAAAGCTGCAGCACCACGAGACTCGGGAAAGATGGGTTTTGGAAATGGAGCTGTTTCCCGTTGAACGACCAAGAGTTCAGTCGTAGAACTGCAAGGTTTGGTAGCACCCCAAGGGCTTGTATGGCGTCTTGCTTCAACTGAGAATGCTCCAGTGTCAACTTGGAGAGATTCTGGAACCGATGGATCCATGCGGTCATTCTGACTAGACTGCCCAACAGCTTGAGACTCTCGACGCACCTTGGTGGCAACAAACCCTCGCCCCAAGAACCATCCAACTCATCATCCCAAATATTTTCAGTTCCAACGGACAAAGATCTAAGTTGTTTGAGACTGGAAATGGCAGACCAGAACACCATACTGTTTTCGATCGTGACACCAACCACTCCAAGCTTACGCAGCTGAGTAAGCTCTTGGAGCTCTTTTAGAGCAACATTTCCCTTGCCCTCTAAAATATTGACATGACGTAGTGTCTGCAGGGCCTTCAGTTTCCTGATCCCTCGAGGAATTTGAACACCATGCGGCTTATCTAACCCTTGAAACTGTCGTACATTAGCCATACCAAAGCGGTGTAGGTTGACTATATCAGACCTGTTCAAATCATCATCCACAATCTGTGGTCTCAAAAGAAGAGGACCTGTAGACATCAAAATGCCACATGATCCAGTCATAAGTGTGAAAATGTTACAAGTGTACATGCTGTACTTGTAAAATATGTCCTCCTCATCGTATGTCATTCCTCCATACCAACGACCAGTTGCATGAAAGTGTTGTAGCTTCCGAAGCTTGGTGATTGTTGATGGAAACTTAAATATATGTGTACCTCTAACATCCAATGCTTGGAGGTGCCTCAAATTCCCCAAAGAATTTGGCAGGCTATAAATGTTGCCACATCTTCGTAAAGAGAGGTACTTGAGGTGAAGGAGCTGCCCGATTTGATCAAGATGATGGTCTTTTAATCCTATTGTGTCTTCCAAATCGAGCACTCGGAGGAACCTCATCTTGTCGGAGATAAAAAAGGGTCTCCACTCTCCAAACACGGTTAATGATCGTACATGCGACAAGTCCAGCATGCTCATCAACACATCTTTATCCCTTTTCCAGTTGCTTCCTATGACAAGATGACGTATTGGACCTTGTGTACTGTTCAAACAATATCCATCCTCCAGTGTGAAAACAAGGTTTTCCTCCCTAGCCTTTGAGATACAAATTTCACGGATCATATCATGAAGTTGGCAAGAACTGATTTTCCCATTGTAACGAGTTAACCCTTCACCTGGCTGGATCACACCCCTATCCAAGAGCTCATCAAAGTACCTGCGACCAAGTTCCTCTGCAGTCACTCCATGCATATCCCTTAAGTAACCCTCATGATCCACCTCCTCACCAAGCGACCCAAAATAATTCTGTGGTCTTCAGGAAATATGGAGAGGTATAAAAAAACAGACTTGAGATGGTATGGCAAACCATCATAGCTCCTCATAAGAATTGTCTTTATTATCCTAAGTTCAGGGTTTATCTCCAATTCAACACTAATACTATCATTCATCTTCCTCCATTCAATAGCAGTTTTTGGCTTAGTGGATAAAAATCCACCTATAGTTGATATTGCAAGGGGAAGACCATGACATTTCTTTAGGATAACTCTTGCTTGCTCCATCATGGCAGGGACTAAATCATTTTTTTTAGTTTTGTCCTTGAATACCTGCAGAGGACATAATTAAACCAAGTTAATTATTTGGATTAAATAATAAATGTTGCTACATTAAGAACATGAAATATAATGGATTTGTTTGTCCAAGCTTCAGCTAGTGACTTCTGGAAGGTGAAGCCCTGACCCTAAAGATTAGGGACATGAAACTGAAATTCCCATTTTCAGTCTTTAATTCTAACTAGAAAGGTGTGTCAGGCAATAATTTGCACTACAAGACTTGTTTGTATTTGTAATTGTATTTTATAATTATTTGATTTCACAATCAACTATTATTCAATTTAAGTCACTGCTAAATTATTTGACATGTACATTGCCTCTGAACATAATTATACTTTGCCAAACATCTTCCTATAGGTTGTTGGTAACTTGGTATGGACATTGATGTGTGGGACAACTAAATATTAAGTGCATCGACGTCCGCAGCCCAGTGTGCAAAGGAGTTTCTTACTATTTCAGTTTCCCAATGGTGACTAGCATTTTACCAATATTGTTTTTAGGATTTCTGCACCAAAAATTAAATTCAGAGATTCATGGCTCGGTAGTACCATTCTTTATTATCTTCTTCACCCACCCCATCTCACTAATAAAAAATATTGTAAATACAATCTCATTCTCCCATATGCTTCGACACATTTGCTCATTTTACTCTAATTGTGTCACTTTACCCCTATAATAATGTAATCATAGGTGTATTTAAAAAAAATTATCTCTCACTCTCGTGATATTATTTTTATCAAGCCTATGTTTTTGTTCATTGACTTATGGTTTTCTAGGACAACTAAATTTCTATTGTTATGTATTTGACATATCGTTTGTTTGCTACTTTTCTTTTCTAAAACATTCACTCCCATCATATTTCATATTCACACAAACCAATTAAAGATTAAAGTCCCTGAGGTAAGATCATTGTACTGATTGAAGAAGCCATATCAGATTGAACTCTTATACTTTTTGAGCCTACATGAAATGGGATCCATGTCCTCAGTTGCAGAGGTCAGGCTGATGAATCTCCAGCGTTAAATACTGATTCTAGCTAGATTGATGAACCTACTAACTACTACTCAATTGTTTTCTTTGTTCTCTTGGTTGACCCTGATTTCAAAGTAACGCACATGATGCATATCGTGTAGAACTAAAACTATGGATACAATGATTCATCATGGTAAAAGCCACGGTTTGGACTGAATACCAACTGGGGATATCAATGTTCTATTTCTTCCATCAAATCTGGGCCATACTTTTTGTTCTGTTAAATTTTAACCATACGTTTTCCATTGATTTAATAATATAATTGATGTTGGAATCCCCTTTTATTCCTATTTACATATTAAAATATGAACTTGAAAGTCCCTGCATATGGAGTGTTAACTAAGCATTTATATTTATATTTTTCTGGGTGTACAGCAAACATGTTTTCTTGGCATCGAAGACACATGTGTTCTGCTGGCACCATAGCCTCCAAATTACCTTCGCATGTGTGAATTGTTCCGATATTTTAAAATGCAAATCTTGTTTTACAAAGTAAAAACATATGAGCTCAGAGCAATATTTGTAGTCATATTGAGATTATTTATGAAAAAGCCAAATCACCATTGAGAATCAATATCTCAAATTGTCTGCCCTCTGAAATACTCCCTCCGTCCCATGATATACAACTTGCCAAAACATCTTATATTGTGGGACTGAGGGAGTAGTAGAAAACTGTGGCGTTTATGTTGAGCGCAGTGGACATTTTTGTAGATCTAATACTTTTGTTTGTACAAGACTAATAGAGTTTCAATGTTTGTTTTCAAGCAGCTCTTAAACTTCTTCTGAATTGAGAAAAATGTCAATCTTAGCATCGAAATAGAACTAACATCACGTGCAAAAATTTATATTGAAGGGAATAAAGGATATTAGTGATGAAAGTACCTTCTTTAAGAAAAGGTCAAATGCAGCATCATCTTCCAAACCTTTAATACTATACATGATTCCGTAGTCTCCTGAACAATGTTCGGCAATAGTTTTTTCTCTTGTGGTGACTATTATTGTTCCAGCATTATCCAAACACCCTTTGACCAGCTCCCATTCAGAAGTGGATGATATATCATCAAGAACGACAAGGCACTTTTGTGATTTTAGTAGCCGAGCTAACTCCTCCTTCAACGCTTCAAGTTCCATCACTGCTATGCTTTTCTTTTGCACTCCTGTGGTTGTTGCTCCAGTAGGATCTTCTTGAATACTTTTCTGAAGTTGGAAGGCCAAACCTCTAAGGAGTACTTCAGGGTTAAATGGACGTAATGCAGTGGCCCAAGCATGTCTCCAGTCACTGAGTTGTTTGCATCGGTATATGCTTCGGACAAGAGTTGTTTTTCCAAGACCCCCCATTCCCCAAATTGAGATCACCTTACAGCCTTGATTGTTGACTGGTTGACCAACTAATCTGATGACATTAGATTTGTCAGTTTCTCGGCCAATGAGCACTTCATCATCCAATGCTAGTGTCCTGCTGCGACCAAACTTCTTTCCAGAAGTTGGATTACAAACTTTATCTTCATTTGCATTCTTAGGTCGTTGATACTCCTCTTGTATTTCACTTGTGGGCAATGCTGTTTTATTCTCAGAAGTAGTAACTTTGCTTGAGTCGTGTATGGGCTCAACAGAACATGATGCACACATATCCTGAACAAAAAGATGCATGGGAACTTTTTTACTTGTACTCTACAAATTTTGCATCTAGATTGCCTGCTTATCTTTCAAATTCTAAGGATTTTCAAGTTTACATTTTACATATGACCAGCAAATTGTCCTTTTTTAGATAATGACCCGACAACCTACCTAACTTGTATTCATTAATATGGAAATAGCATTAATCAGTATTCTTTAATGACTAATATCTACTTACACATATGTAAAGAGTGCAAAATGTACATATTAGCAATATACTCTCATGGAATATTGATAATGCCTTCCTTATGAAGCGGTAACACTAGGTATGTTACGCAAAATTAATGGGTTATATTAATTTGACTCTGTATTAAAATTATCAAATTTAATAAGACAACTTGCTGCATATTTCATAAAATATGACTAGGTAAAAGTTTAGATAATGACCAGCAAATTGTCCTTATTTAGATAATGACCCAACGACCTACCTACTCCCTCCGGTCCGGTTTATTAGGCACGCACGCAGTTTAAGAACAACTTTGACCAATAATTTTGGTCAATAAATTTTACATAATATGTTATAAAAATTATACCATTGGATTCATCTTCAAAAGTAGTTTCCAATAGTATATTTTTGGGACATATATTGTATATTTTATTGGTCAAAATTAATGGTCAAACATTTTCTTAAACTACGTGCTTGCCTAATAAACTGGACCGGAGGGAGTAACTTGTATTCATTAATATGGAAATAGCATTAATTAGTATTCTTTAATGACTAATATCTACTTACACATATATAAAGAGTGCAAAATGTACATATTAGCAATATACTCTCATGGAATATTGATAATGCCTTCCTTATGAAGCGGTAACACTAGGTATGTTACGCAAAATTAATGGGTTGTATTAATTTGACTCTGTATTAAAATTATCAACTTTAATAAGACAACTTGCTGCATATTTCATAAAATATGACTAGGTAAAAGTTTAGATGGAGTATCGATAAAAGGGAACATGAAATGGAAGATTTATACAAACCAAATATAATACATAAACATGCAGTTTATAATTGATTTCGATCAGCTCGCTGAGGCCCACCTTCAGTTTCTCCCTCTCAATGGCAGCAAGCTCTGCTTCCTTGATGCCAAGCATTACCACATCAGGACCAGCCATGCTGACCCGCTCCTCTGAATTGATCTGTAATTAAAATTAAATGAAAGAAAAAAGAATGAGTCATCCATAAAGAAAAGGAAACAAACTGATAGCAAAAGCTTACTAGATAAAGAGTTACCTCCTTGTGGAACAGATAAAGAGTTTGATCAGACGACAACTGCTTGAGCTCGGAAACTTGGTATGGCTGCTCTGTGCACAAGCTAGCAATTTCGGCTTGCTGTGTAGAAACTATGATTCTGCTTCGTTTCTGGTTGTCAGGGAAAAATCTTTTGATGCAAGACCACTCAACTATCGTGGACAGGTCATCAATCACAATCAGGTAGCTACTGTCATTCACTTGAGTGTCGAACACATCAATCATCTCACTTTGGCTCATGTTCTCCATCTTCATCAGAACATTGCTCCCTATGGTTTCCTTTTTCCGTTTCTCTCCAAGATTCTCAGGGAAAAATTCGTAAAACTGCCTCACAAGGTTGTGGATGAACTCTTGTGGATTGAAAGGATGAGTCAATCTAACCCATGCTCGGAATCCAAAGTTTGAGCCTATGGTCGGGTCATCGTAGACCTCCTGGATGGCAGACGTCTTCCCGAGATCACCGGCTGTACCCCACACCGCGATTACCCTAAGGTCCTGACAGTTGCTGCTAATCAGCTGGTAGAGGTTCACCTCTGATGATTTTTCGTGGTCCAACGCAGCAAGTCTTGCCTCGTTGATGCCAAACAATGCGGCGGTGGCAATGCTGGCCTGCTCCTCTGCCGTGGTAGGCTTGGATCCTGAGCTCTCGTCGATGAGGCGGTAGCGCAGGTTTCTGTTGCTCACGTCCTCAACCTTGGCCCTCAGCTCCTTGATTTCCTTGGCGATGCGGTGCCGCTCTCCCACGGTGCGCAGGCTGCGCCACCAAGACTTGCTCTTCTCGGAGAGGAGCGAGAAGTCCATGAGGCTGTCCTCCACGTTGTAGGCGAGGTCGCGGACATGCTTCACCCAGGTGGCCAGCACCTTCCGCTGGCCGCGCTCCTCGTCGGCAGCCATCAGGAAGGACTGCATCATCTCAAGCTCATCGGCGATGAAGGCGACGTCGCCCTCCACGCCGAGCTGCAGCGCGACCTCCTCCGCGGCCTTGGACCTGGCGTAGCCCAGCGCCCCGACCAGCACGGACTTGCCGATGCTCACCACCGTCGCCTCCATGGCTCGCTGATGGTGTTGCTGTTGGTGGCGTGGCAATGCTTGTAGACCTGCTGGATGGAGAAAATGGGGATCTAGCCAGGTGCTAAATGCTCGATCCAGACCGGGCGGTTGGGGAGAGTAATTGGAGCGAGTGACCACTCTTGTCGTCCTTGTGTAAATGGTGCCAGACTGAGTGAAAGTGACTCCTCGTCCTTGTGTAGATGATGCTAAATAATAATGGATACTAATTCACTAAGCAACTGCTAAATAATTGAGATTAATGGCGGAGCTTAGAGGGTGTGGACATACCGCCATCCTCTAGTTCGCCGAACACCAACAGCGGTGCCAATGGGAACCACCGCGGCCTCCTAGATCGAACCACCGCCGCCGCACCAGTCGCAATCGCGATCTGGTCGACGTCGCCGCCGCCAATCGAACAGCCCAAGGTTCGCCGCTGCCGCCGCGAATCGAACTGCCCTAGCCCGACGTTTGTCTCCCATCGCACCCAGCCGACGTCGCCCACACCTCGACACCACGACGCGCCCCGAACTCGCGCGGCGGATCTCCACCGGCGCCGCCACCAGCGCATCCATCAAATGGTACGGGGAGACGACGGAAGGAAGACAGACAAGAGCGAGGGGATTTTTTTTTTTTTGAACGGGACGAGGGGATTTGGGGGCCCGTTTGCAGCATGCTTGAACAAAGTGTATTTTCACTGGTATACGCTTTCTGTTCCTAGAAGAGGACTCCTCATATTTTACGTGATTCGCGATGCTAGCAAGGTGCTTTACGGTACTCCATCAACATTTTTTTTTATTTAATCCGTTACTTAAATTTGTCTAGATTTAAATATATCTAGTTTTATCCGGATTTTAAGTTCCATGAAAATTACAACTGAGTTCTTTGCTATGGGAACAACCCAACCCTTTTTTTAGATAATTATAGAAAGCTATTTTTTTGTTGTTTCTGTCAAACTATAAATCGATAAAATAATTGCCAAATAATTTATGCTACATGATCGACTCGCTACTATCTATGTAGATTCTATGGATTGTTAATTTTGTATATTTTAAACTGTAATCTTTAATTTGATTTTAATTTTGAAAAAGGTCAGCATAGGTAACCGAGACGTTACCCATGGTGAGAGCTCCGGCCATGGAGTTGTAGGCTAGACCAAGCCCGGTGATGATGTAGTCCACGAGCTGGTCGTCGGTGGCCATGACATTGGCAAGGCCCTTCATCTCGTGCATATAGGTCGCCGCCAACATGTCTCCCTTATGCGTGGACAGCAGCTGTCGATGGATATGCCTCACGTTCGCACGAGTTTGGGCGTCGAACATGGTGTGGACAGCATCCTAGACGGCCGCCAGCATCTTGCAGCCAATAAGTTGGCACGCCATGTCCTTCTCCATGAAGAAAAGCAGAAGGTCGAGTACCTTCTGATCTTGCCCCCACCACCGTGTGTACTTGGGGTTGAGGACGGTCTCCCTAATACCAAGTCAAAAGTAGTGTTTAGACTCTAATACCAAGTCAAAAGTAGTGTTTAGGGTTTCATGGTAGACAACGTGCCTCCACATCTCTTCTGCATATACTTACATATATTACATATACACGAGTATAGTTATTACAAATACAATACGTATATATGACTGATTCTTAATAACTGTCTATTTTTATTCCTATTAGTGTTGTTTTCCAATGTTCGAAACTTAGGTCTACTAGGGAAAAACTATTATACTGCATCCGTAATCTGGATCGAAGGTATTAGTGTGAGAAACCACGAGGCTGCTGCCATTAGTGTGTCGTGAGCCAGATTGCTGCACGATGAAGCAAAAGGTGACTTGTGAGGAGCTTCGCGACCTTGAGGTCGGCTACGGTCATGACTACATCAACTACGTGTTAGGAATGATGTCCTAGAGGTGTAACCCAGAATTCGGCTTAGAACTAGTTGTATGTGTCACTGCAATTGTTACAGGTGTGAAACCACATACTTGTATCTATCTCTATCCGGTTTGTCCTTAGTCGTTTGAGGTTGGGAGGAAAAACCATTGCCGAGACTAATTTGTAAACCGGAAGATGATAATGTTTCACGTGTCATGTGCATGGAGATGTTATCCGTTTTACATTGGCTAGTCAGAAGAGGTACGATAGCCGGACCGATCCAAAGGTCAGTAGGACGTGAGCACACTGTCATATGCTCCGACTAACACAATGGAATCCTTAGACCCGAGGGGATCGCACGATATGAGTTGTGAAAAGGACGGCTTTGACTCCATCTAAGGCTCACCATAACCGGGAGTAATAAGGGTGATCTTGGGCCGACTTCGAAGCAATCTGCGTGACGTGGATCAGCCAAGACGGAATTTGCCTCACCAACTCGGAGAGATATTCTCTAGGCCCTCTCGTGTGATATGATTCAGAAACATGGCCATGCGCTGCTCGATCAAGTGTTGATCGAGATAGTCCGACTTAGTAAAGCCGAAGGGAATCAATTATCACTGCAACAAGAAGAGAGTTAAACCGGCACTAGGATGATGGAATATCCCATGGGGTTTATCACCAATATCGTGAGGCAAAGGGACATAGACGGATCGTCACATTGAGGGCACTTGCGTAAACCAGGAGTCGACAAGACTTATTAGAGGCCGCTGCCGATTATTAGCTCTGGTCGGAATATCACTGAGCTACGACTATGACTAAAGGATTACTAAGTTGTGTCCGGCTTACCGTAAGCCTGCGGGATCAGACACTTAAGAGAGTGGGACTAGGCGGATGCTGATCCGACTATCATAAGCCGGCAATTTTGACTTGTTCGGACAAGGACATGTGTCAATGGGTTGGACCCACTTTGACTAGGGTTAGGGTTTAGGACCGGAGGACACAAGTGTTGTGTGCCCTCACCTACTCGCCTATATAAAGGAAGGTGGGTGACGGTGGACAGGTAGATGATCCAGTGGTACTTACTAGGGTTTTGCTAGACTTGTCAATTCCCACCTTTCATGTCTCGTGGCGGCAAGACGGAGACTAGTATCTCACTTGCTTCTGTTTCACCTTGTACGTGTGTGAGACAGTAGAGACACCACATATGCGGTGCTCGTCGCGGCGACGTTGGGTGGCGAAGTTGGAGGAGCATCGGAGCTGGCGACGAGGTGGTCCTAGGATCGAGCAGTTCGCCGGAGCCGGACGAGAAAAGGGAACCGTACGGCATCACCATGACGCGCTTCCTTAACTTCCGCACCTGCGCGTCAGGAGGTACGAGCTATTGCTTTTGACCTTGGCCAGATCTTAGGGTAGCTCGCGAGAGTTCTAGCCGGAGTAGAAAAGTTTTGGTTTTCGTCCTGGCTCTGCGTGTTGCCTAACACCATGTTCCACACTGAATGTTAACCGTGTTCGGACTATAAGGATATCTATCCAAAACACTATTGTTAGAGTATTACTCGTATAGATAGATCCTGCCAGTTATATGCGTTCGCGTAGAAAGAATTTGTGATTTCTGCTCCAAAACTCTTCAGCTGCGCTACGCTAGAATATTACTTTTAATTTCCAATATTAACGTATAGAAAATACCAGACATGCTATTTCTCTTTTCTTTTTCCTCGAACATCAGGAGCACGCAGTTAGTTACAAATATTACTCCCTCCGTTTGGAAATATAAGATGTTTTAGGTTTGTGAAGGAGATGTATTAGTGTCTAGGTTCATTGAACATATACAGGGTGGCCCTCGCATATGCGAGGGAATCATCTTTACCTTTTCAAATATACCCTCGAATCAATTCAAGGGAATAATATGGTTTTGTAGTCCACATAAATAGATAGATGTGGGAACTTCATATTATGGTTTGACTTGTAATTTATTGATATTTTCTCTTACAATTGGCAAATGTGTTAATCATATTTCTATTAGGATAGGACTCTTGATCTATTTAAATAGGTAATACAATGTTTGCTTTACTAAGATTGAAATTGTAAATATTTTAACTTGCTTACTTGCCTGTGGAACATTTTAACTGCTTAACTCATAAAAGTAGGGCATACATTGGTTCAACATCCCACCTTTTCAATGTTCATGCTTGCCACCTTGATAATACGCCAAGGTGTGGGGAAGAAGTGTAACCATGGAATAACCTCCTATATGTAGTTTATATTTCGTCTTTATTAGGAAGATGCATTGTTCGAGTCATGCCAATAAGTTCATCTCTCTCATGGGACTGGCGCAACCATGGGGATTTACTCCATGGAGCCAAGCTTTATGTATCATATTTCCATGCCTTATTTTTTTTTTTTGAAAGGAATGCGGTAGGGAATCCCCTACAGCGAGTTTTTTTTTTAAATAATAAGACCCCAAATCTGTATCCGTGAGGACTTGAACCTGGGTGCATGTAACACCCTCAGAATCGACTCTATGCAAGTTTTAGCGAAACTCGCCAAACCCGCATAGAAGCGATTCAAAGGTGCCCACCAGGCACTTTCGTGCGGGTGGAAAACAAAGTAATAACATTACACAACAGTCCTCGATGGGACCCACAGAACAGATATATACAACAGCGACTCAAAGAGTCAAGAATACAGATATATATACAAAGATCCAAATCACCTTGAAAATGATAGAGCGTCCAGCTACGGACAAGATGCAAATGGGGCTAAGAGCCCTGAAGAATAACCAATGGCGTCCATAACCCTGCCTGTGCCAAGCGGAAGGGTAACCACGCTAACGGCGTCGATCCCAAAACCTGCTTAAACACAAGGGTGCCGACAAAGGGCAAAGGAAAAGAGGAGCGTCGATCGAGGCCAAGACACGGCGAGGCTAGAATTGGCCCCTCGCCACATAGGTATGGTGGATCGAAAGGCAAAGATGCACTAAACAACCTATAGAGACTCGATACAACTGGCGGCTATCAGAGAGGGGTGAGAAAGACCTATTCGGATCCAACCTGATACTATCATCAAACAAACCCATCCTGGCGTTTCCCCCTCGAGACCAAACGAGGAAGTCAACCGAGGAACTCACACAGTTGGCAGTTTTACTTATTCGATTATCGCAAAGCAATTGCTAGTCGTTTAGATAATCATCCTGATAAAGTAAGCAGTGGGCACTTTTAGTTAACCATTCCATGATAGTTGCAACTCTTACTAGTCAGACACAATTAGCATGAGATAACCCCAAAACCCAGCAGTTGTTGGTACTTTTAGGTAGCCATTCCGTTGTAGTGAAGCTGATTACTAATCATATCGGATACAAGTCCATTTATAACGATAAACTTTAGTTATAGTTGTCTATGATCAACAGCATGCTCCAAGTCGTCCATAATCGCGGACACGGCTTCTCGAAAAGATTTAACCTGCGAGGTGCACCAAAGTATCCACAGCACTTGACCCTTTTGCGGATCGGTTAACATACACCCATCGGTATGTCGGCGGGGCCTAAGTCATGACGTTCCCGGACCCAAAAGCAAGCGGGGCCACCCCTAAGTACACCCTAGCAAGTCGGCCGGTCTCGAGACGGACTTAGGGTTTGCGACAATGGTCAGAACGACGAGATCCCTAATCGGGGGCATCGATACGCGAAAACATTCCGCTTACCTAAGCGATGCAGTGTGCTCCTCGCACAAACGTAAATAAAGCGGTAAACATGGCATAAGTACAGATAGTAAATAAAACCTCAAACTAGTTTGTGGCCCCAAGACAATACTTTGAAATCAGGTAATAATCAATGGGGGCCCATATCTCCCCTTTGTGGTTAAGCGCTCGATCTCGGAACAGTGTCAAGAACTCGGGTCCTACGGGACACAAGTGGGCGGTCGGAAATCAAAACTTACCTATCACCCACCGATGCCTCTGCTTAATTCAATTTTAGTTGTTAAACAGGAATTAAAGTGAAACAATAATTAAAGCCATGATCATCTCCAACATCAACATGCGGCTTTACATCAACAACTGTGGCATAACGACATGCGGCACTTGAGCAAGCGACTCTGACGCAAGTCAGCTATCTACCAAACAACCGGTAATAGGAGGTGGCCATGGCAATATAAGGCTGCAAGGGATATCAAGGGTACGGAAACTAGAGCGCAACACGAGATAGCAATAGCAATAGATCAGGGAGGAAGTAAATACTATAAAAGTAAGATAGGTAGAAAGGGAGATGCTGCTTTGAAAACATTGCGAAGGTTCAACGAAGATCGGGCGAGCTCACATCAACTCAACGGCCTTATCCGCGAAGAAGCAAAACTCTAGAAGAAACACCGGATGCGATATTTAATGCTACGGCAAAAGATCGGCATGCTTATGATATGATGCATGACATGGCAAAGATGCGGTGCAATTAGGTCATATTAAGCGGATCCGGGGTCCCGACATTTAATTAGATGGTTCAAGTTGTTTAAAAACCCCGCAATTTAAATGTTGTTTAACAGGCAGAAGATAGTACCGGGTTCGCTACACAAATTTAAATGAGGCCAATATGAGACTAGCTTTGCCCGCATATGGGCCCATATTTAATTATTAGGTGAATCGGCATAAGGCCCCCAAACCACACAAATATGCATGCGAGATGAACAATTAATATGCAACAAGTTGTTATTTCATTTATAAAATAGGGCTCGAGAAAGGGGTTCACACATTAGGGGTCTCGACGATCTTGGGTCTCCGGGGTTCGGGGTTCGACGGAACGTTCTCGGGTAGCGGGGTAGGTCTTGGCGCATTCGCGATGGTCGGGCCATGTTGACGGTCATGGCGTTCGGGATGAAGCACTTGTCGCACCGGGGTCTCGGTGTCCGGGGTGAAGTACTCGGCGTCCTCGAGGGAGTACTAGTCGCACATGTGGTTTTCGAGCTCCATGACGATGATCTTGTCGCTTCGATGTCGGGGTCTTGAAATCCGGAAAGAAGGCCTTGTCGCCCTTGGGTGAAGAACTTGTCATCCCGAGGGTCCGTGGCTTCGGCGGGACGTTCTATGGATCCGGGTCAAGAACTTGGTGTCCGGGGTGAAGTACTCGGCGTTCCGTGTCGGCCTTGGCGGTATCGGGTTCGGTCTCCGGATCCGGCACGGTCTTAGCGTTCCGTCTTGTGTCGATGGCGAACTCGGGCTCGATCCGGGTCCCGGATCCTTGAGGCGATCTTGGCGTTCGGGCATCTTCGGTCCTCGTCCGGAGGGTACTTGTTGTATCCGGTCTTGATTGTCCGGAAGGAGGTCTTGGCGTGCCTAGAATTGTCCTCGTGGTCATTCCTTTAGATCCAGCCGATCTTCGGGTTCCACAACTCTCGGTGTGGGTTTTCCTCTGTCGATGAAGATCTTGACGAGCTCTCCGTTAAAAGACGGTTGTATCGAGCGAACAAACGCCACGAGGAACCCGTGTACTTGTTCCAAACATGGCGAGCATGGTGGCCCGGGCCCAGGAGAGGAGGGTGGCCCAGCCTCGCGTGCGGCGGCCTCATGGACGCAGCGGGCGGGCGATGGGGAGGCGATGGCGCGGTTCTTTGGGCGACAGCCGGCGGAGGGCCCGGGAAGACAGCGGATCTTGGCGGAGGCGAGGTCCACGTGAGGAGGCTCGGCGAGGCGGCCATGGCGAGGCGGCGAGCTCGACAAGCCGGAGAAGGAGGCGGGGTGGCAAGCTCGTCGGCCAGGCTGGCGGGCCGAGTGAGGCGAGGCGGGCAGCGGCGACCACAGAGAGGTCTGGTGAGGCGGAGGAGGAGGCTGGAGGGGCCGGTGGAGGCAGCCTTGTGGCGAGGAGAGGCGAGAGGTGGCCGTGGCAGCCGGCGGGCTCGAGTGGGCGCACAGGGTTGAACGGAGGAAGGAAGCAGGGGAAGGAGAGAGGGGCAGTGGGGGACTGGTGGGGTGGGACCAGTGGGTCAGGCGTGTCGTGCGTCTTTGAGTGGGTCCAGCGTCATAGGGGGCGTGGTGGGTGGGAGGCGTGTGTGCGTGTTGTGTGGCGGGGTGGGGGGTGGCGAGTTGAGAGGGTGGTCTAGGTGGCGGCCGATTGGAGGGGAGAGGGAGAGAGGTGAGGTGGCGAGAGATGATAGGCTGGGGTGAGGTGGAGGCTGGGTGTGGGTAGGTAGATTGGTAGCTGTAGGAATTGTTGAGGTGGACCGATTTAAAAATGGGGGTGGTCGTTCCGGGTCGATCCGGCCCGTTCGACTGCCCCCGCTAAAACAATTAATTAAAATATTTATTTTTACCCAGCGCTTTTGCAATCCGACAGCGGACAAAACAAAATAATTCGGGGACCCGGGTTTGCGTGTTTGAATGTAGATGGGGCGTTTGGAAAACAAATCGGGCTTTGCGAAAAATAGTTTTGACAAACAACATATGATGATGACGATGCAATGCACAAATTCAACGCGATTTTCTAGTAGTGGTTTTTGCGGGATGCCACAGTGCATGGGTTGTACATCCACTTCCCTAACCAAGTGAGCTAGACACACCTCTTATTTCCATGCCTTATTATAAAGGAGAAAGCTTCAAACTTGCACTCTAATGAAATATAGAATCTCTAAAAATTACAATATAATCACTGGGTATTGTTATATATATTTACCATCTAGTCCTTATGAAAAAGAGTTATATGCTTTAAAACCCATAAAGAGGTGAAACATTCAGCAACAATCTAGGGTACCCTCTTTCCATCGGTAGAGCATAACATAAACTACACCAAAACTGATTACAATAGGGGGAAATCTCATGTTGTATTTAAACGATCATTTCACCTTTTTCCAAAAAAGTATATCGTCACGCATAGATTGGCATAATTGAACCAAACATATGACAACTAATAGTGTTTCTATGTTCATAAGTTCATAAATGTAAATTATTGATGTTCTTCAAAATTACATATATCTATATAATCAACTTGTAGAGATTATGATTATCAACTTATTGCATAAATGTGCAAATTTAAGCTTTTTCTCCCATAAGAACTGCACTTATGAGAGGATGGTTTTGGTAAATAAAATTTTCATATGATCGTGTGTATATTATTCATATACTGGTAACCTGGTTATTTTTTAAGAAATGTTAGACATACCATGCTTTATGCCTATGTATTGCCATATCACGTCAGACATATGAAAGTGTCCTTCCACATGTAATGCATTGACATAGCTGGTGGATTCTTATAACACTTCATTGTTAGAATAATCACGTTCGTCGCTTCGATAGTCATAAACTCTACCGGTAAATGCTTCTCCTCTTGCACTAATTTCTTACGTTCTAAATGTGTCTATTTTGTCCCTGCCAATGAATCCGTTCACATGTTGATACATCTTTGCATGTTACATTGTTAAATTTCATAGATTGGAAATTAGATTACTCTCCTCCTATTACACCTCTTAGACCAAGGTTTAATGTTTTGTGTCAATCTAAGCGCCGATTTAGTTGTTCAGAATTAATTTGCAGTTATTGTGAAAATATTTTAATTTTGTATTCCAAAGTATTTTTTATATCACCATATTTTATTTTTCCTATTATGTTTTCTAATGATTACCCTTTTTTCTCAGAAAAAATCTTGAAAGGACTAATTACCTAATGTTACTTGATGAGATTCATCAAATAGTGTACGAACACCTGGAGCTGGTTAGAATGGATACATGATATGGCTAATTTTAATATAAAATAAGGATGTAAAATCAATTAGAGTAATTTGCAATGTATTTATTAGTTGACCACGTAGATGAGTTTAGCCCATGCTTTAGATCAGTCGACTCCATCTACCGTTTTAGAAAATAGTAGATGGTACACAACTTGTTGATTTGACACGTGTGCATGCCTTTTTTTTTGGAGATCGACTTCTAGTGGGTTACCAATTTGTATTTGACAAGGACACCAAAGTTCGGCGTTTAAGTTGGAGTTGTTTTTTAATAATTGACACGGGCTGTTTTTTTTTATGGAACTGCATGGGCTACGGGTTTTTTCTATCTTAGTAACGGGCATGGCTAGATTACACAATACGGACCATTAAGATATAAAGGCCCACAATAATAACGTGACAGCCGGATTGCACCATGTCAACCAAATATACTGTTACAAAATTACATAACTATTAATATTTAGTTAAATATACGTGTGCGCGAAGGCCTGGCAGGGGGTTGGCTGCATGATGTCACCCTGGACCTTAGCGCGGCAGCCATCAGGGAGCTCCTCGAAGTGGCAGACCATATTGAAGCAATCACCCTGACAGAGGGGACGCAGGACGTCCTCAAGTGGAACTGGGACCCAAGCAACTACTACACAACACGATCATGCTACCAGACACTCTTTGCCGGGCGAACTTCTATGGCAGGGGCACTTCAGATCTGGCGGTCCCGAGCCCCTGCTAGCTGCAAGGTGACCCTTTGGTTAGCCGTGAGGAACAGGTGCTGGACCGCCGATCGGCTCAGCCGGCGTGGCCTCCAACATCCGGCGGCCTGCCCCTTCTGTGACCAGTGTGGAGAGACCATCGATCATCTTTTCATGGGTTGTGTCCTGGTCCGCGAGGTTTGGGCAGCCTGCCTGGGCTGGTGGGACAAGAGACACTGGATGCCGGAACATGATTCCAAGTTTGTTGGTTGGCTCCAAGATAGGCGAGGCGGCAAGGGCCGTGAGCGCGACCTCTGGACAGGGATTGCTTTGGTTTGCTGGACGCTTTGGCGCCACCGGAATGACGTGGTCTTCGAAGGGGCCGCTCCTTCTCCCAGAGAGGTCATCCATAGAATCACCACGGAGGCCTCACGGAGGACCGCGCTTTTCCGTGATTGTCTAGGAGAGGTAGATAGGTGGAGGTGCCGCGAGTAGTTGGGTAGGCGTGACGGCGTGGATTTGCACCCGTGACTTTTTTGCCACGGGATATTATAAAACTTGGCCTCTTGGCCCTTCTTCTATAAAAACGATACGTCTCCCAGGACGTATCCTTGAAAAAATCTCAGCCTTAGATTCTAGATCTGACTATCAAAAATAATTTAGGTGATGTGGATTAACGTGGTGTCTCGAAACACACCTTTATATTGTTTTTAGTATATAATAGATATTGACCGTATTCATCACGGTCTCGGATTCCAACCAAGTTCCACAAAAACTTGACAGCAGCTTTAGCTTCAACTTACCATGCATAAACAACATCTTGCCGACCAAGTCTGACTCGGATACAATCCACACACAAAAAAAGATTTAATCCGCTTATAATTATAAAAGGACACAAGAGAGGAGAGGAGAGATAACTGGCCGGCGCAAAGGAAAAAGAAGAAATAGCTGCCGATTGACGTGGCTATATGGAAAAGTACTTCTCCATGGACGTGCTGGTGGACATCCTGCGACGCTTGCCGCCGAGCAGCCGGCGCCAGGCACGCCTCGTCTGCCGACATTGGCGTGAGCTCGTCGACAACCGCACCACGGAGATGCAGAGCCGCGCGAAGCTCCTCATATGGGACACGCTCACAACCATCGCCTACGTCGTTGACGACATGTCGTCGTCGTCATCGAGGAGGAGACCGTGCCCTCTCTGCGTGTGCAACATGCAGCTGGTCGGCACGTGCAATGGCCTGCTCTGCCTGTGCGACAACAATGTCACGTCTAGCGGCTCCATCACGGTTGTCAACCCGGCCATCGGTGACACGCTGTCCATACCACCACCGTCGCGCACCGGCCAATTCGCCGGGTGGCACGACGGTAGGAGGTGGCATGAGCAATACAGCTTCGCCTACCACCCGATCACGGGACGGTACAAAGTAGTGCACCTACCTTGCAGCTCCGACTTTGTCCGGAGCTTCAACGACGTCCATGTGTTCACGCTAGGGGAGACGGTGTGGCGGCAGGTGCCGGTGGGCCCGGGCGGTGCCAGGAGCAACCTGTCCGCTGGCATCGTTAGCATCGACGGCGTGACATATTGGGTGAAGGTCATGTCTAGTGGCCTCGCCGTGGAGGTTGTGTCATTTGACCTTGGCGAAGAGCGCGTCACCGCCACGCCGCTACCCACGCCGTTGGCTAGGGATGCTAACTACCACCTAACAGAGGTACACAGAAGGCTGGGCTTCGTGCAAGGTGGCCACCGGGCTGATGTGTGGGTTTTGGAGGAGGGGAGGCGGTGGAGCCTCCGGTACATTCTCGGGCACTGTGTCCCACGGCCGCAGTTCACATACCCTGGCCAGTGCGTCCTAACGGTGCGCAACAAGTCATCGTTTTATGCGCACCGATGGAAAGGCCTACCCTTGTCATCGAGCCGAAGGCTGCGGCATGACGATGTGATGCGGGTCGGCTATCGGGACGAGGGGACGCTGGTCGCCAGCATGATGACTAGTAGTGACTGTTTCGATGAAGGTTACAAGACGTTTGCCTACGTCGAGACCAAAGAGCCACTCAATTACTATGGTTCAAGTTAACTGATTATTGTCCAATGAGGGCATTTTGTTTTGTTTGGTTTTAGTTTTAGTTTTAGTTTTAGTTTCTGATTTGCAACTTAGTTCATTCTTTGAAAAAATAAATCAAAATGGTACACTCATAGGTGTCTCATATAATATAAGATGCGATGTGAATATTTGGATGTACTGCTATATTTTGTTGAAAATATACGCAACAATTCATATAATTTAATTTGAATATAATAAACTAATAAAAAGGCATGATCATACAAACATTACCAAAAGTAATCATGCAGATCAACAAAGTAGATAGACAGATTACATCTATACAAGATAAATCTATCACATCTATACCAAACGCTAAAACTAGAAACTCTAACATAATCTAAAAGAAATAGATTGAGATCACAACAGTGGCTGCTGCAGCATTGTCGCGCATGTTGAGGTTGCCCAAGGGGTTGGTGACGTCCAAGAAAAAGTCGTCATCCGGGATCTCGTCGTCGGACGTCGTGATTGCCAGTAGTTGCGCTTCCAAAAATCTAATTGCCCCTCACTCGTACAAGTTTACGAGAAACAGGATTCAAAAGGTCTACTGTCCTGATCTATGGTGCACGCCGCAAACCAAGATGGGGAAGACAACGGTGCAAGGTTATGGAAGTACGTGTGTGTGTGGATTACCAATTATAGCGGTTCGGATGCACTCATTTTTGTTATCGCTGAATAAAAGTAAAACTGAAAAGCAAAAGAGGGTGTACGCTGCACAAACTCTCTTGTTTACACTTTGCAATTCTCTTTGATTTTGATCTTGAGGAGGAGAGTTTGAGAATGGTTTAATGGTATTTTTTCTTGAATCTTAGATTAGAATATATCACATGTGACAGCTACGTTACTTTTAACTAGGAATATTAGTTTGTTTTATAGAAAACATGAAGAACAGGTAATGTGTTTCCTACTAGATGATTTAGAATTTTTCAAAAAAGCACTATTATTATATTTTCTGTTATTTCATAGAAAAATAGTTATATATATGTGTGAAAAGCCTCATATTTTGCAATGAATGTGGTAAAGAGGAAATGAATATTGATTTAAGATAGGAAATAAATAGTTATTATTTCCGGCGTTCTAAACATGATGCCCTCGCAATTAAACAGCTAAATGTGACAAAGTAGTGAACTTTTTTCATAGGATAAACAGTTGCAATCGAGGCACAGATGACAAATATATCTTTAGATTAGTCAAATTACAATTTTGAGCTTCTTCATATTTTTCTTGTACTGAGTCGGCCCAACTTTCTCCGCCAACTTTAACTACCAAAATAAATTACTTTTAATTTCTACTGTACCATTTTCCCATAGACAAAATGTATGATCAAAACAGAGCTCTGCATCATGCCCCTCAAATCTAGTTTAAGAAAATATATCAAGCTAATTTTCTTTTTATTAAACAAGTGGCGGAGAAGTAGCGCAGCAAATGCATGAAACAAGCAATACCAAAGAACTGAACATGACATGGCTGAGGAAGAATAGCAAGGAAACAGGCACAAGAAAATCCCAGAAAGGCAAATAAAAGTTATTTAAACATACACTGCTTTATAAAGACTTGGTAGTAGCACAAGTTCCAGACCCAGGCACCCCAGTGAAACACTGGAAGAAGCCACACAACAAGCAGGCAGATTCAACAACTGTACAGAAAGCACGGCGATGCAACGCCGCGCAGCTAAGACTGAACCAAGACCCTAGTGGGTAGGCTCAAAACGCCTTAGAGGTTACCCATAAGACTGCCTGTTGTATCCTCCTGACACCACGCCGTTTCCGTAGGCCTGGCGCTGCGGGGCACCAGCCTGCTGCCCCGGGCAGTCTCTGGAGAAGTGCCCGGGCTGACTGCACTTGTAGCACAGGTCTGATCTGGCATTGGAGTTGCCCGCCGAAGGGCCGTATGAGGAGGCGGCCTGCTGCAACGGGCAGTCTCTGGAAAAGTGCCCAGGCTGACTGCACTTGTAGCACAAGTCTGATCTTGCATTGGCGTTGCCTGCCGAAGGGGCATATGAGGAGGCGGCCTGCTGCTGCCCTGGGCAGTCCCTAGAATAGTGCCCAGGCTGATGGCACTTGTAGCACAAGTCTGACCTGGCATTAGCGTTGCCAGCTGCAGCGCCGCCGTACGAGGTGGCCTGCAGCAGCCCTGGGCACGCACTAGAATAGTGCCCAGGCTGATGGCATTTGAAACACAAGTCTGATCTGGTGTTGGTGTTGGTGTTGCCTGCTGAAGAGCCGTAGGAGCTAGCTGGGAAGCCGCTTGCTGCTGGTTGCTGCTGTATATCCATGGCCGCTGCAGGGCAGTTCTGCACGCTGTGCTCATAAGACCCACAAACAGAGCAAGGCTGTGGATATCGAGTTGCTGATGGTGCACTAGGCATCCTACCAGATAAGCCTGCTTGCTGCCCAAACTGATTTGTGCCACCCATATTCGTGCCATAGGTGTTGTTGGAGGTGAAACCAGCGTTAATAGAAGCAGCACCATTCACCCCAGGGGTTGAGCCTGAGCCAACCTCTGTCAGAAGTCCATGAACTACTCCCAGAAGAAAGCGACTCTCTTTCGACGTGTCGTCCAACTTTTGAGCCTTAACGATGGTGGCTTTCACACGTGTTTCGTCATTGTATGTTTCTTCCTTGACTTTAAGCTTGAATATGTATAGCCGAAAACGGGCCTGCTTTATGATTCCTGCAAATTTTTCAACATCCTCATGTTGTATCTTGAGAAGTTCTTCCGCTGTGAGGCCAATTATGTCATTGCCAGCCTCTTGGAATGCGGTTGCAAATGTAGTAATCCCAGTGTGATCCTGGATTTGACACGGGAGCATGTACCTATACTCACAATTCGGAGAGTTGTGCTCACATTTCTCGCCTTGCCACATCCCGTCACCAGTATTTGTCACCTTTTTATTGCAGCTCGTACCATTAACCAATGCGGTACAGGCTGGATAACAGAAATTATCAGTGCTAATGTGCGAAATTGCACCCATAACAGTGATCCAGTCAGGCTTCTCTGATTTTCCCAACTCACTGATCTGCATAACAGTATTTCGGACATCAGTCCGGCCCATGCTTGACATACCCACAGATAAAGAGGTACAAGCAGTGTTTTCCCCTTCGGTTATGTACCACTGCCTCAGCCTTTCAGCTTCAGAGCCATCTGGATTCACTTTTACTGAGCTTGAGCTGATTGTGCTTACAGTTCTGCCATTGAATTCATTAACACAGCCAGATCTCAGAGAAAGTACAGGATTCACACCAGAATCACACAGTGACTGCAGCCGCTGGCCTTCAGCATTACAGAAATCACCCCAAAAAGTTATTTCTACGCTGCAACCAGACATGTCCTTCAGTTGAAGGACTCTTTTCTGGGTTTCAACACCATTCTTCCGCATAAATGGAGAAGAAGGTCCAACTGACGTAACTACCCCAATCAAATCTACCATGGAGCCCTTATCCATGTTAGCTATTTCGCTGATCGGTCGGAAATTGAACTGCTGCATAGGGATGCTGCTATCATCACCTGAACAAACCTCAATAGATGTTGTAGCATCCAGATGGATTTCATAGTCATTGTTTAAATGGTTATACTGCCTCTTTGTGGGTTTGAGCGCACCTCTAGATATCAAGTACACCTTATCAACCTCAATTTGGACATAGAACTGATCAAACCGCGTATTACTATCAAAGCATACTGCACGAATCTCTCCACCATTTGCATCATGGAGATCGAAGTTGAAGAGTTTTCCTGGACCTTTTGCCACTGTCTTGAAGTGCTTGACATGACCCTTCGCAGTCACCCTAGCCTTTATTGTCCATGTACCTTGGTATGGGTTCAATGCAGAAATTGGGATAACACGAGGGGCAGCTTCATTCTTAGCAGCAGGGCCACTATTTCTATATGCTGGAGGTGGCTGCTCATATGAAGGCTGTGCAGGACGCCCATAAGTATTACCAGGATGGCCAGAGCTCACACCTGTACCAGGAACCGCAAACCTTTGGTTCTGATGAGAGTTCAGTAAAGGTCGTTGAGAGCTTGGCTGCACCGCATTGGCATTCATTGTATTCTGTGCTGACATTGTACCATAAGATCCACCAGACAACACATTGTTAGGTCCAGGTTCGATTGTCCGACCAATCGAAGAGCCCACTGGGCCGTGAACACCACTGTAGGGTCCACCATATGACGGATTATTAGAAACCTGCTCCACCCTTTGGGAACCAGCATTGCCCAGCATGCCTGGACCACCGGAATAGATTCCACTATTCGCTTGAGCAGAATTGGCTGGTAAGTTCGGGCCCTGTCCTTCAGGTACTTTTTTCTCATAAATCTTGGGCTTCCCAATCATGGCACACTCACTTTGCAGAACATCCAGTTTGACAACAATAATAATCCTGACAGCAACAGAGAAGAATTGTCAGCTCAAGTGATTAGAAATGGATGTAATAAACATCAAATATCCAAAGTATTCTGAAAGATATCCGGTTAGTTCTACCAGATGAATTTTTTTTTATTTCTAGAAACGAGCTCAGCTCATAAAATGGTAGTTACAGAAAAGAGCAACTGGAAGAAGAGATTGGAGAATATACTAGTTACACAATCCTTTAGAATTAAAAAAAATCAAGCCTGCCCGTGCTATTTGCTACTCCCTCTGTACCATAATATAGAACATTTTGGAAGGCTAGTCTACCAAAGCATCTTATATTATGATACAGAGGTAGTATATTCTAGAATGATGCATGTTCAATTACGTCCACACGAAAAAACAAGGTTCCAAACACTGAGAGAAATCCTATAACTCAGATCATGACAATACATGATGTAAACTGTTTCATCATTTTGACATGGAGATCAGCAATCAAAGCTGCCACTATTTTGCATGAGCAGCATTGGCACAAAATAAAACACCTTTTTTTTTACAGCAGCAAACATGAACAAAGTTCAAAACATTCATTTGACATAACACGGACAATTTCCCATCATCTTATCAGCAGCACCCACACCAAAGCTAACTTATTCTGTCGGGACAGGACGAAAACTAAAAAAGGTAAAGGAGAAATTGCATACATTCTGCTAGTAAAACGCTGTAGGAATATATCAAAAACTACAATCACTTCAAGCTGCAGTTGAAGGCAATAATACATTGGTTAACGCTCTAACCCAATGAGTGAAGTTTATATGAGTGATTAATAAAGCTTTAGAATGATGTTCCTAGATGCGCATCTTCCTAGATTGGCAACCAAAGGAAGGAGGCCAAGATCCGATCTTTCGAGCAGAGGGGCTAGGGGGCTTGGGAGAAGGTTGTGTGTACCTAGGGGGCTAGGGAGCACCGCATGTCAAAATCAGGGTGACCAAACTATCTTGCAATCTGCAGAAGTGCGAGATTGCAGCGCACAGGCTAATTCTTGAGCAACATGAAAGGTCCAAAACATCCATTTGACATAACACAGGACAATTTTCCTGGATTGGCAACCGAAGGAGAGAGGCCAAGACCCGATCTTTCGTTTGAGCAGAGCAGGGTAGAGGAGGGGGGTTGGGGAGAAGTTTGTGTGTTGTACCTGCGTTCCTGGATGGTGTTGCAGGTGATTTCGTGGAGGTGGACGATGGAGCCGACGCGGAGGGTTCCGTCCCTGACGAGGTGGTTGTGGTCGGTGGAGAGCATGGACTGCTGCGAGTGGACGCCGTCGGAGAGCAGCAGGCGGAAGCGCTCCGAGTGCGGCTTGGCGGCGGCGGCGGAGCTCTTGGTGGTGACGGGGCGCAGGTCGGAGACCTGCAGCACGGGCTTGATTGTCCCCGGCCCGTCCGGGAGGTCCCAGATCTCCTTCACCGCGCCGGGGGTCAGCCGCGGCGAATCCATCGGGTCGACGGCGAGTCGGGGAGGGGGGGAATGGGAGCGGATTTGGGGGGGAAGGGTTTTGGCGGTGGGCGGAGGGATGCGAACCCTAGGGTGTGTAGTGTAGAAGAGGGGAAGCGGCGGCGGGGGTGGCGTACGGAGGAAGGAGGAGGTTTGGGTGTGTGAGTGGGGGGCGTATGGACCGGGTGCACGGTGGATGGTTTTGGAAGTTTTGGGGGAGCGCGGCAGCGCGCTAGTGCGGGAACGTTTTCGGTGGGGGAAACGGAGGGAGAGCGAAAATTCGATTTTGGGGGAAAGTGAGGAGAATTTTGTCTCCGTGTTTTTTTTTATGATAAATGGATAAATGGGTTTTTTTTTGAAACAATATATATTAGGCATGCAAGCTGGCTCATTAAAACCTTTCAGTCCTCTTATATATCCTGGCTAGGAAAAAGTGTGCGTCTGAAACTTGCAGCCTTCAAACAATTGATACATCGTTTACAAGAGTTTATAAAATGAAACTAGGAGGTTAATCGACCCAATTATAAGATTTTTTATCTCTAAAACAACCCCTAGCTAGTGCATGAGCCACCCTTCCCTTGGGCAATGATGGAATTTGACGATGCCAATAAGCGTTACCAAGTCAATACAATCTGCATAAACTGCTGCAGACTCGTCCCACCATGATTCTTCACCCGTGCAAGTTTGTATAATTTTAGTGGAGTCTGATTCAGCAGAGATGTTGTTACAACCCATTCTATTAGCCAGAGATAGCCCTTCTCTCATCGCAAGTGCCTCTGATGCTGTTGCCGAGGCAATATTCGGTAGGAATAGGATGGATGCAGCAATAAAGCTCCCAGCATAATCTCTAAGAACAACACCGATCGAACCTGTATGAGAATCAGCATAATAACTTCCATCAACATTTAGCTTTACCTCTCTGGGATTTGGTCTACTCCATCTTGGACATGAGATGTCCGGCTTCTTTAGAGCTTTAGAGGAATTAGATACTAATGCCAAGATAGACATTCTACATTTGAACATTGGAGGGACTTGCTCATTGTGTGTTCGCCGTATTCGAGTCCACCATAAATACCATGATGCAACTGCAATAGTTTCCTTCAGGCCCAAATCATAACCAGGAAGAGCCTCGTCATCCTTCCTGAGCAAGAATTCAAGAACTGCAGAACCAGATTGATCAACAACCATCGCCTCGTCCATCATTTGACTAATACCAAGAGAAGTCCGCATAGTCTAAGCTGTAGGGCAACTAAACAGAAGGTGGAAAATATCTTCCGCCGCTTGATTACAGATGGGGCACTCACCGCTGGAGCCGATGTGGCGATTTGCCAGGATCGCTTTGAGTGGAAGAATGCCATGGAGAGCACGCTAGATAAATTTTTTAATTTTACTAGGAACTTTCAGCTGCCATGTAGCCTTCCAGACTGGGTTATTCGCTGAAATGCCAGGTAGTGCAAGTTGGTTTGCTGAGGAGCCAAAGTTATGTTTCCATTGCAAGTAATAACCAAATTTGACAGTGTACCTTCCATGCTTAGTGAAGTTCCATGCAATAAAATCATCAAAGCCATGGTTGTTCAGTGGGATCTCAAGTATTCGGTTCACATCCACTGAACAGAAGAGCTCACGTAAAAGTTGTTCATCCCATGTTCCTGTATAAGGATTGATCAATTCTGAGACTTTAGTGTACAACACTCCTCCTCTTGATGAAATAATTCTTCTATCCGGACTTGAGGGAATCCATGGATCTGAGTAAATATTTATGTTTTCTCCGGTGCCGACCCTTCAGATGTAACCCCTCTTGAATGTTGTCAAACCGGCTAAAATACTCTACCAAGTAAAACTTGAACCAGTTTTCGGGCCAGCTTTCATGATATCCCCATGAGAATAATATTTAGCGCGTAACACTCGGGCGCACAAAGAATCTGGAGTGTTAATAAGTCTCCATGCTTGCTTTGCTAACATAGCTAGATTGAAAGAATGGAAGTCCCAAAAGCCCATACCTCCTTCACTTTTTGGATAGCACAATTTCCACCATGCAAACCAGTGCATCTTCTTACTATTATTATCATCCCCCCACCAAAAGTTAGAAATAGCCTCCGTCATTCTTTTACAAACTCAAATGGGAATAAAAAACACAGACATTGCATATACCGAAATAGCCTGAGCCACGGCTTTAAGAAGGATTTCCTTTCCTCCTATTGATAGCAATTTTTCCTTCCAACCATTTATCCTAATAATGATTCTCTCAATAAGGTGAAGAAAACAATTACTTCTATCTGCCCCTACTAAAGCAGGTAAACCCAGATATTTGTCTGAGAGAGCTTCTGTGTCAATATGAAGGGTTTCACAAATATCCGCTTTTACCAACACATGAGTATTAGGGGAAAAGAAAATACTTGATTTGGCCAAGCTCACCAATTGCCCCGAGTTTGCACAGTAGGTATCCAGAACTTGTTGTAGGGAAGTTGCATTAGTCAAATCTGCCTTCATGAGAATTAAGGAATCATCAGCAAATAATAAGTGTGAAACTGACGGTGTATTTCTGCACACCCTAACCCCATCAATGCCACCAACTTATTCTTCAAACGACAAGAGACTAGATAAACCTTCTGCACATATCAGGAACAGGTATGGGGAGATAGGATCCCCTTGCTGAATCCCTCTGGTTGGAGTGAACATCTCGGTTTCATCGGAATTAAAGCGTACTTGATACTTAACAGAGCTAACACAAGCCATCATCAAGAAGATCCACCTTTCTTCAAACCCCAACTTTCTCATCATATTTTCTAGGAAAACCCACTCAACGCTGTCATAAGCCTTGTGCATATCCAGTTTTACTGTGCATGCACCAGATGAGCCTGGTCTCTTCTTCTTAATGGAATGTACACATTCATATGCCACCAGAACATTGTCAGTGACGAGACGACCAAGCACAAATGCACTTTGAGTAGGGGAAATTATTTCTGGGAGGATAGCCTTCAAACGAAAAGCCAGCATTTTTTAGATGATTTTATAAATAACATTGCATAAGCTAATAGGGCGAAACTGAGTAATAGACTCCGGGTTGTCCACCTTGGGAATAAGAACCACAGTGGTGTCGTTCCATCCTTCAGGTATAATTCCGGTATCCATCGCATTCCTTCAGGTATAATTCCGGTATCCATCGCATGGAGGATCTCAGTAGTAATCTCGTCACCACAAATATCCCAGATTTTTTTTGTAAAACATCGCATGTAGACCATCTGGACCCGGAGCCTTATAGTCTCCAATACTAAACATTGCTTTCTTCACATCCTCTTGAGTGTATGGTGTCAAAAGTTTAGCGTTCATCTCTTGTGTCACTTTAGTTTGCACCTTAGCTAGGAGAGTCGGATCCGTCACTTGCACCTCCGAAGTGAAGAGATTAGCAAAATAGTGATGAATAAGAGGTTTAAGAGAATCGGTACCTTCTATCCAGTCATTATTGCTATCCCTTAATTTTTTGATCAAGTTTTTCCTGCGCCTTGCAGAAGCAAATTGGTGGAAAAAAAGCAGTATTTCTATCTCCCTGCCTCAACCAATTAGCACGAGATCGTTGAAGCCACTGAATTTCCTCCTGCTCTAGCAACATTTCAATCAGATCAGCCATCTCCTTTGCCTTTTCCTGATTATTCATGGTCATAGGCCCATTCATCGCCTCATCAAACTCTTGTTGGGCTGTACGAAGTCGTTGCTTCGGCCTCTTAAGAATACTGCGATCCCACTGATGTAACGACTTGTGCATATGGTTGAGTTTAGCTAACACCCCTCCGTCCAGAACTTCAGCGTTAGCCCCATCCTAGGCCTTTTGTACTACCTCACGAAAATCCTTTTCTTGCAGCCACTTCCCTTCAAACCGTGGAGCTTTATGATGCCGTGGATAAAGACTAGCATAAGGACAGTCGGTATCAATATAAATTGGTCTATGGTCTGAACAGGCAAACTCCATATGCTGAACCTCTGCATCCGGATGCATATTCCGCCACGCATTATTTACAATAACACGATCAAGGCGCTCTTTGATATTCCCCCTTTTTCAAGTGAAAGGATCCCCCACAAAGCCTAGATCGCCGAGAGCACATTCCGAAAGAACATCTCGGAACGCTTGCATGTATGGTTGTGGCCGGGGATTGCCTCCCTCTTTTTCATGTGAGAAGAGTATTTCTCATTAAAATCTCCAATGATCGCCCATGGTAGCTCATACTGATTATTGAGGTCTCCAATATTGTCCCACGTTTTATATTTATCCTCCCACCTTGGCTCTCCATAAATTCCAGTGAGTCTCCATATTTTATCAGGACTTTCAGTAATACGCACATCAATATATTTAAGGTCACATTAAAGCTGCTGAATATTTAATTCACTCTTCCAAAGCATAAGAACACCACCACCCCGTCCATTGCTAGGACTGACAATTTTATAGTCCATCTTTAAACGCTTACGTAAACAGTCTGCCGGATAGCTGTCCAGATGTGTCTCCAACAAAAACACCACATCGGGGTTGCTTCGCCTTTAGACATCCAAAAGCGCTCGAACTGCCGAGTCATTCCCCAAACCCCGACAGTTCTTGCCTAAGATCCTCATTGATCCTGGCGGTGCTCCTCACTAGAGCCCGCCGATCCTTTGTTTTCAGTGGTTTTCTCTTCTTCTCCTGTCCTTGGTCTCTTTGGATCCCTCGGTGGAATTGGACTAAGCGGTGCCGATGGCTCAAATTGATTTACCATCGCTCCCACCATGCCCGGTGTATCTACTGTAACAATATCAGTCTCAGAATTAGCATTAGCCATCATAACATCGGGCTGTTGGGACACCTGAGCCACTGTGGTGTCTTTCTTACTTAGGTCATCTGCATCTTCATCCATAAGATTTTTAGAAAACGTACCATCTGACAGTTCTCTATTATCTGAACCAAACCGGCCAATCAGTCCCCGACCTGCAGACTGTCCTCCTCTTGCAAAGCCTCGCCCTCCACCTCTTCCACGTGAGGGTCTACCCCCCGGCCGGATGCTCCATTCAGCCCTTAAGTCTTTAAAAATAAGTTTGTCAGTTGCATGCATCCTATCGCCATGGTCTTTAAATTCATGTCCCAAATGACCGCAAACCTGACACCAGTTTGGTATATTTTCATACTTTACTAAGAATAGCTCCCTCTTCCCAGCTCTGATCAAGGACGACACTAATTTCATGGTTTCCTGGCGTCCAGCCTGACCCTAGATCTATAGAAATTTCCTTCGAAATCAGTCGATATTGGTTCAGTCGCAATCCATTCTCCAACTTTAGATGCAAGAGATTTCACCAATTGTGCGTACCCTATAGGAAGGTCGTGGATTTGGATCCAAACATCAATATATATGAAATAATTCAATCAGAGAAGGTTTAGTAAAGCCATCATAAGGTGCAAACATCACCGGGTTCCCGCGAAACTGCCATGGTCCTCCTTGCATCATCCTCTCCCAATCGCTCAGGCAAGAAAATTGAAAAGTGTGTAGATTGCCCTCTAGAGATTTTGTTTTCACCTCCTGAGCCAGATCCCACGCCGACCTCATATTTTTAAAGAACCAAAAGCTCGAGTATTCTCCTTTAGTATGAACTTTAGCAATGGCCAACCATCGAGTCGCCTCCACCGGCGGCGGCCCTTCCTCTTTGAAGAATACATCATCCAGATCCTCCTCACGGATCCCCAACCTTTCCATCATCTCCATCACGTCGCCGCTCGAAGAACTCAAGCCCTTATCCGCCATAGATGCGATCCGAACTCTTCCAGCAAGAAACCCTAAACCCTCAGTCCCCGAGCACCACCGTGAGTCAAGACCAGGAAGCGGTACGCGATCGCCCCTGGCTCAGCCCGAACTCGATCAGCAGATTGGGGTTGAAGATTGGGGAAAGATTCTCAACGCCGACAATCGCCAACGAGAGGAGGAGACACCCTAACGTGAGGGAAAAACCGCCCTAATAAAGTCTACCTTTTCTGGGTCATATTTTTAACCATGCCAATGGATAAATGGGTCTAGAAGACCCGAAGCTGCATTAAGACATACGTGGCAGGTATAATATGCAAGAAGACCCCTAGCGCTAACCACCCTAGCAAAATTAGAAAAAAATAGATAGAGACCTCTAAATTACAGAAAACACCTCGGGACTAGAAAATAAAAAAGCAATCAAGTCCCTTGGCGTCGCTACCATTCCCCAGCGACCTCCAGCCGACAGGATCGGCGAGATCAAGGAAGACTCTTGCTCGTGACGCTCCACGAACCGGAGAAGAAGCATAACCACCGGTCATCTTGCAATCAACGGGGATGAACCACTTGTCGATGACGAGACGTCGAGCTCCGGCACATTGCTTCGGAGAAGGGCCTCCAGTGGAGGTAAGATCCCAAGGTCGTCATTCGACCAGAACGGGCAGCAGTCTGGCAGCCCCGCCACCAGCAGACCAATGTGAAGAGGAATTTGTGGGCGCAGCTTCATTTGGCCTCCACATCATCTTCCGCTTCAGGCTTCTCCCTCTACTATCCCTCGCCACCATGGCAGGCCGAGAGGAGGGGGAAGAGCATGTCACCGTCGACTCTTCAGAGAAACCCGCGAGCTTTATGCTCGAGCCGCCAAGACCATCCCACCCTCCGCAGGCTCCAACCACTTGAGCATGGAGAAGGAGGAGGCCAGACGACCTCCAGACGCCGCTCGCCAACGCGTAGGAGTAACTCGAAGGCAAATCTTCATGTCGTTGCCCGCCCGATTCCATCCAACTCCCCCCGCCACCACGGCCGGCCAAAGATGGGGTCAAATCGAGCATCAACCACTCGAAAGCATTATAGGCAGCTTTATTCATCGAAGAGACAGTCATCGCCGCCGCCGCTTGTCCACCACATACCAGAAGCACGCCGACGAGCAACACAAGGCACCAGATATGGCTGCTCCGATCCCAGCGCTCTCTTCTTCCTACGGGCATGAAGCCCACTACCGGCAAACAGCCGCTACCACTATCTAACCTAACTACTCCGGCACCACCCCTTTACCATCCCCGACCGGCGACGACGGTGGAAAGAGCTCGAGGGTGGCCCGACTTTGCCCAGGTTTTGCTCGGAAGAGGAGGGGAGGGAGGGGAACGCCTTTTCGTACCATGTATCTAGAGCAGCCCACTTTTATCCACTAGTGCAGAATGGCCCATATGTCCCGGTTGGTAAGGGCCTTTAGTCCCGGTTCCCCAACCGGGACGGGGAAATCGGGACTAAAGCCCCAACCTTTAGTCCCGGTTGCCCCACCAACCTGGACAAAACAGCGTACACGTGGCCGCTGCTCCGTGCGAGGGGGGAGGAGCATCTGTCCCGGTTCGTAACACGAACCAGGACAAATAACCCTCTGTCGCGGTAGAGATTTGGCACATTTCTCTGCCGCGGCAGAGAATTCATTTTGGCAACCTTTTCTGCCGCGGCAGCATTTTGGTCACTTTTTGTGCCGCGGCAGAGAATTCATTTATGTTGTTTTATTTTTTATTTAGTGTTTTACACTCATCAATGAAGGAACCATTATATTACACAAGATCATCATGATAATATAGATCCAAGTGTCGAACATATTACATTCGATACACGGAGTTCATGCACTACATACAAAATAAGCTCTCTGTATAATCCCTATTGTATATACACACCCGTATAGTATTCTCCTTTTGGGTCTAGGACTTCTGCATCCTAGAATCCCGTCAATTTCTACTGAATTGCTCGTACGCGATCCTTTGGCAGAAGACCGTCCCGTAAAAGTTCGATCTGATTTAAAAAAGGAGTCAACTTATATGAATGAAAGTAAACACAATTTGATGGTAATTAAAAACTATAGAAATTTTTTACGTATGTTAAGTTGCTCGAAATTTCTCCCCTTCTCATAGTATGTCTGACGGATGAACTCGCAAACATAGTATCCACATAAATTGTTCTCTGGTCCCTGCGTCAGGCACTTTACGAGAACATAGTTCAATCAAAACAATAATCGAGCATGATAATGACGATATCAAAACTAGAATCAAAGAGATGCGCAGATATTGCTAGTGGTGCTTACATCTAGTGGTTTAAATGTAAGCTGCGCTTTCCAAACACCCCTAGCCTTCTTGGTGAATTGTTTCCAAGCGCTGCCCGGCGAAGAAAATGAATAAAAGAAATTAGTAATTACTTTATATCATAAAATTCACGAACGTTGCCGATATAGTGTCATAATGATTAGAATTACCGCTGGAGAATCATCTGCATGTCCTTCCACGTCTCAAGGGGTTTATGTTTCGAGTCCATGACTAGTACACGCCCTTTATCAAGTTGAATGATTAACAAAATATAGTAGAAGCTGCGCATGCATAACTCATCAAATATATACGTACTGTCGAGTAAGCGATATAGAAAGTGTATACAAGACAATAACACTCACTCGAAATTGTAAGGAAATAGTATTTCCCTTCTGGTTTCTTGAAACCTTAATGCGTGTACGATATTATCCTCCGTATCCTGAGGGTTTATTTTGAGATTAGCTTGATGAACACAATATGGTTCAATGAACCCAATGTCATAGATTTGTCCTCTGCTGCATTCGAGAATCTTCATTCTGCATATTATAGTATGATTATATACATGCAATAAACGAGGTGAGATAGCTAGAGACTAAATTAATTACAGAATTAGTACTTACAGACAATAGGCACTGATGATCAATTTGTCCAAGGCGTCTTGATTGAATAATTGAATTAGTTCAACAAATTCAATGACTATCATTTCATCTACTTATTTCCCGTAATGCTTTTTAATAACCCTCAGCATTATCCAGTTAGCCCCGGCCTTTGTGGCATGCATATACCAGTTATGCAATCTTCGCATTTTTGTTGGAAGATTATTTACCTCCTCAGGTTTGACGAGAGGTTTGCCGTACTGGTATTTGTATGCTACTTCACCCACGGGAAGTATCTAATCGATAAGTAGTGGGCAATACTCATACCTTGAGCAGCGACAGCTTCTCCGTATAGTGCAACTACATCTGGATCATACTGCTCTTCGGCCGCGTATTTGCTCGACCCCACATTCGTATGGGAAAACACCTTAAGAGGGGCGCAAGATTGTTTTGTTTGTTCTCCGAGCTGGGCAACAGATTTCCCGCTTGCATCAGTACTGCTCTTCGACAGTTGTTGTGTCGCATGTGACTTGAGAATAGCGCGATCATAGTCTAATGACAGCTTTGGCTCGGGTTGGTGAAGGGCCTTTAGCATTTTGAACACTCGGGCTTTTTCTTCTTTGGTGCTGGGAAACTCTGGCTCTTTCTGCCGCCTCAGCTTAGCGAAAAACACTGTCATTTACGCCTCAACAATCGCCGTAGTCTCCTCTTCAGTACAGTCATAAGCTCTCTTGGGAGGAACCTTTGGTACTTTTGGAAGAGGCTCCTGTTTACGTGTCGGCGATCGCTTACCACTCTGCAGAGTAGCAGTGGTACGCTTACGCTTTTTTTCCTGAGGCGCCGGCGATGGCTGCCGCGGCAATGGCTGCGCCAGAAACGGGTGAGGCGACGGAGCAGGGTGAGGCGACGAAGACGGCTGTCGCGGTGGCGACGACCGCGCTGGAGACGGGTGAGGCGGCGGCGAAGATGGCCTTGACGTGTGATTTGGAAGCACGATACATTCCTTTGGCCATAGAATGGTGATGTTTGTTGCTTCTCCCAGTTCAGTCACATCCCCTTCACCTGCAGGGTAGTCAAGATTCAAACCTTGAAAGGTGGGCATGATTCCATCCACCGCGACAACAACATAGCCCTGTGGAACCGGACGACAATGGTAAGTTGGTGTGGGTCCAATTGGTAAGGCATAGCCGACCGCCACCTTCATTGATATGTTCACAACTTTGACATGTAGCTCGCAGTGTGTCATCTGTGTGATATCATCCCCAGTGTAGCCAACACGAGCCATCGTCGGTGCACCATCGTCATCATCATTGTCATCACCCGGGACCTCGGTGGAATCCACACTGCTTTTTCGATTATTCGATAGTCCGGTAGCATCGAATGCAGGTTCTACCACCATGTGCTGCTGAGATGTGCCGGTAGTACCTTGCTAGCTAAGTGCGTTAATTTGATCTTGTTGTTGCTTTATTTGTTCTTCAATTATACTCATTCGCTCTTTCTGAATATCTGCTTCAACCTCTGCCTTGTCCTTTCTCCTCTTACGGCTTCTATCAGGATATTTCTTACTCTCTTCGGGAAACCCAGTGCTCCATGGTTGGGAGCCTATTATGCCCCGTGTTCGTCCATCATGTTCCTTATTTCTAAGGGCGAGTGTGAGCTCATCATTCTCTCTATCAGGAATGAAATCCCCATCTTTAACAGCCTTTACTGCGTTTCTCATCTTCTCTATTGGCAAGGGGTCTTATTTATGTCGTATGTTATATATACACTTCCCTTCCGAGTCCAACGTGCCCCCATGCCCGTAAAACCAATTCTTTGCACGTTCGATCCAATCATCTGTCTCTAGGATGATCTTTTTAGCACGCAGTTCATTCTCAAGTTTCTTCCACTTAGGAATGCCAGCCCTGTAGCCACCTTGCCCCATAGTATGGTGATACTTCTTGTTAGCAGCATTCAGCTTATTCGTTGTAGACATTTTCTTAGCTTTTTCTGATGTCTTGTAATTCACAAACTCATCCCAGAATGGTTTTAACTTCTGATATTGAATCTTCTCGAAATCCGGAGTCTTCTCTTTCACGACATGGTCAAGGTGCAATCTTTTCTTCTAGTTGGTGAAACACTGGGCCATCTTTTTCATAGCCCACTCCCTGACCTTCATCTCCATGGCTTTCGCATGCTCTAAGGCGTCCTCAACTGGATCCTCCGCATTTTGATCCAGCTCTACCTTCGGTAGTTTGAAATTAAGCATGAGCCTCTTCCACAGTAAATCTTTGGCCATGTTAGGGAATACAAACATGTTCCCTCTTCTTCCGCATCAGCAGGCCTATTCCAATTTCGAATGGTGATCGATACGAAGTCCCTAACGATTACTCTGTATTGTGCCACAAATTTGTTATTTGCGACAACAACGGGAGCCGTCGGTTTGCCGTCTTCACCGATTTCTTCGATCCTGAACCGCTCATGGTCTTCCAACTTTTTGGTTGGGCCTCGTCCGCTCTTTTCAGTAGATTTGTTCGATCCGGAGGGCTAAAAGAAGAAAGATCATCATTACTATTTCTATATAGACAGCAGATGATTAATTAATGAATTAATTATATTACATGCACCTCGTCAGAGCGGTCGTCTTCTCGATCACACAAGGCATCGCCTTCTCTCTCGCGGAAGGCATCACCTTCAACCTCAAACAAGTCGTCTCTTCCGGCAAAAAGAGGATCACCCTCACCGGAGTTGTTCAGAAACGCCGATACATCTAAATTTTCTTCCCCGCGGATCACACCTTGGATCAACTCTTCCTTTTCTTCGTCTCTGTCGTGTGGTTCCATATTTTCTGCATAGGTGGAAAAACGGATAAGTCAAAGCGGCTAAGGGAGAATGTTAGGTAGGGTGTTGAGATATATAAACCCTAATTTGGAGAAACCCTAATATATACATACATAATAATAAAAATGAAGAGAAACCCTAAACCCTAAACCCTAAAAGGAAACTATGTAGTAGATAGGTAACTCTAGATACTAACAAAAGACCACATTGGAATCATATACATCGTAGCGAGAAAGTAGATACTTTGTAATAGGTACATAAAAGAGGCTACGCTTGCCCTCGGGCTCGGATCCTATCGTGAAGAACCAATACCGGAAAGAAAGGCGACAATTCAAGACATGGCATAATGCAATGCGCAAAAAATATGTATGACATGTCAGATTAGATACTATGCAGTAACCATAATGCATGTCGATTTAAGAGGGTTCGGAATGCCCTGGCAAACGTGCATCGTCAAACTCACATGTATATGAGGGGTATCGATGTTCTTCCAACTAAACTAGGGTTTAAAGTTGCTTGACAATGTATTATGATTGCTTAGACACATAGCTCTCAATTTTCTGAACATTTTGATATATTATACATATTTTTATGATTAAATATGAATTAGTTATTGATTTTACAAAATTATATTAATTTCTGCTATTTTCAAACATTTCTGAAAAGGATTAAGCCATTACTGCATCACCCTAATGTCATCAACCCTATCCCTAACTTTATACACCAGGGCTACTCCTACCCACAGCCACTACCTAGGGGCCCCAAGCCGAGTTGGGTCCACCCCGTTGCCACGCAGGCGCCACATTAGACACGGCGGTGGGAGGCGTCGGGCGGTGGTCGCCGGCGATGATCTGGGCCACCCCAGCACGCGCGGAGGGGTGCGCTGGAAATAGCGTGATGATGGGAACCACATAGTGGCGGCGCCGCCCCTTTAGGGTCATCGGAGCGAGGCCTGCGACGAAGCTCACAGACGAACGACGCGCGACGGCTACGAAGATCTAGGAGGCAAACGGAGGGTGCGCCCTGAGCACCAGAAGCTCACCAGGGTGCTCAACCTGGGGAGGTGGAATCCAGGTGAGGCCGGAGGCAAGCTAATCGATGGCGGCGAGCTTTGTCGGGGTTGGGGCTTGATTCCTTCAGTGGGACGAAACAGGGGACCGAGGCGGAGCTACTGGCACCACCAGATGGTCGAGGGGAGGTCGGGAACGGCGGCGACGGCCAGCTACTAGGGCCCGGCTAGGGTTTGGCCAGAGAGGGATAGAACGCGCGAGGGGGAGAAAGAGGGAGAGAACGCACGACGATTCACGACGGCGGACATAGGCGACGAGAGGCAACCTGACGGCGGGACGGCCGGCGACGTCTCCCTGTGCGCGCGCGTCGGGATCATATCAACTAAAATAATCATCAACTAAAAATCATCTACATCATCTAAATACACCTAAATCATCTAACAACTATACACCTAAAATCTAAATAATATATACATACACCTAAAATAATATATACATACACCTAAAATAATATATGCACACACACCTAAAATCTAAATATATACATCTACACATGTCAAAAAAATATACATCTACATGCATATACATGCATGCATACACACTAAAAGGAAAGGCCCTCTCGGGTGGTACCGTGGCGGGCGGGCGATGGACGCGGCGCAAGGGAAGGAGGAGAGGCAGTCTTGGCCGACACGGGCGACGGTGGCGGCCGGAGCGCGTGGCGAGGACGATGGAGACGGAGGGGGCATGGCCGGAGACGGAGGACAGAGGCGGTAGACGCAGGCGGCAGTCGGGGAGGAGAGGGAGAGGCGGCGGGCGGCGCTGGACATGGGCGTGGCGGCGGGAGCGCGGTGGTGCCGGTCGGAGCGCGTGGCGATGGACGCCGAAGACGGAGGGCGGCCGGAGACGAAGGACGGAGGCGGCAACGCCAAGGCGGAGGCGCTGATGATGATGGCGGGCACGGGCAGCCTGTCGGCGTCGTGTGGATCGGGGACGGCGTCGTCGATGAGAAACAGAGAAGGAGAGAAAAGAGATGGGTAAGAAGAAGAAGAGGCGCGCAAGTTATAAAGGAGGGAGTATACGTCCCGGTGGTGGCTCCAACCAGGACTAAAGGGACGTATGCTCCATGTTTTCAAGCGGCGGTTGGTGGCTCCAACCGGGAGGTATGACCCTGTTTTCAAAAAAAAATCACGAATTATTTCTCTGTTCCCGCCTTATTTTTTATTTTCGGGTTTAAATTTGTAATGTTTTTTAGATGATAATTAATTTGGAATTTAGAAAAACTTTAAACATAAAAGGTGTTTGAATTTGAATAACTAATTCAAAACCATTTTCTATTTTTAAAAGTAATTAATGTAACATTTTAAATTATGAACCATTTAAAATTAAAAATGAATTAACTTATATTTTTTATCTATTAATTTGGAATTTAGAAAAACTTTAAACATAAAAAGTGTTTGGGTTTGAATAACTAATTCAAAACCATTTTTTGAATTTAGAAAAATAATTAACGTAACCATATAAACTATGAACCATTTAAAATTAAAAATGAATTAAATTATTTTTTTATATATTAATTTGGAATTTAGAAAAACTTTAAACATAAAAAGTTTTTGGATTTGAATAACTAATTCAAAACCATTTTATGTTTTTAAAAATAACTAATGTGACCATTTAAAATATGAACCATTTAAAATTAAAAATGAATTAACTTATATTTTTTATATATTCATTTGGAATTTAGAAAAACTTTAAACATAAAAAGTGTTTGGATTTGAATAACTAATTCAAAACCATTTTTTGTTTTTAAAAATAATTAATGTAACCAATTAAAATTAAAAATAAATTAACTTATATTTTTTATATATTAATGGGCGGGAAGGAATGGGCGGGAAATAATGGGCGAGATTTTTTTTATTATGATAGAACTAGAATTAAAGTACATAACGCAACTAATAGTAAGTTACATAAAGCACGACTAAAAATTAAGATACATAGAAGAACTGAAAATTAATATACATGTCCAGATTAAGTCACAATCGGCCAAACTTGTTTTGCAATGTTGGAGTGATTCAGTCATGCTCCTGCCTACACCTGTAATACTCGCCACTATAGTCGTTGTACTCATCTCTGCCGTCGTCGTTGTCATCGTCGGGGTCGCCGTAGTTGAACCTTGAAGGCTGAGTACGAGTGGGATGGACTTGAGGGTAGCGCAAGCGGGGGTTAGAGTCGGTGGTCATGTCATAGGCCATGACGCTCTAGAGAGTCCGGCCGCGCCACCACAGCCGACGGCCGGCCTATTTGAAGTTCGGAGGAGGTGGGCCGTCCTCCTTGTTCCTGGCGAGCGCCCTCTCACGCCGATCCCCGAAGAAGGCTTCCCAAGTCGGGAAATAGTCGGGATGCCAGTTGGGATTCTTCCGCCGCTCCGGCGTGAGCTCGAAGTAGTAGTGGTTCGTGATGTCCATCCGGCGCGCCACACCTAGAGGGACAGGAGGAACCGGCACGCCTCCAACGCTCATCATCCAGCCGACGGGGACGCAGTAGCCCGGCGGGCAGGGGTAGTTCGAGGCGCAAAGCTCCTCCGCCTCCCTAGGGGTTAGTCGTATGGTGTAAGCCATGGGAAAGAGTGACGAGGTTGCAAATATGAGTCTAGAGATGTGCAATGACAATGGAGGCCAATCCTACATATATGTAGTGAGAAATGGTGGGAACAAAACTGCGGGAAGAGAAATTGCGGGAAGAGAAATTGCGGGAAGAGAAATGGCGGGAAAAAAACTACGGGAAAAAATGGCGGGAAGAAAAATGGCGGGAAGAAACTTGGGTTTAGGGTTTAGGGTTTGAGATGTCCCGGTTGGGAGATAGTCCATGTAAGGCGGTCTAGTATTTTAGAAAAATGGGACGGTAGCATTCTGAAACAACATTTTGGTGGTTAATTCACAAAACGACCCTTTTTTGCGCTCGGAAAATGGAAAATGGCTTTTCCGTGCGACGAAAAGGAAAACTTTCTCCTGCAACATTGTTCTCCATCACAATGTCCACATGCATGCATAATATGGGCACATCATCACAAACTATGCCGCGATTCAGTACATAACATCGGTCATTTGGACCGAAAGCCATGAAATCTCGAACATGATAGGTCATTTTATGAAGGTTTTTTCGAGACATGATCAATATACCAAGTCTGGTATGTTTCCTTGCAACTATGTCAAATAATATGACACCACACGAAGGATTTACATTGTTCGGACTTTTTTTGAATTTCTTATGCCCATTTTGATTTTTTCCCTTTTCGAACTATGGTCGAACCGGCGTGCATGCAGATAGGTGACGAGCATCGTTAGAACTTGCATTGGATCTCTGAAGAAACCACATATTGCGAGTCTAAAAATGATTTTTTCAAAAAATCAAGGGCATTAGATCATGTACCTGTGGTACAAACCGGACCCACTTCCTACCGATTCGGCAGACATTTGTCCTTTTTACCCGGGATGGACGGAAAGGTTTGAGATGTACCGGTTGGAAGATATTCCATGTAAGGTGGTCTAGTATTTTATAAAAATGGGACAGTAGCATTCTGAAACAGCATTTTGGTGGTTACTTCACAAAACGACCCGTTTTTTGCGCTCGGAAAATGGAAAATGGCTTTTCCGTGCGACGAAAAGGAAAACTTTCTACTGCAACATTGTTCTCCATCCCAATGTCCACATGAATGCATAACATGGGCATAGCATCACAAACTATGTCGCGATTCAGCAAATAACATCGGTCATTTGGACCGAAAGCCATGAAACCTCGAACATGATAGGTCATTTTATGAAGGTTTTTTCGAGACATGATCAATATACCAAGTCTGGTATGTTTTTTTGCAACTATGTCACATAATATGACACCACACGAAGGATTTATATTGTTCGGATTTTTTTGAATTTCTTATGCCCGTTTTGAATTTTCCCCTTTTCGAACTATGGTCGAACCGGCGTGCATGCAGATAGGTGACGAGCATCGTTAGAACTTGCATTGGATCTCTGAAGAAACCACATATTGCGAGTCTAAAAATGATTTTTTCAAAAAATCACGGACGTTAGATCATGTACCTGTAGTATAAATCGGACCCACTTCCTACCGATTCGGCAGACATTTGTCCTTTTTACCCGGGATGGACGGAAAGGTTTGAGATATCCCGGTTGGGAGATAGTCCATGTAAGGTGGTCTAGTAGAAAAATGGGACAGTGCATTCTGAAACAGTATTTTGGTGGTTACTTCACAAAACGACCCCTTTTTGCGCTCGAAAAATGGAAAATGGCTTTTCCGTGCGACGAAAAGGAAAACTTTCTCCTGCAACATTGTTCTCCAACCCAATGTACACATGCATGCATAATATGGGCACAGCATCACAAACTATGCCGCGATTCAGCACATAACATTGGTCATTTGGACCGAAAGCCATGAAACCTCGAACATGATAGGTCATTTTACGAAGGTTTTTTCGAGACATGATCAATAAACCAAGTCTGGTATGTTTCCTTGCAACTATGTCACATAATATGACACCACATGAAGGATTTACATTGTTTGGACTTTTTTGAATTTCTTATGCCCGTTTTGAATTTTTCCCTTTTCGAACTATGGTCGAACAGGCGTGCATGCAGATAGGTGACAAGCATCGTTAGAACTTGTATTGGATCTCTGAAGAAACCACATATTGCGAGTATAGAAATGATTTTTTCAAAAAATCACGGGCGTTAGATCATGTACCTGTAGTACAAACCGGACCCACTTCCTACCGATTTGGCAAACATTTGTCCTTTTTACCCGGAATGGACGGAAAGGTTTGAGATGTCCCGGTTGGGATATAGTCCATGTAAGGTGGTCTAGTATTTTAGAAAAATGGGACGGTAGCATTCTGAAACAGCATTTTGGTGGTTACTTCACAAAACGACCCGTTTTTTGCGCTTAGGAAATGGAAAATGGCTTTTCTGTGTGACGAAAAGGAAAACTTTCTCCTGCAACATTGTTCTCCATCCCAATGTCCACATGCATGCATAATATGGGCACATCATCACAAACTATGTCGCGATTCAGCATATAACATCGTTCATTTGGACCGAAAGCCATGAAACCTCGAACATGATAGGTCATTTTGTGAAGGTTTTTTCGAGACATGATCAATATACCAAGTTTGGTATTTTTCTTTGCAACTATGTCACATAATATGACACCACGCGAAGGATTTACATTTTTCGGACTTGTTTTGAATTTCTTATGCCCGTTTTGAAATTTTCCCTTTTCGAACCATGTTCGAACCAGCGTGCATGGAGATAGGTGACGAGCATCGTTAGAACTTGCATTGGATCTCTGAAGAAACCACATATTGCGAGTCTAAAAATGATTTTTTCAAAAAATCACGGGCGTTAGATCATGTACCTGTAGTACAAACCGGACCCACTTCCTACCAATTCGGCAAACATTTGTCCTTTTTACCGGGATGGACGGAAAGGTTTGAGATGTCCCGGTTGGGAGATAGTCCATGTAAGGTGGTCTAGTATTTTAGAAAAATGGGATGGTAGCATTCTGAAACAGCATTTTGGTGGTTACTTCACAAAACGACCTGTTTTTTGCGCTCGGAAAATGGAAGATGGCTTTTCCGTGCGAAGAAAAGGAAAACTTCCTCCCGCAACATTGTTCTCCATACCAATTTCCACATGCATGCATAATATGGTCACAACATCACAAACTATGCCACGATTCAGCACATAACATCGGTTATTTGGACCGAAAGCCATGAAACCTCAAACATGATAGGTCATTTTATGAAGGTTTTTTCGAGACATGATCAATATACCAAGTATGGTATTTTTCCTTGCAACTATGTCATATAATATGACACCACGCGAAGGATTTACATTGTTCGGACTTTTTTTGAATTTCTTATGCCTATTTTGAATTTTTTCCTTTTCGAATTATGGTCGAACCAGCGTGCATGAAGATAGGGGACGAGCATCGTTAGAACTTGCATTGGATCTCTGAAGAAACCACATATTGCGAGTCTAAAAATGATTTTTTTTTCAAAAAATCACGGGCGTTATATCATGTATCTATAGTACAAACCGGACCCACTTTCTACCGATTCGGCAGACATTTGTCCTTTTTACCCGGGATGGACGGAAAGGTTTGAGATGTCTCGGTTGGGATATAGTCCATGTAAGGTGGTCTAGTATTTTAGAAAAATGGGACGGTAGCATTCTGAAACAACATTTTGGTGGTTACTTTACAAAACGACCCGTTTTTTGCGCTCGGAAAATGGCTTTTCCGTGCGACGAAATGGAAAATTTCCCCCTGCAACATTGTTCTCCATACCAATGTCCACATGCATGCATAATATGGGCAGACCATCACAAACTATGCCGCGATTTAGCACATAACATCGGTCATTTGGACCGAAAGCCATGAAACCTCGAACATGATAGGTTCATCTTTAGTCCCGGTTGGAGGGATTTCGGCATGCTGGGCCAGGCAGCACTAATGATAGGGGTGAGTGTCGACATTATGTAGTGCGGCTTATACCTTGTCCCGGATGGTGTCACCAACCGGGACTAAAGATGAACCTTTAGTCCCGGTTGGAGACACCAACCGGGACAAAACACGAGTCAGCACTAATAATAGGGGTGAGTGTCGACATTATATCGTGAGTGTAGCCACAATGCCGATCTGCTTGTACTATAAATAGGCATCCTTGTGAGTCCAACCCTCCAGCCAGATTGAGGCATCTCCAATATGGTTTTCGAGAGCAGGGACACCACTACGACCAGTTTCAGGGAGATGCCGCCGGATCCCAGTCCTCCGGCATCTCCAAGAAACTGGTCATAGAGGCACTCCCTAATATGTGAAATTAGTTAGCTCCTAGGCGTATTGATCTAGTTAGAGAAGTTACAAGATGCAAGATGGTGTGCGAGAGCAGAGACACCACTACGGCCAGTTTGAGGGAGATGCCGTCGGAGCCCAGTCCTCCGGCATCTCCAACAAAGCGGTCGTAGAGGCACTCCCTAATATGTGACCACGTGCGTTTGGAGATCAGATCTTAATGGTAAGTACGAATCGGGACAACTTCTTCATAGTTCGGGAAAGTCGTTCTACTAACCGGGACTAAAGGCCCCCTTTATGAAGGGAATATGCCCGAGAGGCAATAATAAAGTGGTTATTATCGTATTCCTTATTTATGATAAATGTTTATTTTGCATGCTATAATTGTATTAATACGGAAACGTTAATACATGTGTGTTTAATAAACAAAAAGGAAGTTCCTAGTTATGCCTCTCTTATAAACTAGCTCGTTGATTAACAAGATGATCAAAGTTTCCTGATCATGGACATTGGATGTTGTTAATAACGAGGTCACAACATTAGAGTAATGATGTGATGAACATTCATCCGAAGTGTATCATTACGATCAAAGTCATTGAGTTTATATTGCTATAACAACTTACGAAGTGATCCTAATCCTTAGACCATGAGATCATGTCAATCACTAACACCAGAAGAGTTTCTCGATGACATCAAACGTCACACATCGTGGTTGATTATAAAGATGGCTTTTAACTACTAAAGTGTTATGTTGAGACCCATGGATCGAGTGGAATTTGTTCATCCCGATGACGGATAGATATGCTCGGCCTCTCGGTGATATCACATTGATTAGCTTGCAAGCAAGTGATTTGATCACTAGAATGTTATATCACGAACGAGAAAAGAGTGCATGTAGGTGAGATCAAACTAGGTATGGAGATACCGATGATCGAATCTCGGATATGTAATATATCGTGAAACAAAGGGATTAAGATACTAGCGTAAAGGTTCACACGATCACGAAGTCATCGTTGAATGTGTGGGAGTCGATATGGATCTCAAGTCCCGCATCGATTATTGATCGGAGAAGGGTCTCTCGATCATGTCCGCATTATTCATGAACCGTAGGGTGACACACTTAAGGGATATCGACACCATTGAGCAAATTATATGCCATAAAAAGAAAAGGAAAGCGGAATTTATTTCACTAGACACCGAATCAAGCTGTTGAAATTGCTGAAACTGGTTCTGCATGTGAAAAGGAATACTAGCAAGGGGTTTTATGTGAATGTTTGTTAATTAAAGTAATTAACAAAATTCTGAATAAATAAATAAAAGAGTTTTATTTAAATGAGAGCTTGCATTAATTTTGGTGGAAAATTAATGCATGTGAGTGGAATTGTGAGTGGAGAGGTTTTTATGTGAGTGGAGCTTCCACACATGAATGAGGGAGAGGTGGGGGAACCCTCCATGGCCGGCGGCCATGCCCCCTTGGGCTGCCCCCCTCCCCTATAAAATGACCCCCTCCTCTCACTTGTCTCTCACACCTCTCATGAAGGATCTCTCTCCCCTTTAGAATTTCCCCATGGTCTCGGATCAGCGAGATACATGTTCCCGTGGCTTTTTGGAAGGATTTGTTGCTTCGCTGGAGCGAGGGCGCGGAGGTTGTCGGGGTACCCGTACGTGTGTGCGATCACGGATGCACCACTTCTTTGAGGTGCTGGACTTGATCGTGCTGGACCGGCTGGACCAGACGGACTTCATCACGATCTTGAGATCGACAAGCGTTCGTCTACATCATCCACGAGTACAACCTCGTTAACGCTATTCGGTCTTCGAGGGTATGTATTCTATGGATGTATATCCACCCGTTGCATGTATCTAGTAGATAGATCTTGGTACTTAGATGTTCCCATCGCAGGATAATTTTTGTTTTCTATGCTGCGAACCCTACACTTTAGTCCCGGTCCAGCCACTAAACTGGACTAACACTCAAGAAATTTATTAATATTAAAAACCGAGACTACAAAATCGAGACTAAAGGCACCCCTACATATAGTCCCGGTCAAGCCACAAAACGGGACTAACACTCAATACATTTATTAAACTTGTAAAATTGCAAACATCATATCCTTCACAAAATGAGCTATCATGTCTCATGGCATTTAGGTTCACAATATGCAGCCGACCGGGAACTAGAGGTACACAATATGAGCATGGACTTCTTGGCCTATGTCCTTCCTTATGATCGCTTCAGATGTAACCATGGAGCATCTTCTTTACTTAACGGAATGCTTGGGTCAGTTCAACCGTGAAGGTGGAATTTCATCAAACTTATTATAATCTTCCGACATGTCCATCTTCTCCTCGATTCCACGATGTTTATTTTCCTGAAGAACCATGTGATGCTTTGGCTCATCATATGATGTATTCGTTGCATATTTTTTCTTTTTCGATCCGGAGGACATGTCCTTCACATAGAAAACTGAGACACATCATTGGCTAGGACGAATGGTTAATCTCTATAACCAAGATTGTTGAGATCCACTGTTGTCATTCCGTACAACTGGTCTATCTTTACCCCTTCCCCATTCAGGTTGACCCATTTGCAGCGAAACAAAGGGACCTTAAAAGAGACTCCATAGTCAAGTTCTCATATCTCCTCTATGTAACCATAGTATGTGTCCTTTCGCCCATTCTCGTCCGTTCATCAAAGAGGACACCACTGTTTTGGTTGGTGCTCTTTTTATCTTGGGCGATCGTGTAGAATGTATTCCTATTTATTTTGTACCCTTGGAAATTCAATATAGTAGAAGATGGTGACGCGGCCAACAAGTATAGGTGATCTCCAACAGTGGTGTCATTCAAGAGATGTGTCCGCATCCAACCACCGAAAGACTTCATGTGTTCATCTGTAATCCATGAGCCACGCTTCCCCGGTTTTTGGAGCGTACAATATTCTTTTGTTCCTCGATATCTGGAGCTGCCAAGGTGGAATTATGAACCGTAGTGTGCTTTAGTGAAAGAATCCCCGTCCCCTACATATCATTGCTTTATTTCCCAACGTGCCATTTCCACTTAGTCTTCCCTCATGCCGCGAGTCAGAAACACCAATCGGCTTAAGGTCGGGAATAAACTCAACACAAAACTCAATGACCTCCTTTGTTCCATATCCCTTGGAGATGCTTCCTTCAGGTCTAGCACGGTTATGAACATATTTCTTTAAGACTCCCATGAACCTCTCAAAAGGGAACATATTGTGCAGAAATACAGAACCGAGAATGGCAATCTCTTCCACTAGGTGAACTAGGAGATGCGTCATAATATTGAAGAAGGATGGTGGGAACACCAACTCAAAACTAACAAGTCATTGTACCACATGAAGGGAATATGCCCGAGAGGCAATAATAAAGTGGTTATTATCGTATTCCTTATTTATGATAAATATTTATTTTGCATGCTATAATTGTATTAATACGGAAACGTTAATACATGTGTGTTTAATAAACAAAAAGGAAGTTCCTAGTTATGCCTCTCTTATAAACTAGCTCGTTGATTAACATGATGATCAAAGTTTCCTGATCATGGACATTGGATGTTGTTAATAACGAGGTCACAACATTAGTGTAATGATGTGATGAACATTCATCCGAAGTATAGCATTACGATCAAAGTCATTGAGTTTATATTGCTATAACAACTTACGAAGTGATCCTAATCCTTAGACCATGAGATAATGTCAATCACTAACACCTAAGAGTTTCTCGATGACATCAAACGTCACACCGAATCGGGTGATTATAAAGATGGCTTCAGAACTACTAAAGTGTTATGTTGAGACCCATGGATCGAGAGTGGAATTTGTTCATCCCTATGACGGATAGATATGCTCTGGGCCCTCTCGGTGATATCACATTGATTAGCTTGCAAGCAAGTGATTTGATCACTAGAATGTTATATCACGGGAACGAGAAAAGAGTGCATGTAGGTAATGAGATCAAACTAGGTATGGAGATACCGATGATCGAATCTCGGACATGTAATATATCATGAACCAAAGGGATTAATATACTAGCGTAAAAGGTTCACACGATCACAAAAGTCATCGTTGAATGTGTGGGAGTCAGTATGGATCTCCAGGTCCCGCTACTGATTATTGATCGGAGAAGGGTCTCGATCATGTTCGCATTACTCGCGAACCATAGGGTGACACACTTAAGGGATACCGACACCATTCGGAGCAAATGATATGCCATAAAAAGAAAAGGAAAGCGCAGAAATTTATTTCACTAGACACCGGAATTGTTTCGGTTGAAATTGCTTGGCCCAGTTACGCATGTGAAATGGAATACTAGCCAGGGATTTTATGTGAATGTTTGTTAATTAAAGTAATTAACAAAATTCTGAATAAATAAATAAAAGAGTTTTATTTAAATGAGAGCTTGCATTAATTTTGGTGGAAAATTAATGCATGTGAGTGGAATTGTGAGTGGAGAGGTTTTTATGTGAGTGGAGCTTCCACCACATGAATGAGGGAGAGGTGGGGGCACCCTACATGGCCGGCGGCCATGCCCCCTTGGGCTGCCCCATCCCCTATAAAAGGACCCCCTCCTCTCACTTGTCTCTCACACCTCCTCGCGAAGGATCTCTCTCCCCCCTTTAGAATTTCCCCATGGTCTCGGATCAGCGAGATACATGTTCCCGGTGGCTTTTTCTGGAAGGGTTTGTTGCTTCCGCTGGATTTGAGCGAGGGCGAGGTTGTAGGGTACCGCGTGTGTGCGATCACGGATGCACCACCGCTTTGAGGTGCTGGACTTGATCGTGCATGCTGACCAGACGGACTTCATCACGATCTTGAGATCGGCAAGCGTTCGTCTACATCATCCACGAGTACAACCTCGTTAACGCTATTCGGTCTTCGAGGGTATGTATTCTATGGATGTATATCCACCCGTTGCTTGTATCTAGTAGATAGATCTTGGTACTTAGATGTTCCCATCGTAGGGAAAATTTTTGTTTTCTATGCTGCGAACCCTACACTTTAGTCCCGGTCCAGCCACAAAACGGGACTAACACTCAAGAAATTTATTAATATTAAAAACTGAGACTATAAAATCGAGACTAAAGGCACCCCTACATATAGTCCCGGTCAAGCCACAAAACGGGACTAACACTCAATACATTTATTAAACTTGTAAAATTGCAAACATCATATCCTTCACAAAATGAGCTATCATGTCTCATGGCATTTAGGTTCACAATATGCAGCCGACCGGGAACTAGAGGTACACAATATGAGCATGGACTTCTTGGCCTATGTCCTTCCTTATGATCGCTTCAGATGTAACCATGGAGCATCTTCTTTACTTAACGGAATGCTTGGGTCAGTTTTCACTGTGAAGGGTGGAATTTCATCAAACTTATTATAATCTTCTGACATGTCTGTCTTCTCCTCGATTCCCACGATGTTTATTTTCCCTGAAAGAACTATGTGATGCTTTGACTCATCATATGATGTATTCGTTTGCATATTTTTTCTTTTTTCGGTCTGGAGGACATGTCCTTCACATAGAAAACCTAAGACACATCATTGGCTAGGACGAATGGTTAATCTCTATAACCAAGATTGTTGAGATCCACTGTTGTCATTCCGTACAACTGGTCTATCTTTACCCCTTCCCCATTCAGGTTGACCCATTTGCAGCGAAACAAAGGGACCTTAAAAGAGACTCCATAGTCAAGTTCTCATATCTCCTCTATGTAACCATAGTATGTGTCCTTTTGCCCATTCTCGTCCGTTCATCAAAGAGGACACCACTGTTTTGGTTGGTGCTCTTTTTATCTTGGGCGATCGTGTAGAATGTATTCCTATTTATTTTGTACCCTTGGAAATTCAATATAGTAGATGATGGTGACGCGGCCAACAAGTATAGGTGATCTCCAACAGTGGTGTCATTCAAGAGATGTGTCCGCATCCAACCACCGAAAGACTTCATGTGTTCATCTGTAATCCATGAGCCACGCTTCCCCGGTTTTTGGAGCGTACAATATTCTTTTGTTCCTCGATATACAGAGCTGCCAAGGTGGAATTATGTAGAACTGTGTAGTGTGCTTTAGTGAAAGAATCCCCGTCCCCTACATATCATTGCTTTATTTTCCAGCGTGCCATTTCCACTTAGTCTTCCCTCATGCCGCGAGTCAGAAACACCAATCGGCTTAAGGTCGGGAATAAAGTCAACACAAAACTCATTGACCTCCTTTGTTCCATATCCCTTAGAGATGCTTCCTTCAGGTCTAGCACGGTTATGAACATATTTCTTTAAGACTCCCATGAACCTCTCAAAAGGGAACATATTGTGCAGAAATACAGAACCGAGAATGGCAATCTCTTCCACTAGGTGAACCAGGAGATGCGTCATAATATTGAAGAAGGATGGTGGGAACACCAACTCAAAACTAACAAGTCATTGTACCACATGAAGGGAATATGCCCGAGAGGCAATAATAAAGTGGTTATTATCGTATTCCTTATTTATGATAAATGTTTATTTTGCATGCTATAATTGTATTAATACGGAAAAGTTAATACATGTGTGTTTAATAAACAAAAAGGAAGTTCCTAGTTATGCCTCTCTTATAAACTAGCTCGTTGATTAACATGATGATCAAAGTTTCCTGATCATGGACATTGGATGTTGTTAATAACAAGGTCACAACATTAGTGTAATGATGTGATGAACATTCATCCGAAGTATAGCATTACGATCAAAGTCATTGAGTTTATATTGCTATAACAACTTACGGTGATCCTAATCCTTAGACCATGAGATCATGTCAATCACTAACACCGAAGAGTTTCTCGATGACATCAAACGCCACACCGAATCGGGTGATTATAAAGATGGCTTGAACTACTAAAGTGTTATGTTGAGACCCATGGATCGAGAGTGGAATTTGTCCATCCCGATGACGGATAGATATGCTCGGCCCTCTCGGTGATATCACATTGATTAGCTTGCAAGCAAGTGATTTGATCACTAGAATGTTATATCACGGGAACGAGAAAAGAGTGCATGTCGGTAACGAGATCAAACTAGGTATGGAGATACCGATGATCGAATCTCGGACATGTATTATATCGTGAAACAAAGGGATTAAGATACTAGCGTAAAAGGTTCACACGATCACAGAAGTCATCGTTGAATGTGGAGCCGATGGATCTCCGTGTCCGCTACTGATTATTGATCGGAGAAGGGTCTCGATCATGTCCGCATTATTCGCGAACCGTAGGGTGACACACTTAAGGGATACCGACACCATTCGGAGCAAATGATATGCCATAAAAAGAAAAGGAAAGCGCAGGAATTTATTTCACTAGACACCAGAACTGTTTCGGTTGAAATTGAAACCGGTTACGCATGTGAAATGGAATACTAGCAAGGGGTTTTATGTGAATGTTTGTTAATTAAAGTAATTAACAAAATTCTGAATAAATAAATAAAAGAGTTTTATTTAAATGAGAGCTTGCATTAATTTTGGTGGAAAATTAATGCATGTGAGTGGAATTGTGAGTGGAGAGGTTTTTATGTGAGTGGAGCTTCCACCACATGAATGAGGGAGAGGTGGGGGCACCCTCCATGGCCTGCGGCCATGCCCCCTTGGGCTGCCCCCATGTAACACCCTCAGAATCGGACCTATGCAAGTTTGAACAAAATTCGCCAAATCCGCATAGAAACGATTCAAAGGTGCCCACCAGGCACTTTCGTGCGGGTGGAAAACGAAGTAATAACATTACACAACAGTCCTCGATGGGACCCACAATGAGAGATATATATAACTGACTCAAAGAGTCAAGAATACGAATATAATATACAAAGATCCAAATCACCTTGAAAATGATCGAGCGTCCGACTACGAACAAGATGCAAATGGGGCTAAGAGCCACGAAGAATAACCAATGGCGTCCATAACCTGCCAGCCAAGCCGGAAGGGTAACCGCTAACGCGTCGATCTCAAAACCTGCTTAACAAAAAAGGGTGCCGACAAAGGGCAAAGCAGAAACAAAGAAGGAGCGTCGATCTTGAGGCCAAGACACGGCGAGGCTAGAATTCGGTCCTCGCCACATAGGTATGGTGGATCGCAGCGGCAAAGATGCACTAAACAACCTATAGAGACTCGATACAATGGCGGTTATCGAGGGGTGAGAATGACCTACCCGGATCCAACTGAAGCTATCACCAAACAAACCCATCTGGCGTTTCTCGAGACCACACGAGGAAGTCAACCGGAACTCACACGGTTGGCGTTTTAATTATTCGATTATAGTTATGCACTTTACTAGTCGTTTAGATAATCGTCACGATAAAATAAACATGGGCACTTTTAGTTAACCATTCGTGATAGTTGCAACAATTACTAATCGGATGAGATAGCATGAGATAAACCCGAAAACCAGCATTGTTGGTACTTTTAATTCAGCCAATTCGTTGTAGTTGCAATACTTACTAGTCAAATACAATTGTATGGCGACAACCAAACAAGCAATTGTGGGCAGTATTATTAGCCATTCCGTTATAGTGAAGCTGATTACTAGTCATTATAAGTCAAATTTATAACATAAACTTTAGTTATGCTTGTCTATGATCGATATCTTGGCTCCAAGTCGTCCATATCCACTTTTCGAAAAGTTTTACCCGCCGGGTGCACCAATAGCAACACACGCTCGATCAACCTCGGAAAAACCAAATCAAAACCAACGAGGCTTTCACGGTGAACAATCACGGGATTGAAATATTTCAGGGCCACCCTTAAGAGAAATCCAACGGCGGAGTAGGCAAGCTCCGAGGCGGCCTCAAGGTGCAGGTAGACAAGCGGCGGCTGGGAACCCCAAACGGGCTTGTCGACACCGCGAACGTGTCCCGATCCTAAAAGATAATGTGCTATCTGCCGACAATCGTAAATAAAGCGGTAAACATGGCATAAGTGCAGGATAGTAAAACACCTCAAACTAGTTTGTGGCCCCAAGAAATAAGATGAATCAAGCTCGCTCGGGGGTCCCATATACCTCCCGGATGTGGATAGCGCGCAAAATCAAGGAACAGTATCAAGTACTCGGGGTCTTACGGGACACAAGTGGGCTCGAAACCAAATATTATCTATCACCCACCGATGCCTCGCTTATTCAATTTTAGTTGTTAAACAAAGTAAAGTGACGATAAGTAAAACTAGAATCATCTCCAACATCAACATGCGGCAATACATCAAGAATCGTGACACTTGACGACACACATCAAGACTTGGGCAAGCAACTACGACCATAAGTCCAACTATCTACCAAACAACAGTAATAGGTGTGACCAAGGCAATATACTGCGAGGAAATTTCAGTGCAGGACTAAAGCATCGCAACACGTATAGCAATAGATCAACAGGAGGGAAGTAAATACTATAAAAGTAAGATAGGTAGAAAGGGAGATGCTCACCGAAAACATTGTCGAAGGTTCAACCAAGGTCGGGCGACTCACATCAACTCAACGGCCTTATCCGCGAAGAAGCAAAACACTAGAATAAACACCGGATGCAATATTTAATAAAACGGCAGAAGATCGGCATGATGCATGCATGATGGATGGCATGGCAAAGGTGCGATGCAATTAGGTCAAGTTAAGTGGCACCGGGGTCCCGACAATTAATTAATTGGTTCAAGTTATTTAGAAGGCCCGCAATTTAAATGTTGTTTTAGCATGGTAAAAGATAGCACCGGTTCGCTACATCAATTTAAATGAGGCCAATATAAGGCTAGATTTGCCCGCATATGGGCCCCATATTTAATTATTAGGTGAATCGGCAAAAGGCCCCCAAACCACAGATATGCATGCGAGATGAATGGCAATTCAATATGCAACAAGTTGTTATTATGTTGTAAAATAGGGTTCGAGGAAAAGGGGTCACACATCAGAGGGGGCTCGACGATCTTGGGGTTCCGGGGTTCGGGTTCGAGGTCAGGTCCGTGGTTCGGGCGATCTGGTTCGTCGGGATCGTTCTCGGCCTCCGGTCGTGCTCGGATATCGGGGTAGGTCTTGGCGCATCCGGGTGGGACTTGGGGTCATGTCGGCCAGTCGGGCGTTAGGAAGTTCTCGGTGTCGGGTGAAGCACTCGGCGTTCTATGGTTCCACGTCGACGGCCTTGGCTTCATCGATGAAGAACTTGGTGTGTCCATGTCGGGGTTCTCGGCTTCGGCCGGTCGATCTTGGGACCTCGATGTCCGGAAGCAGAACTTCGGTCGGTCGTTCTCGTCATCGCGAAGGTCTTGCCGGTTTCTCAACTCGGTTCGGTCTTGTCTTGAGGAGGTGCTTGTCGGTCTCGTGGCGATCTTGCGTCCAGGGTTCGGTGCGAAGGTTGTTGGCGGCTTCGGTGCTCAACGGTCATAGGGTTCACTGCGTTTCCCATGACACATACGAGCACACACATACGCGCGTCGCAGCGGCCTGAGGCAACGGTGGCGGGCCAGGCGTGGTGGGGCGGGCGGTGAGGCGGTCGCAGGGCGGCTCGGCGGCGTGCAGCGGCGCGGGGCGGAGCAGCGTGGCGGGCTGGCGGCGGAGCGCGGCGGCCAGCGGGCGGCGGCAGGGAGCTGCGAGGCGCTCGAGGGGACGCCGGGCGGCGGAGGCCTTGGCGGGCTGGCGGGAGGAGCACTGGAAGGAGGCGCGGGCAGGCGGCGCGCAGCTCGGCTCGGCAAGGCGGGCAGCCTTCGCGAGATCTGACAGCGAGTGGGCGGCGGCGGCGAAAGCAGCGGAGGATGTTCTTGTGGCAGCGGTGGAAGCGGGCAGCGGCGAGGAGGCGGCTCGGAGGAGGGGCCGGAGGCCGAGGCGGCGGTGGAACGCAGGGCACTGGCGCGCGAGCAGCGGGCGAGGCTGGAGGCGGGGGCGGAGGCGGACAGAGCAAGCTTGTTGGGAGGCGGCCCGGCCCGAGGCGTGGTGGCGCGTCAGTGAGGAGGGTGAGCGGGACCGGCGTGAGCGGCCTTGAGGGAGAGGCTGGAGGAAGGAGAAGGGGTGGGGAAGAGAGAGGAGAGAGGAGGGAGGCTGCGGGGAAGAGGAGCGGTCTGGGGGCGGGTCGCAGGTGGGCAGGGGACAGGGAGGCGGGGGTCGATGGCATGGGTGGGCTGAGGGGTGAGGAGGGCTGCAGCGTGTCAGGTGGGGTCGGTGGATCCGTGGGGAGGGTGGAGAGAGGTGAGGGAGAGGCCACGTGGCACTTTGTGGTTGGGTAGGTGAAGAGGAGAGGGTGAGGTGGCGGCCGAGATAGGGGTGATGTGGCTGGGAGGGATGGGTTGCTTTTTAGGTGGGTTTAGAATTAGATGGGGCTGCAGGTTGGACCGATTAGAAAAATTGGGGCGGTCGTTCGGGTCGGGTTGGCCCGTTCGACTGCCCCTACTAAAATAATTATAATTTTTATTTAATACAAACAAGGTTTTTTTGCAAACCGATTTCGGGCAAAACAAAATATTCCGGGGACCCGTTTTCGGTGTTTGAAAAAGAGGGGCGTTTAGAAACAAAGACGGGTTTTGCAAACATGGTTTTGGCAAACAATGCACGATGATGACGATGCAATGCACAAATTCAACGCGATTTTCTAGTAGTGGTTTTGCGGGATGCCACAATTCGACACCACTAACAATGGATCTCGCCCTCGAGATCCGCCTCATGGTACCGGAAGGAAGGCCGGCGATCTGCGTCTTCGCGCTTCGTGTAGATCCTCGCGACACCACCAACAAGGGGTCGTTGTCCGTGATCGTCGGGAGAACACTCCGGGGGCAAAAGTTCGAAGGTAGAGGTATCAACAAATGAAGCCACCTCTAACTTTCGGAAAGGGGAACCGATGCATTCTCATCCACTTCAATGTACAAAAGCGAATAGAAGGGGTAGTCGGCATGGGGGCCAATCCATCACGCACCCAAACTATTACTCCGTACCATCAGTAGAAAAGAGTGCAACCATTCTTGGAATCAGACTGAAGATCTCGACAAGCGAGGTTCGGAAACAAAGGGGTGATGCAGACTCTGCACCGGATCGGACGTAGATGATGTCGTCGCGTCGAAACACCGGAAGGCACAAGCAAGGAACAAAGAATGGTACCACAGCAGACGGATTCATCAGGCAGCTTGAACACCAGATGTAACAACACCGTTATCAAAGAAGGAAGCGAAACCCTGAAGGTACGACGGAAACCCAACCACGAGAAATCCTGGACTCGAAGAGAGAGAAGAGAGCGGATTCAAAACACGTAGAGGTAAGAGGAGAACAGCAGAGGGGTAAGGAGTAAAATCAGACCTATTCAGAACTATCCAACCGATTTTGCAAAATAGTTTTGACACTCTACTTCGGCCGTTAGCTAGGTTATCCTCTGAAATTTGGACTTGTGGGGTATCGCAATCACTGAGCTCGATACCACTCAGACACCTCAGAATCGGACCTATGCAAGTTTGAACAAAATTCGCCAAATCCGCATAGAAACGATTCAAAGGTGCCCACCAGCACTTTCGCGGCGGTGGAAAACGAAGTAATAACATTACACAACAGTCCTCGATGGGACCCATGCAATGAGATATATAACAGCGACTCAAAGAGTCAAGAATACATATATAATATACAAAGATCCAAATCACCTTGAAAATGATCGAGCGTCCACGAACAAGATGCAAATGGGGCTAAGAGCCTCAAGAATAACCAATGGCGTCCATAACCACCTGTGCCAAGCCGGAAGGGTAACCCCGCTAACGCGTCGATCTCAAAACCTGCTTAACAAAAAGGGTGCCGACAAAGGGCAAAGGAAAACAAAGAAGGAGCGTCGATCGAGGCCGACACGGCGAGGCTAGAATTGGCGGTCCTCGCCACATAGGTATGGTGGATCGCAAGCGCGAGCATGCACTAAACAACCTATAGAGACTCGATACAACCGGCGGTTATCGGAGGGGTAAGAATGACCTATCCGGATCCAACCTGAAGCTATCACCAAACAAACCCATCCTGGCGTTTCCCCCTCGAGACCACACGAGGAAGTCAACCGAGGAACTCACACAGTTGGCAGTTTTAATTATTCAGTTATAGTTGCGGCACTTTAATAGTCAGGTTTAGATAATCGTCCGATAAAATAAAATGGGCACTTTTAGTTAACCATTCCGTGATAGTTGCAACAATTACTAATCGACATGAGCATATGAGATAAACCCGAAAACCCAGCTTGTTGGTACTTTTAATTCAGCCAATTCGTTGTAGTTGCAATACTTACTAGTCAAATACAATTGTCGCATGGCGACAACCAAACAAGCAATTGTGGCGATTATTAGCCATTCCGTTATAGTGAAGCTGATTACTAGTCATTATAAGTCAAATTTATAACAATAAACTTTAGTTATGCTTGTCTATGATCGAGATATCAGGCTCCAAGTCGTCCATATCCGCGACACGGCTTTCAGAAAGTTTTACCCGGCGGGTGCACCAATAGCAACACACGCTCGATCAACCTCGGAAAACCAAATCAAAACCCAACGAGGCTTTCACGATGAACAATCACAGGATTCAAATATTTCAGGAGCCACCCTTAAGTAGAATCCATAGCGGAGTAGGCAAGCTCGAGACGGCCTCAAGGTGCAGGTAGACGGCAGTGGCGATCGGGAACCCAAACGGGCTTGTCGACACCGCGTAACGTGTCCCGATCCTAACAAGATAGTGTGCTATCTGCACAATCGTAAATAAAGCGGTAAACATGGCATAAGTACAGATAGTAAAACACCTCAAACTAGTTTGTGGCCCCAAGAAATAAGACCTGAATCAAGCTCGCTCGGGGGTCCCATATACCTCCCGGATGTGGATAGCGCAAAAATCAAGGAATGTATCAAGTACTGGGTCTTACGGACACAAGTGGGCGTCGAAACCAAATATTATCTATCACCCACCGATGCTCTGCTAATTCAATTTTAGTTGTTAAACGAGTAAAGTGACGATAAGTAAAACTAGAATCATCTCCAACATCAACATGCGGCAATACATCAAGAATCGTGACACTTGACACACATCAGCACTTGGGCAAGCAACTACGACGCCATAAGTCCAACTATCTACCAAACAACAGGTAATAGGGTGTGACCAAGGCAATATACTTCAGCAGGGAAATTTCACGATGCACGGACTAAAGCATCGCAACACAGATAGCAATGGATCAACAGGAGGGAAGTAAATACTATAAAAGTAAGATAGGTAGAAAGGGGGAGATGCTCGCCTGAAAACATTGTCGAAGGGTTCAACCGAAGGTCGGGGCGACGCTCACATCAACTCAACGGCCTTATCCGCGAAGAAGCAAAACACTAGAATAAACACCGGATGCAATATTTAATAAAACGGCAGAAGATCGGCATGATGCATGCATGATGGATGGCATGGCAAAGGTGCGATGCAATTAGGTCAAGTTAAGTGGCACCGGGGTCCCGACAATTAATTAATTGGTTCAAGTTATTTAGAAGGCCCGCAATTTAAATGTTGTTTTAGCATGGTAAAAGATAGCACCGGTTCGCTACATCAATTTAAATGAGGCCAATATAAGGCTAGATTTGCCCGCATATGGGCCCCATATTTAATTATTAGGTGAATCGGCAAAAGGCCCCCAAACCACAGATATGCATGCGAGATGAATGGCAATTCAATATGCAACAAGTTGTTATTATGTTGTAAAATAGGGTTCGAGAAAAGGGTCACACATCGGAGGGGCTCGGCGATCTTGGGGTTCCGGGTTCGGTTCGACAGGTCCAGGTCCGTGGTTCGAGGTTCGGATCCGGGTTCGTCGGGATCGTTCTCGGCCTCCGGTCGTGCTCGGATATCGGGTAGGTCTTGGCGCATCCGGTGCGGACTTGGGGTCATGTCGACGTCCAGCGTTCCGGGGAAGTTCTCGGTGTCCGGGTGAAACACTCGGCGTTCTATGGTTCCACGTCGACCTTGGCTTCCTCGATGAAGAACTTGGTGTGTCCATGTCGGGTTCTCGCCGTCGCCGGGCGTCGATCTTGGGACCTCGATGTCCGGAAGCGAACTTCGGTCGGGTCGTTCGTCATCGCGAAGGTCTTGCTTTCTCAACTCGGTTCGGTCTTGTCTTGAGGAGGTGCTTGTCGGTCTCGTGGCGATCTCTGCGTCCGAGGGTTCGTGTCAAGGTTGTTAGCGAGCTTCGGGGTGCTCAATCTGACCATAGGGTTCACATGCGCTTCCCATGACACACACGAGCACACACACGCACACGCAGCGGGCCTGAGGCAACGGTGGCGGCAGGCGTGGTGGGCCGGGCCGTGAGGCGGTGGTCAGGGCGGCTCCGGCGACGTAGACCGCAGGCGGGTGGCCGGAGCGAGCTGAGCTCGGGCACGCGGACGGCGAGAACGGCGACGCCGGAGGTGCTTCATGCGGCGCTCGGGGTCGGGCGACGCCGGACGCAGAGGCTCGGGCGGCTTTGCTACGGAGGAGCCTGGGAAGGAGGCGCGAGGGCGTGGCAGCTGCTCGACAGGCGGGACGCGGCCAGGCGCGGAGATGCGACGGCGAGGTGCGGCCTTGGCGCCAGCAACAGCGGAGGATGTTGCCGACGGCGGTGGCAGCGACGCGGAGGGGAGGCGGCCTCGGAGGAGAGGGGCCGCAGAGGCTCGGGAGCGGTGGCAGCGGGCTGGCGCGGCAGCAGCACGGCAGAGCGGTGCGGGAGAGCTTGGAGGGAAGGAGGACAGCGAGCAAGCTTGTTGGAGGGGCGGCCTTGCTGAGGCGTGGTGGCCGAGGTGAGGAGGGTGAGGGACCCGGCCCATGGGAGGCGGCCAGGAGGGAGAGGCTGGAGGAAGGAGAAGGGGGGGGGAAGAGAGAGGAGAGAGGAGGGAGGCTGCGGGGAAGAGGAGCAGGCGGGAGGTCGCACGGGGTGGGGGACAGGCGGGGCCAGTCGATGGCATGGGTGGGGCCGAGGGGTGAGGAGGGCTGCAGCGTCGAAGGTGGGTCGGGGTGGATCTGGTGGGAGCAGTGGAGAGAGAGGTGAGGAGCCACGTGGCACTTTGTGGTTGGGTAGGTGAAGAGGAGAGGGTGAGGTGGCGCAGCGAGATAGGCCGGGGTGATGTGGCTGGGAGGGATGGGTAGCTTTTTAGGTGGGTTTAGAATTAGATGGGGCTGCAGGTTGGACCGATTAGAAAAATTGGGGCGGTCGTTCGGGTCGGGTTGGCCCGTTCGACTGCCCCTACTAAAATAATTATAATTTTTTTTTAATACAAACAAGGTTTTTTTGCAAACCGATTTCGGGCAAAACAAAATATTCCGGGGACCCGTTTTCGGTGTTTGAAAAAGAGGGGCGTTTAGAAACAAAGACGGGTTTTGCAAACATGGTTTTGGCAAACAATGCACGATGATGACGATGCAATGCACAAATTCAACGCGATTTTCTAGTAGTGGTTTTGCAGGATGCCACACCCCATCCCCTATAAAAGGACCCCCTCCTCTCACTTGTCTCTCACACCTCCTCGCGAAGGATCTCTCTCCCACCTTTAGAATTTCCCCATGGTCTTGGATCAGCGAGATACATGTTCCCAATGGATTTTTCTGGAAGGATTTATTGCTTCCGCTGCTTCGCTGGAGCGAGGGCGCGGAGGTTGTCGGGTACCCGTACGTGTGTGCGATCACGGATGCACCACTGCTTTGAGGTGCTGGACTTGATCGTGCTGGACCGGCTGGACCAGACGGACTTCATCACGATCTTGAGATCGGCAAGCGTTCGTGTACATCATCCACGAGTACAACCTCGTTAACGCTATTCGGTCTTCGAGGGTATGTATTCCATGGATGTATATCCACCCGTTGCTTGTATCTAGTAGATAGATCTTGGTACTTAGATGTTCCCATCGTAGGAAATTTTTTGTTTTCTATGCTGAGAACCCTACAGTGGTATCAGAGCCGGATCTATGCGTAGATGCTTTGCACGGGTAGTACACATATGAGTATGTGGGCGATGATGATCATTTTATTGCTTCTTAGTTGTACTTTGGATATTGGTGGCATAGTGGGATGAAGCGGCCCGGACAAACTTTACATGTCCTCGCACATGAGACTTGTTCCACGCTTGACATGCAACTAGTTTTGCATAAGTGGCTAGCGGGTGTCTGTCTCTCCTACTATAGTCAATATCTAATTTGCAAAGAGTTTTCAACAATTTGGTTATCCTCGTTGTGGTTCATGTTCGTAGGTAAGAACGGTTCTATCTCGAAAGCCCTAAGCCACGTAAAATTTGCAATGGATAAATTAGAGGCGTCCAGTTTAGATTGTTGCTGGGCTAGTGTTATGATATGGTGATGTTGTAAGTAGAAGTACGAGATGATACTCTTACAACATACATAACGTGTAAACTGCATAGACCTTCGATTTACACATAAAGGTATGATAGTGATCATACCACGATGCACATGATAGAGATCATATGCGGGAACCATATCATTCCACTAATAAACATGTGATGTTTGATAGCATCTTATATTGCTTGTTTGGCGTTTTATTAGCATAATAAGATGATCCCTCATTTAGATATCAAGATAAAAATGTGTTCTTCCTTAAGTATGCACCGACAATGTTTCGTCGCTTCAAGGCATCACGTGATGATCGGGTGTACTTGAATCCACGAGCATATCTCGGGTGTAAGACAGTTACACACGCGAATACTAAGGTTCTTACTTGGCGAGCCTAGCATATACAAACATGGCCTTGGAACACGGACCGAAAGGTTAAGCATGAGTCATATGTTTTGATATGATGACCATATGGATGCTCGCCTTTGAAGCTACGCCGACTCACGTGATGATCGGACTTGGTGTAGTGGATTTGGTTCATGTAATCACCAAAAAGACACGAGGGATGTCGTTTTTGAGTGGGAGTTCATTTCTAATTTGGATTAGTAGAACTCAATTTATCATAAATTAAATCAAAGTGAATATGCATAATTTTTTGTAGTCATTGGCATTCGTTCACCACCTTATGCATAGTTGTAATTGAGATAATAGAACTATAGAATTCTGGATATATACTTTACGAACTGGTATCGTATTGTGTTGAGTGTCAATCTAAAGTTTAAAGTCCTATTGCAAACTTTCAGCAAAATTCTATTTACTCCGTGAAATTTAATAATTGGTATTAAATCGAGAGTAACAATTCCAGTGTTAGTATCTTAAGTATCATGTTTGCCTCCATGATTCTTGATTGTTTTTAAATATCAAGGTTGTCTAGGAGCTGAAAGAATTGTTTCAGAAACCATCATGTGTGACAGATATAACGATATCTGAAACAATGTTTTGGTTGCAATATGATAGAGTATAATATATGATCTCATATTGGATGAGAATTTACAAAGGTTGGAGATGCTAGACATCCTAATCATCCAAAAGGGTTTTTGAAAGTAATGTTATACTCACGATTCGTCCTTATAAGCTACAGTATCTTGATCATGAAAGTCGTCATGATAAGGATGAATATAAGATGTATGTAAAGTGTTTACTATACTAAAACATTACAAAAGAATGGATTTTGAAAGAACGCCGATCATTTTGATGATGGTGATCTACTTCAAAGTGTAGGTCCAAAGGTATTATTATTTGAATATACACGCTTTGGACTATGTGTCATGTAGATGGCGCCACTTTTGATGTTGATAGATTCTTTTAAAAAGGAAAAGGAAATGCTTAAAGAGAATCTATAAAATATATTTGGCAGAAAATAAAAGATTGGAAATGTCCAATTTAGGTATATATATATGATATACATGTTATGGTTGTATTCTTTGCTTGTTAAACAATGTAGTTCTTGGGTATTGGATACCGAATTGGTTGGTATGAAATTTCATACGGAACGACGCAATTCATGAACCACAATGGCCTAAGTAACTAGCAAGAGAATATGTGATGATGTTCATCGAAAACAAACAAACCGTTGTTTGTATTTCTCGTTGACATCAAAGCTTGACTTCAAGATTTGTTTTAATAATTGTTATTTAAATCAGGTATTATGAGAACAAAGGTTGTTCAAATAATTACCATATTCCATATAAGATGGATGATTTACAAATCTAGTTGGAGAGATCACATCCATAAAACCTAATGCTAAAATGTCACAAGACAAATGATTGAAAGATCACTTACGAAGTGACATCACCGTTTAAATTATATTGGAAAGAAAACATGAAGAATCTCCATATTCATGGATTTTTGGAGTCTTTGATTTGATCAAGTGACGCTTGTGAGACTTTCCTTGGGATAATTAAAAACTTCGTTCAAAGGCCAAAGAAGAACGAACGACTAAAATATTGGAATTTATACATATCGATATATGTAGTCCATTATGTGTAGTCGTAAGCGATAGGTTTCAACTTCATATGCTTTCTCCGGAATTTTGAGTGAATGTTCACTTAATGAAAAAGAAGTATGAAATATTTGAAAACGTTCAAAGACTTTCAAGATGAAGTGAAAATCATTGTAACAAGAAAATAAATAGTTTATGATTTTATCATAAGGGATTTATTTGAGTTACAAGTGTAACAAGAAAATAAATGAATTATGATTTTATCATAAAGGGATTTATTTGAGTTGCAAGTTTAGCAAAACACCTAGGTTTACATCTCCCAAAACACCATAGGAGTATGGAGTGTTTGAGATTTGTAATGAAACCTTGTTTGACATGGTTGGATCAAAGGTGTTATTTATAAAACTGCCATTATGTTTTAAAAGATTAAAGCTTTAGAGACTTCCGTTTTTACACTGAAAAGAGCTCCATCTTGATCCATTGAAATGACACCATGGAAGTTATGGTTTGGGATAAAACCCAAGTTGTCATTTCTTAAATTTTGGTATGCTAAACATAAGTAAGATGTTTACAACCAAAGTCGGATGAGCATGTCTTTGTAGGTTATTTCGAATAACAATTGGTTATTCCTCCATAACACCGAGGACAAAAGGGTTTGTCGCTTGAAATGTAAAGTTTCTTGAAGAAGGAATTTTTCATAAATGTTAAGTGGGAGGACAATAGAACTTTGATAAGGTTAACGAACCTTAGCTAAATGTGCTGAGTTGCACAGCGCCGGAAATGGTTCTGGAGGCTGCCATAATGCTCATAGCTTATGTGCCTCAAAGGTTGTGGTCACGGAGATCTAAGTTTCTATTGAACCAAGTAGGTCGGTTAAACAATCAAATGCTAAGATTTGAGAGTAAATCATTATTGTTTGACAATGATGAACCGAATACATACAAAGAAGCGATGATGGGCCCTGACTCCGTCAAATGGCTTGAAGCCATAAAATCCGTGATAGTTCCATACACGAGAAATCAAGTTTTGAACTTGGAAGACCCTCCGGAAAGGTGTAAAAACCTATCGGTCGTATTTGGATCTATAAAGAAACAGACATGGATGTTTCACATCTATGAAATAGTCGACATGTCGTAAAGTATTTTACAATGTTCAAGGAGTTGACTATGACAAGATTTGATCTTTCATAGCGATATTTAGTCTGACGGATTAAAGTAGCAACCACTACATATAATTTGTTATATGGTAGATGAATAAACAAAACAAAGTTCTTCTAATAGAATGGTTACCTAGGGCGTGTACATGACACGATCCAAAGGGTTTTGTTAATTCAAAGGATGCTAAAAGGGCATGCAAACTTCAATGGTTGAAGTAAGCATCATGAGTTGGAATCTTCACCTTAATGAAAAGGAGTTTTCATCGAGACGATGAAGATGCTTGCATTTGCAAGAAATTAAGTGGAGCGGTTGAGACATATTTCTAATACATTATGTGGATGACATCTTGTTGATTAGAAATGATGTATCTTTTATTGACAAAGGTTAAGAATTTCATTTCGATGAAATACTTAGGCAAAACCCAGATATTTAGCGTGAATGTCTATAGTGGATAGACTGTGACGCTAATATGGTTGTGCCAAACGTACATATATGAGATATTGAAGGAGTTCAATATAGAAACGACAAGAAACAGTTCTTGTTGCATGGAAAGGAATTGAATCTAGATTCAAGTGTATCGACACTTTATAAGTGAAACAAGATTCAAGTGCTTTGACACTTGATGAGTGAAATCACGAGAATGTTTTGATCAATCATACCATGATATGTACACATCCAGATATGTCCTATGCTCTAAGTGTTATGAGCATATACCAGAATGAATCATAAAATGATCATTGGACGATAGTGAGGATATTCTTATGATCTTTTTGAAAGAACTAAGAATATATTTGTGTAGAGGTGACAAACAATTACAAATAGTTCATTGTAAAGCGTTACATTGATACTAGGTTTCTCACAAGATACAAATTAAGTTTATCTCAATTTAAACTATGGGTGGCACAATGTAATGGAAAGGAGATTCCATGATGGATTTGTATGAAATCCATAGTTAAAGACATTGTGACGAATACTACAACAAAAGGCTAAGTATATGACTGCTATAGTAGCAGCAAAGAAGGGAATTTGTGTCAAGTAGTTTGTTATCAAACTAAGGTGTGGTTCGCAACGAGCTAACACTAAAGATATATTGTATGACAACAGTATCGACGTGTTTTAACCCCAAGGAACTAAAGGTCTCACCGAAAGACCAAATTTATACAATGCCATCTCATTGGAGAATGAGTGATGCGTGGAGACGCAAAGACATGCAAATACACGGACCGCGCCGATCCGTAGATTATGTTAACCACTTGCAATTGCGTATATGGAACCCTGGAAAGCCATAAGTGTTCAATACGCAACGTTTTCAAACTAGATTATTGTCTCTAGTGCAAGTGGCGATCAAGGAATATGCCCGAGAGGCAATAATAAAGTGGTTATTATCGTATTCCTTATTTATGATAAATGTTTATTTTGCATGCTATAATTGTATTAATACAGAAACGTTAATACATGTGTGTTTAATAAACAAAAAGGAAGTTCCTAGTTATGCCTCTCTTATAAACTAGCTCGTTGATTAACATGATGATCAAATTTTCCTGATCATGGACATTGGATGTTGTTAATAACGAGGTCACAACATTAGTGTAATGATGTGATGAACATTCATCCGAAGTATAGCATTACGATCAAAGTCATTGAGTTTATATTGCTATAACAACTTACGAAGTGATCCTAATCCTTAGACCATGAGATCATGTCAATCACTAACACCGGAAGAGTTTCGATGACATCAAACGTCACACCGAATCGGGTGATTATAAAGATGGCTTCAGAACTACTAAAGTGTTATGTTGAGACCCATGGATCGAGAGTGGAATTTGTTCATCCCGATGACGGATAGATATGCTTTGGGCCCTCTCGGTGATATCACATTGATTAGCTTGCAAGCAAGTGATTTGATCACTAGAATGTTATATCACGGGAACGAGAAAAGAGTGCATGTCGGTAACGAGATCAAACTAGGTATGGAGATACCGATGATCGAATCTCGGACATGTAATATATCGTGAAACAAAGGGATTAAGATACTAGCGTAAAGGTTCACACGATCACGAAGTCATCGTTGAATGTGTGGAGTCGATGGATCTCCAGGTCCCGCTACTGATTATTGATCGGAGAAGGGTCTCGATCATGTCCGCATTATTCACGAACCGTAGGGTGACACACTTAAGGGATACCGACACCATTCGGAGCAAATGATATGCCAAAAAAGAAAAGGAAAGCGCAGGAATTTATTTCACTAGACACCGAAACTGTTTCGGTTGAAATTGCTGAAACTGGTTCTGCATGTGAAATGGAATACTAGCAAGGGGTTTTATGTGAATGTTTGTTAATTAAAGTAATTAACAAAATTCTGAATAAATAAATAAAAGAGTTTTATTTAAATGAGAGCTTGCATTAATTTTGGTGGAAAATTAATGCATGTGAGTGGAATTGTGAGTGGAGAGGTTTTTATGTGAGTGGAGCTTCCACCACATGAATGAGGGAGAGGTGGGGGCACCCTCCATAGACGGCGGCCATACCCCCTTGGGCTGCCCCCTCCCCTATAAAAGGACCCCCTCCTCTCACTTGTCTCTCACACCTCCTCGCGAAGGATCTCTCTCCCCCTTTTAGAATTTCCCCATGGTCTCGGATCAGCGAGATACATGTTCCCGGTGGCTTTTTCTGGAAGGAATTGTTGCTTCCGCTGCTTCCTGGAGCGAGGGCGTGGAGGTTGTCGGGGTACCCGTACGTGTGTGCGATCACGGATGCACTACTGCTTTGAGGTGCTGGACTTGATCGTGCTGGACCGGCTGGACCAGACGGACTTCATCACGATCTTGAGATTGGAAAGCGTTCGTCTACATCATCCACGAGTACAACTTCGTTAACACTATTCGGTCTTCGAGGGTATGTATTCTATGGATGTATATCCACCCGTTGCTTGTATCTAGTAGATAGATCTTGGTACATAGACGTTCTCATCGTAGGAATTTTTTTTGTTTTCTATGCTGCGAACCCTACACCACATCCTTCTGTAACCTTGGCAGAATATCTGGATTGATTACCTTCTGAGATATTGCATTGAGGAATGCACACAACTTCACAATGGGTACTCGAACATTTTCCGGCAGAAGCCCTCTCAATGCAATCGGAAGCAACTGCGTCATAATCACGTGACAGTCATGAGACTTCAGGTTTTGGAACTTTTTCTCTGCCATATTTATTATCCCCTTTATATTAGATGAGAATCCAGACGACACCTTGATACTGTAAAGGACTTCAAAAAAGATTTCCTTCTCTGCTTTGGTAAGAGCATAGCTGGCACGACTTAAGTGACGCCCTTTATCCGTCTTGTTCTGTGTATGCATGTTCTTTGGGTCTTTCAAAATTTGTTGGTCCTCCCGTGCTTCTGGTGTATCTTTTGTCTTCCCATACACGCCTATGAATCCTAGCAGGTTTACGCAAATATTCTTTGTCACGTGCATCACGTCGATTGAAGAGTGGACACGTAGGACTTTCCAATATGGAAGCTCCTAAAATATAGATTTCTTCTTCCACATGGGTGCGTGTCCTATAGCGACGTCGTTCGGAACTGATTGACCGTCTGGACCCTTTTCAAAGATTACTTCTATGTCCTTGACCATACCAAATACATCATCACCAGCAGGGAGTTCAGGCTTCTTCCGGTGATCTGCCTCACCTTTGAAATGCTTGCCTTTCTTTCTTACGGGATGATTGGTCGGAAGAAATCATCGATTCGCCAGGTACACAACCTTCTTGCATTTATGCAAATATGTACCTCCGGTCTTATCTAAACAGTGCGTGCATGCCTTATATCCCTTGTTTGTCTGTCCTGAAAGGTTACTAAGAGCAGGCCAATCATTGATGGTTACGAAAAGCAACCCTCGTAGGTCAAATGGCGCCTTGGATGAGCACTGACATCATAATGAACTTATGCTTCATGCAAAACCAAGGAGGAAGGTTGTAGATACATAGAGTCATGGACCAGGTGCTGTGACTGCAGCTCTGCTCCCCAAAAGGATTCATGCCATCCGTACTTAGACCAAACCATAAGTTTCTTGCGTCACCTGAAAATTCCGGGAAGTCTCTCTCGATTTTTCTCCACTGTGACCCATCAGCAGGGTGTTTCAACTTTCCGTCTTTCTTACAGTCTTCTTTGTGCCATCGCAACAACCTGGCATGCTCTTTGTTTCTGAACATGCGTTTCAACCTTGGTATTATAGGAGCATACCACATAACCTTAGCAGGAACCCTCTTCCGGAGGGGCTCTCCCTCAACATCAACAGGGTCATCTCGTCTGATCTTATACAATAATGCATTGCATACCGGGCATTTATCTAAATTCTCATACTCCTTACCGCGGTAGAGGATGCAGTCATTAATGCATGCATGTATCTTCTACACATCTAATCCTAGATGGCAGAGAGTCTTCTTTGCTTCGTACGTACTCTCAGGAAGTTTGTTATGTTTTGGAAACTTCGGCTTCATTACTTTCAGCATCTTTTCAAATGAGAAGTCAGTTAGACCACACTCTGCCTTCCATCGCAGCAATTCCAGTGTGGTACCAAGCTTTGTGCTGCCATCTTCGCAATTTGGGTACACCAATTTCTTGTGATCTTCTAACATGCCCTCTAACTTCAACTTCTCCTTTTCTGTTTCACAGTCTCGCTTTGCATTAGAAATGATCCTACCAAGTTCAACAGCAGGCTCATCTGATGCCCGTTCTTCACCTCCTTCCTCTTCATTGTCTTCCATTGCAGTATCACTGTATTCAGAAAACATATGATGATAGTTGTTATCATCATCTTCTTCTTCACTGTCTTTCATCATAACCCCTCTTTCTCCGTGCTTGGTCCAGCAATTATAGTTGGGCATGAAACCTTTCATAACCAGGTGGCCGCGAATGATTTTCGAGGAAGAGTACTCCTTGTTGTTCCGACATTGAACACATGGACAACATATAAAACCATTCTCTTTGTTTGTCGTAGCCACATCGATAAATTTATCCACGTCTTTAATGTACCCGGTTACACGCCGGTCACCGTACATCCATTCCCGACCGTTTATCTGCATCATATAATTAAGTTTATAAAAAACAGAACATCTTAAATAGTGAAATGACCAATTCACATCGACACATGCATTGTATCAATGACAGAGGAAAGATAAGATTGCTAACCTCGATCGAGGGAAATAAAGAGGAGAAAGCTCAAATGCGTCTCGGACACCTTCTATATTTTTGTTCTGTGAGAAATTGAATGAGATCATTCACTCAAACATTTCATCAAACACCTTGAATGCATGCATAGGAAAAAAATAAACTAGCACACCTCTCACACCTTCCACCAAGAAAAAACAGAGAGGAGGCAGAGGGTTGGGGCGTCGTATTTACAGAAGGCGGGATCATACATCCTGATTTGTAACACAAACCGGGACTAAAGGTGTGTGGCAGGCCACGTGTCTGGCGTCCAACCTTTAGTTACGCATGACCCCTTACGAACCGGGACGCAGGCCTCCGGCCACCGTGCCCGCTCGAACCGGGACGCGTGCCAACATTAGTCCCGGTTCGTGGCGCAACCGGGACTAATACTGTTAGGGGGCGCGAACGGATAGCCTATTTTCTACTAGTGATCTTCGTGTTTGCTGTTCAAATAAAACAAGTAAAGAAATACCTTTTATTTTTATTATTTTCCAAAAGATATTAAAAAAATCAAATAATAAATACATTTTGTTTTTTACAAGAATGTCCAGAAAATCATGAAATACCCTTTCATGATACGAGAATGCGAATGAAAGTTGCTTCGCTGGATGCTGGAGTCTCTGAATGGACACATTTTCGATGATCAAGCGCCTATTGTTTCCAGATCTTTTTTTGACAGGAAAGCGGTGAGGGAAACCCCCACAGCGAGTTTGGTTTGTGAAATAATAAGAACCCAGTTTTACATCCGGAAAGACTTAAACTTGGGTGGCTGGGTCGTACATCCACTCACCTAACCAAGTGAGCTAGGCACTTCTTCTATTGTTTCCAGATGTCTAGGAGTAATATCTAAATCCTCTTTCTCCCTGATTATACATAGAGCTATACATAGCCCTTTCAGTAAAATCTAAAATCTAAATTTCGCTGTATATTGTTCTTCAAATCAAACAAATCAAGATTTTTTTTTGTTTTTTCCAACAAATACTAAAAAATAATAATCGAGAAATACATTTTGGTTTTCTAAAACAATGTTCAAAACAAAATAATGAAATACACCTACGATTTTATGATGCAAGGTGCCAAAGAAAGATGGTTTTTTCTGGTCTTTTGGAGTTTGGTTATGGTTCCAAAACAACTAACCATAAGCACCTCGATTAATTCGGTTTAAGTCCTCTTTTGTGGTTTAAACCGAAGTAACCGAAGCAAGCCTTTTCATCAGCTATTATCGTATAGCAGGTATGATAAATATGCTAAACTGCTTTCACTTAAACGTAAAGTTGCTTATTTGTAGCGGTTTACCATTGGTTATTTGTACTGTACCATTTTTTTCCTTTGGCCCAACTTTTTCCTCACAAATGTCACGTGAGAGCACACGGTTGCCATATTTCATCGTTTTTGCCTTCTCCTGTCAACATTTCATGGCTCTTTACTTTCCCCCCGTCAGCGAGACTACATTGAAAATAAAAATATAGGAATGTATGGCTGCTAAAATTATGTGCTATTTAAAAATTCGTGTCAGCTTTGGTTAGTCTGATTATTACCGAAGCCGAATGAAACCTATTGGTCATTACCGAAACCAAAGCGTATTTTTGTAGGTAACCATAGTATGTACTTTATGTACCGAAGTTTTAAAAACGTATTAGCTGAACCAAGTGAACCGGATTAGGGAGAATGCATGAAAGCATGGTTAGGCTCATTATGAGCATGTAACTATGAAGAATCTCTTACATTCCCAAACCCCTCTATAGAAATAATCTAAAATGACATGGCAGGGGTTTTCCCTACTGAAGACTAAGGGGAGCAATTATTCCATTCATCAAAATCTTGGCATCTATAAAGTCGGTGGGTGGCGTTTTTTCCAATTCATGAGAAGATTGTACTCCCTCTGACCCATATTAGTCGACTCAAATTTGTTTAGATTTGGATGAATCTAGACACTATTTAGTATATAGGTTCATCCAAATCTAAATCAAGTAATATGAGTCGGAGGGAGTATGTCCTTCACGGGCAACAACAAACCACGATGGTAAGCACCGATCTGTATACATCTTGATATGGACATGCTTGCTAACGTCGGTTATTTTGCGGCTCGATGACAGTATTGTGATCGATGTGAGTATTCATTGTGCTCCCAGGCAAAGAATATTGAACAGACGCAATATCAGGATCCCAACTGATTAGGGCACAACAAGAAAATTCAACACATAATGGTCTGTCTGACACGTTATCAGTCCGTGCTAGTTAATTATATCACCAGCACAAGTCCTGCAGTCAGGCAAGACGAGGTCGACCTAATAAACCTGTTCGAATTTGGCCATCGTCATCCCTGGAAGACAAATTCATTTCTGGGATTTGCATATGGCCCAGAAAATGGCAGGAGTTTGTGAAGTTCAGGGCACCAGTACTACTTTGCTGGGAACAAACAGTGAATTCAAAGTTATCACCAATCTGACAGTTACGCCCCAACAGAAATGTTCACAAATTGACAGGGATACTACACATTCATCCATGTAATTCGGTGAAAAGACTCTCGCCATTATTGACTTGCAGTATAATGCAGCAGTCAATGACAGTGATAATGTATCGAGGTGGTTTATACTTTACAAAGAGATAGGTCATCCTCTTCCATAGAAAACTAGATGGATCAGGCTGATTATTTGTGTCGGTAGAACAATCATCGCCACACTAATGCAGCATGAGAATGTTTCAATGATGTACAATGAAAAACTATTACCCAGCAAAAACGTAACACATGCATGTTTTACTGCTACTTCTGACCTGGAAGAAAATTAAGAAGGCTTCAAGTTCAAACCCATGTCGTGGTTCAACTGAACATATCTGATGTAACTGGAAAGTGCAGAGTGCAATAATAGTTTTCGAATATCTACCATTTTTTATAGCTGGGCATTGTCTTGGCAAGTTGCCAACAATTGCTGGGTAGATTTCCTTTGTCGACATGACATCCCTACCATCAATTCCACAAGGATGGCAAAGCGTCAAATTGTACACCGGGCATAACAAAGAGCAGCCAAAGTGCCAACTTCTTGCAGTTTTAGCTACCTACCCTAATTGCAATTGGTGGACTAAGGGAATCAGCACAAGAAACCCAAGGGCAAAAAATACTTTAACGTACAGTGCTATAAAAGACTTGAAAGTAGCACAAGATCCAGACCCAGGAAGCCCAGTGAAACCCCTGGAACAACCCTCAAACAAAACAGGCAGATTTAACAACTGTACAGAAACGCCACGCAGCTAAAGCCAAACCAATATGCTATTGGATCGGCTCAAAACACTTCAGAAACTACCAACATAGGACTGCCTGTTGTATCCTCCTGACGCAGCGTTGTTTCCGTAACTCTGGCGCTGGGTGGCAGCAGCCTGCGCCGGACAATCTCTGGCGAAGTGCCCAGGCAGATTGCATTTGAAGCACACGTCTGATCTGGCGTCAGCCCTGCCAGCTGAAGAGCTGTAGGATGAGGCCAGCCCTGGGCAGTCTCTGGAAAAGTGCCTAGGCTGATTGCATTTGAAGCACAAGTCTGATCTGGCATTAGCGTTGCTAGCTGAAGAACCATAGGAGGTGGCCTGCCCTGGGCAGTCTCTAGAATAGTGCCCAGGCTGATTGCACTTGAAGCAAACATCTGAGCTGGCAGTGGCGTAGCCAGCCGAGGAGCCATAGGAGCTAGCCGTGAAGCCGCTTGCTGCTGGTTGCTGCACGGCCACTGCAGGGCAGTTCTGCACACTGTGCCCATTGGACCCACAAACACTGCAAGTCTGTTCATATCGTGTTGCTGATGGTGTAGCAGGCATCCTACCAGATAAGCTCGCTTGCTGCCCACCCATATTCATAGCATAATTATTGTTGGAGGTGAAACCAGGGTTAATAGCAGCAGCACCATTCGTCTGAGGGGTTGAGCCTGACCCATCCTCTTCCACCAACTGGCTATCAATTGCTCCCAGAAAAAAATGACTATTTTTTGATGTGTCATCCAATTTTTGGGCCTTAACGATGTTGGCTTTCACACGCGCTTCATCATTAAACATTTCTTCCTTGATTTTCAGCTTGAATAGATATTGCTGGAAACAAACGCCCTGTATGATTCCTGCAAATTGTACCTCGTCTTCATTTTTTATCCTGAAAAGATCATGCGCTGCAAGGCCAAGGATCTCCTCGCCAGCCTCTTGGAATGCAGTTGCATAGGTAGTCCCAGTGTGATCCTGGATTTGACACTGCATCACATACCTATAGTCGCAATCTTCAGAGCTGTGCTCACATCTGTCACATTGCCACATCCCGTCACCATTATTTGTGACCTTTTTGTTGCAGCGAGTACCATTAATCTCTCTGGTGCAAGCAGGGTAACAAAAATTGTCAGTCTTGATGTGTGATATTGCACCCATTACAGTGATCCAATCAGCCTTCTCTGATCTCCCCAAGCCATCATCCTTGATCTGTGCAACAGTTTTTCGAACATCAGTCCTGCCCATGCTTGACATTCTCCCAGACAAAGAATTGAAAGCAGCATTTTTGCCTTCAGTTATGAACCACTGACTCAGCCTTTCTGCATCAGGAAAGTCCGGATTTATTTTTAAGAAGCTTGAGCCGATTGTGCCCACAGATTTGCCATTGAAATCACCGACAAGGACACTTTTTAGGGCAAGTATAGGATTGGAACCAGAATCACACAGCAACTGCAGCTGCTGACCTTCAGCATCACAGAAGTTACCCCAGAAGGTTGTTTCCACGCTGCAACCAGACATGTCCTTCAGTTCGAGCACTCTTTTCTGGGTTTCCACACCATTCTTCCGCATTAATGTAAAAGAAGGGCTAACTGAAGTAACTACCCCAAGTAAATCTATCATGGCACCTTTATCCATGTTCGTTATTTCGCTGATTGGTCGGAAATTGAACTGCTGCCTAGGGATGCTGCCGTCATCAGCAGAACAAACTTCTATAGATGTTGTAGCATCCAGACTGATTTCATAGTCATTGTTCAAATGGTTATACTGCTTCTGTGCGGGTTTCAACCCCCCTCTAGATATCAAATACACCTTATCAACCTCAATTAGGTCATGGAACTTATCAACAACCTCATTAAAGCATTTTGCAATTTCTCCACCATGTGCATCAAGGAGATCAAAGGTGAAGAGTTTTCCTGGACCTCTTGCATTGCTATAGTGCTTGACATGAGTCTTTGCAGTCACCCTAGCCTTTATTGTCCATGTACCTTGGTATGGGTTCAATGCAGAAATGGGGATAACACGAGGGGCAGCTTCATTCTTAGCAGCTGGACCACTATTTCTATATGCTGGAGGTGGCTGCTGATATGAAGCCTGTGCAGGACGCCCATAAATATTGGCAGGAGGGCCAGAGAACCCACCTGTACCAGAAACAGCAAACCTTTGGTTTTGATGAGAGTTCAGTAAAGGTCGCTGAGAGTTTGGCTGCACAACATTGGTATGCATTGTGTTTTGTGCTGACATTGTACCATAAGATCCACCAGACAACACATTGTTAGGGCCATGTTCAATTGTCCGACCAATAGAAGAGCCCACTGTGCCATGGACACCATTGTAGGGTCCACCATATGACAGATTGTTAGCAACCTGCTCCACCCTTGGGGCAACAGCATTGGCCGGTAAGTTAGGCTCCTGGACTTCACCTGAGCTTTTCGTCTCGTAAAGCTTTGGCTTCCCGATCATGGCACACTCAGTTCGCAGAACATTAAGTTTGCAAACAATAATGATCCTGATTGCAACAGAGAAGAAATGTGTCAGCTCAACTAACTAGAAACTTACATGCAAACATCGATAATCCAAAGTTTTCTGAACGATATTGGTTAGTTCTACCTGAGGATTTCTTTTTTTTTTATACAAAATCAGCTCATAAAATGGTGTACTTGCTAACTTGCAAAAAAATGAGCAGTTTGAAGAAGAGATTGGAGAATATGACACTTGAACATCCCTTCAGAATTTAAACACCCCAGCATGCCCATGCTATTTGCTATATTAATATAGAATTATGCATGTTCAGTTATGGCCACAAGAACAACTAAGGTCCCAAACACTTGAAAATATCCTACAGCTCAGATACTGACAACATGTGAAATATTTTTAGAAGAGCGTTGGACAGGGCAATCAGTAATCAAAATGAAAGGTTGCTGACCATAAACGCGTTGGCAGAAAAATCGACACCTATTTTCCCCACTGCAGCGAACATACAAACATGATGCCGTGTGCTGATAAAATACTACAGCCAGGTAATTCTTAGAAAAAATTCACAAACTATAAGTCTGGAACTTTCTTGTCACTGGTAGATTATTAAGACATTAAAAAGCACAGTACATTTTGTGAGTACACTCGCAAAAGAACAACAGCATGTCAGATCACAGCGGAATAGTAAATCAAACTTTCTCAGCGTCCACAGAAGAAAGAGATTCACGCAGGGTAATTCTTGCATAACAGCGACATGAAATGTTCAAGACATTCATTTGACAAAACAGGAAACCAAACACAAGGTTCCGCCATTTTATCAGCAGTATCCACGCCAAAGATACCTTATTCTGGTGGGACTGAATGAAAACTAAAAGCAATGAATTAATGGCATGTGCTCTGCTAGTAAAAATGCCATAGGAATATTAACTGATCTTGTAAGGCCACTACAACGTTCAACTCTTCAACCCACTCACTGCCTAATGAGGCTAGCCAGACACAACATATAATTTAAAATGGCATTAGAAACACTTGCAAGTTGTAGCAGCAGTCTCATACGGTGGATAATGCACATTGGAAATCTCTATATGTTTACAAAGGAAATGCTTCCGCGACGACAAGAGCAGAACAACCAAGGGCGAGAGCCAAACATTATTACCAAGCGGACCCTGACAAATTTTATCTAACTGCGTTGAGTAATTGGTGTGTTCCAGAAAAAAATACGCATGAGAACTACATTTCCCGCGTCACTCTGACCCGCGTTCCATATGTTGCTAGACAAAGAAGGCTGAAATCCGTGATTCAAGAAACGCGGACAACCACATTCGCCTATACTGGTGATTCAAGAAACTACCACGAGACCCCATCTTGGCCGCAAACCGCTGGTAACCCACTAACCCAGGCACATGGTGACCAACCGCAGCAAGAATAGCAAGATCCAATCTTTGTCGCGGAACAAGCCAACCGAACCTAGACCGGTACATCGAAATGGGGTGGAGAAGCGTATGATACCTGCGGTTCTGGATGGTGTTGCACATGATGTCCATGAGCTGGACGATGGAGCCGGGGCGGAGGACGCCGTCCCTGACGAGGTGGTTGAGGTCGGTGGAGAGCATGGACTGCAGCGAGTGGACGCCGTCGGAGACGAGCATCCGGAAGCGCTCCGACTGCTGCGCCCCCGCCGCCGCGCCCTTGGCGGTGACGGGCCGCACGTCCGCCGCCTGCAGCACCGGCTGGGTGGTGCCCGGCCCGTTGGGCAGCTCCGCGATCTCCTTCACCGCGCCCTGGGCCAGCCGCGGCACCTCCATGGGGTCGATTCGACCGGCGGCGGGCCTTGGGGAGGGGAGGGGCGGAGGCTGGTTTGGTCTCGGGATTTGGGGGAGGGTTCTGCCGATGGCGTTGGGGGAAATCTGGGGTGTAGGGAGGCGGCGGCGGCGCGGTGTACGGATGGAGCGGTTTGTGAGGCCGGGGCGTATGGACCGGGTGCACGGAGGGTTGTTTTGGAGGCTCTGGGTGGAGCGTGGCGCGCTAGAGCGGGAACGTTTTCGGTGGGGGAGGGAAACCGAAAATTTAGTTTGGGGGAATGACGGGAGAAATGTCTTTGGCCTCAAAGAAAAAAGACTCTAGCAGATCTTTTAATTAGGGACAGTACTACGACGTCTCTCGAAAATAATTCCCCAAAAATCTCTCGGATCCTCCTACTGACACATGTCTCTAAAAATATCTCAAAATCCCGCTTTTGCTATAAATATAACGCTTTTGCTATAAATAGCCTTGTTTTTTGCTACATGTAGCAGAAAACGGTTCGGTCTAGAAAATAAATAAAAAACTGGATCTCGCAGAAGATTTCGCCGGAGACCTCGCTGGCGACCGTGTAGTAAAAAAATTATGCTAATATAGCAAATCTAACTTCACCGGAGACTCGCCGGAGACCTTGCCGGAGACTTTGACGGAGACTTTCCACGGCGCCATGTTTATAGCATGTAGCAACGACGCCATGCGTGTGTAGCAGAAGAGCTCGACATGTGTAGCAAAATATTTATGCTAATATAGCAAATCTGACTTCACCGGAGACTTGCGGAGACCTCGTCGGAGACTTTCCTCGGCGCCATGGTACACGTTTGTAGCATGTAGCAACGACGCTATGCGCGTGTAGCAGAAGAGCTCGGCATGTGTAGCAAGAATGACCAGCGTAGCAGCGGTAGCGAATATGTAGCGGCGACACAGGCGTGTAGTCGTGTTTTATGGTCATTTATATGAGTTATTACCCACAGTTTTTGGGTTCCGGGAGGATTTGCATGGCTTGTAAGACATGTTACATGTTTTAGAGATATGACTAGAAATTCATCGTTTTCGTGTTTTATGCCTGGTTTCAAGACCTATTTCCCACTGTTTGGGGATTCCAGGGCCATTTACGGCGACCTTAATACCCGATACATGTTTGAGATTAATAACCAAAAACTCGTCGTTTTCGTGTTTTCTGGTTGTTTTTATGACCTATTGCCCACAGTTTATGGGTTCCACGGCGATTTGCATAGCCCATAAGACCTGATACATGTTTGAGAGATATGACTGAAAACTCATCGTTTTCGCGTTTTATGGTAATTTTTATGAGGTATTGCCCACTATTTTGGAGTTCCAGGACGATTTACAACGACTATAAGATCCGATACTTGTTTGAGAGTTAGGACCAAAAACTCGTTGTTTTTGTGTTTTCTGGCCGTTTTCATGAGCTATTGCCCACATTTTCGGGTTATGCGGTGATTTGCGTGTCCCATAAGACCCGATACATGTTTGAGAGATATGGCCAAAAACTTGTCGTTTTCGCGTTTTATGGCTGTTTTCATGAGCTATTGTCCTTAGTTGTGCGGTTCCAGGGCAATTTATAACGACCGAAAGAACCGATACATGTTTGAGAGTTATGACCAAACACTCGTTGTTTTAGTGTATTCTAGCCGTTTTCATGAGCTATTGCCTACATTTTTGGGGTTAAGGGTGATTTGCGTGGCCCATAAGACCCGATACGTGTTTGAGAGATATGACCAAAAACTTGTCATTTTCGCGTTTTATGCCCATTTTCATGACCTATTTGTAGGGGTTCGTAGCATGGAAAACAAAAAAATTCTACCGCATGCAAACAAACAAGCCAAGATCTACCTACTAGATTGTAGCAACGAGTCGATTAGAGTACTCACCCTCGAAGATTCCAAAGCGGTTAATGAGAGCAGATTCTCGTGGGTGATGTAGTCGTACACTTGACGATCTCAAGATCGCGTAGACGATCCTTCCAAGGCCGTTCGGCGCTGCAGTCGGTCACACGTTCGGTACTCGATGAAGACCTTCCTCTCCCTTGTTCCAGCAGGCAGCGGAGGTTGTAGTTCTCCCCTCGCGATTCTGGTAGCACGATTGCGTGGTGTCGGAGGTAGAGGGAAGATCCCGCAGGGCTTCGCCTAAACCGGTGCGAGTTATGGTGGATCTAGGGTTTATCAATGATCTAGGGTTTAGAATACCGGGAGGAGGAGGAGGTGTCGGCGGCGGCTAGGCCAGCGGCGACGGACCGGCTTGGCGTGAGGCGGCGGCGGCTTGTGTGTGGTAGGGCCAGGGCTTGTGTGTTTTGGGCAGCCGTCCCCCTCTGTTTATGAGAGGGGACAGCCTTGGGAGGGGTGGGTTTGAATCCAAACCCAAACCCAAGTTGGATTGAGAGAAGGACTCTTTCCTTCTTCCACTAGGAAACCATTGTTCCATTTTGACTTTTCAAACTTCCCGTTTGACTTTCAATTTAGTGCTTTAATTCTCTCTTGCAAATGTCCACACCAAGTGACCTAAGATATGATCCAATCATTCCACTTACCCATGACACATTCATGGACCATTCCCCTTCCGGACAGGTGAACCTTCTAGACCTTTCTAGAACCTCTCCGATGAAAACATCGGAATCTTTCCCAAACTCCGGAATCGGACTTTCCTTATATGAATCTTATTCTCTGGACCATTCCGGATCTCCTCGTGATATCCCGGATCCCATCTGAGACTCCGAACAACATTCTATATCCCTACTAACATTCCATATCTACTAAACAACATCGAATCCTTAAGTGTGTCTCTCTATGGTTTGTGAATTATGCGGACATGACCGAGACACTTCTCCGATCAATAACCAATAGAGGAATCTGGAAATTCATATGGATCCTACATATTTCTACGATTACTTTGCAATCGAATGAACCACTTACATACGATACCAATTTCCCTTTGTCTCACGATAGTTTACTCATCCGAGGTTTTGATCGTCGACATCTCTGCATACCTAGTTCAACCTCGTTACCGATAAGTACTCTTTTCTCGTTCCCATGATATGTGATCCCTTGTGAGCCAGTCACAAGCTTGCAAGCCAATTGGATACATTCCACCGAGAGGGCCCAGAGTATATCTATCCGTCATATGGATGGACAAATACCATTCTTGATCCATGTGCCTCAACACACACTTTCCGAACACTCAATGACACCTTTATAGCCACCTAGTTACGGTGTGGCGTTTGATGTCATCAAAGTATCCTTCTGGTGATGGTGATTAACATGATCTCATGGTCGAAGGAATTAGGTTACTATGTATCAAAAGGCTTATAGCAAATGAACTATTGAAATGACTTGATCTTTATGCTACGCTTATCTATAGGAGTATGTCCATCATACCATTCACCTAATGATATGATCTCGTTGTTAACATCTCAATGTTCATGATCGAGAAACCACGATCATCTGTTAACCAACAAGCTAGTATTACAAAGAGGCTTTACTAGGGACTATAATGTAGTTTATGTTGGAGATATGCCCTAGAGGCAATAATAAATGTAGTTATTATTATATCTTTGTGTTTATGATAAATGTTTACATTCATGCTATAATAGTATTAACAAGGAAACATTGATACTTGTGTGATTTGTAAACTTAATTTGAAGTCCCTAGTATAGCCTCTATACATCACTAGCTTGTTGGTTGATAAATGATTGTGGTTTCCCTATCATGAACATTGAGATGTTATCAACAACAAGATCATATCGTTAGGAGAATGATATGGTGGACATACTCCTATAAATAAGCGTATCATAAAGATCAAGTCATTTCAATAGTTCAATTGCTATATGCTTTCTGATACATAGTAACCTAATTCCTTCGACCATGAGATCATGCATATCTTCTGATGGATGCTTTGATGACATCAAACACCACCGTGGCGGCTAAAGGTGGCATTGAGTGTTCGGAAAGTATTGGTTGAGACATGGATCAAAGTGGATTGTCCATCCATATGACGGATAGATATACTGGGGCTCCTCTTGCGGAATGTCATCCAATATTAGCTTTGACTATGTGTCTGGGGATCATATATCACATATCAAAGGCGAGAAAAGAGTACTTTCGGTAACGAGGTTGAACTAGGTATCGATCATAACCTCGGATAAGTAAACTATCGTGAGACAAAGGAAATTGGTATCGTATGTTCATTCGATCGCAGGGAGACACATAAGTTCGACGTTGTTGAGTAGTTATGGAAGAATGAGAAAGAGATGTTGTTCGAGTCTCGGATGGGGATATCACGAGGAGATTCGAATGGTCCGGAGAATAAGATTCATATAAGGAAAGTCCCGCTTTGAGTTGGGGAATGATTAGGTGTTTTCATCGGGAATGTTCTAGAAGGTTCCGAATATCCGGCACTCAGGAGGAAGGTACATGAATATGTCATTGCAAGTTGGAATGATTGCATCATGTACTAAGTGTCTTCGCTGTCCAAAATAAAGGGTTTATTCAAATCCTAAATTGAAAAGTCAAACGGCTAGTTTGAAAGTCAAACGGCAAGTTTTGGAAAGAGGAGGAGGAGGTTGAAACCGAGTTGGGGAGGGAGTCCCTCCTCCCCAAGCCGGCGCACCACCCAAGCCGAGTTGGGTAGGGACTCCACTCCCTCCCCTTGGTCGCCGGCCCCTCCACCTATATAAGGAGGGGCAGGGCTCCCTCCTCTATACACACAAGTACCTCTCCTCAAACCCTAGCTTGGCGCCTACCACCATAGCCGCCGCCGCCCCCTAGGGTTTTGCCCTAGCCGCCGATTTGGGGGTCCCCGGAACCCTAGCCGCCGGCTCTAGCACTTCCTCCTTGGTGTGTCTAAACCCTAGAACACCGAGGAGCTCTCTCATACTCCACCATACTCGCTCCGGCTTAAGGCGAGATCTCCCTCTGCGGTACCACGCGTTGTCTGCCGAATCACGAGAGTGCTACAACCTCCGCCGCCTCTTGGAACAAGGGAGAGGAAGGTCTTACGAAATCGAACGTGTGACCGATGCGGAGCTGCGAACGCAATGGGAAGGATCGTCTCGCGATCTTGAGATCGGGAAAATACTACATCACCCACGAGAATCCGCTCTCGTTAAACACTTTGGAATCTTCGAGGGTAAGTTATTCCATCGACTCGTTGCTACAATCTAGTAGATAGATCTTGGCTTGTTTGTTTGTATGCGATAGAATTTTTTTGTTTTCCATGCTACGAAACCCTACAGTTTACAAATCACACAAGTATTAATGTTTCCGGTTAATACTGTTATAGCATGAATGTAAGCTTTTATCATAAACACAAAGATATAATTGATGGGTTTCGCAGCATAGTAAATCAAAAAAATTCTACGGATGCAAACAGGAAAGCCAAGATCTAATCTAGGAGATGCAAACAACGAGGGGGAATAGATGAGATATTCATACCCTTGAAGATTCGCACAGCGGAACGTTCGTCGGAACGTGGGTGATGTAGTTGTAGGGATTCGTAGCATGGAAAACAAAAAATTTCTACCGCATACAAACAAAGAAGCCAAGATCTATCTACTAGATTGTAGCAACGAGTCGATGGAATAACTCACCCTCGAAGATTCCAAAGTGTTTAACGAGAGCGGATTCTCGTGGGTGATGTAGTCGTACTCTTCCCGATCTCAAGATCGCGTAGACGATCCTTCCAAGGCGTTAAAACAACGCTCCATGATGGGTCACACGCTCGGTACTCGACGAAGACCTTCCTCTCCCTTGTTCCAGAAGGAAGCGTAGGTTTTAGCACTCTCCTCGTGATTCTGGCAACACGACGGCATGGTACCAGAAGTAGAGGGGAGATCTCGCAGGGGCCGCCTTAAGCGGGAGTATGGTGGAGTATGAGAGACCTCGATGATCTAGGGTTTAGACACGCCGAGGAGGGGGCTAGTCCGGCGGCTAGGGTTGCTAGGCGGCGGCGGTTTGCCCTAGAGCGGCGGCCAGTGGCCAGCGGCTTAGGGTTTGGAAGCGGAATCTTGTGTGTCAAGGAGGAGCCACGCCTCCTTTATAGGTGGAGGGCGGCCAAGGAGTGGAGTCCTCCCAACTCGGCTTGGTGGTGCGCCGGCGGTGGGAGGAGGAACTCCTCCCCCAAGTCGGTTTCCACCTCCCTCTCCACTTCCCAAAACTAGCCGTTTGACTTTCAAACTTGGCGTTTGACTTTTCAAATTAGGATTTGAATAAACCCTCTATTTTGTTCAGCGATGACACCGAGTACATAATGCAATCATACCAACTTGATATAACACATTCATGTACCCTTCCCCTCCGGAGTGCCGGACATTCCGGAACCTTCTAGAACATTCCTGATGAAAACACCGGAACCATTCTTCAACTCCGAAACGAGACTTTCCTTATATGAATCTTATTCTCCGGACCATTCCGGATCTCCTCGTGATATCCCGAATCCCATTCGAGACTCCCAACATTCGGACTCTTTCTCATCATTCCATAACTACTCAAACAACGTCGAATCCTTAAGTGTGTCTCCCTACGGTTCGTGAATTATGCGGACATGATCGAGACACTTCTCCGAACAATAACCAATAGAGGAATCTGGAAATTCATATGGCTCCCACATATTTCTACGATTACTTTGCGATCGAATGAACCACTTACATACCATACCAATTTCCCTTTGTCTCACGATAGTTTACTTATCCGAGGTTATGATCGTCGGTATCTCTGCATACCTAGTTCAACCTCGTTATCGATAAGTACTCTTTTCTTGTTCCCGTGATATGTGATCCCTTGTGAGCCAGTCACATGCTTGCAAGCTAATTGGATGACATTCCACCGAGAGGGCCCAAAGTATATCTATCCGCCATATGGATGGACAAATCCCACTCTTGATCCATGTGTCTCAACCAATACTTTCCGAACACTCAATGCCACCTTTATAGCCACCCAGTTACGGTGTGGTGTTTGATGTCATCAAAGCATCCATCCGGTAAAGGTGATATGCATGATCTCATGGTCATTACTATGTATCAGAAAGCATATTACCATCAGCATCTGTTTTCTTCTTGAAAATCCATTTGTTCTCGACAGCCTTCCGGCCATCCGGTAAGTCCACCAAAGTCCATACTTGGTTTTCGTACATGGATCCAATCTCGGATTTCATGGCTTCTTGCCATTTATTGGAATCTGGGCTCATCGTCGCTTCCTCATATGTCTCAGGGTCATCGGTGTTGTCCACCAACATGACACTCATAACGGGATCATACCAATGGAGGTGTGCAGTTCGTTGACCTGCGAGGCTCTGTAGAAACTTCAACCGAAGTTTCATGATCATCATCATTAGCTTCCTCTCTATTTGGTGTAGGCATCACAGGAACTTCTTCCGGTGCTGCGCTACTCGCAATTTCGAGAGAAGGTTCAATAACCTCGTCGAGTTCTACTTTCCTTCCAGTCACTTCTTTCGAGAGAAATTCCTTCTCTAGAAAGGATCCATTCTTGGCAACGAAGATTTTGCCTTCGGATCTATGATAGAAGGTATACCCAATATTTTCCTTCGGGTATCCTATGAAGACGCATTTTTCCGCTTTGGGTTCAAGCTTGTCCGGTTGTAACTTCTTTACATAGGCTTCGCAACCCCAAACTTTAAGGAACGACAATCTAGGTTTCTTCCCAAACCATAATTCATACGGTGTCGTTTCAACGGATTTAGACGGTGCCCTATTTAAAGTGAATGCGGTTGTTTCTAATGCATAACCCCAAAATGATAGCGGTAAATCTGTAAGTGACATCATAGAACGAACCATATCTAAGAGAGTTCGATTACGATGTTCGGATACACCATTACGCTGTGGTGTTCCCGGCGGTGTCAATTGTGAAAGTATTCCGCATTTCTTCAAATGCTCGCCAAACTCGTAACTTAGATATTCACCTCCACGATCAGAACGTAGAAATTTAATCTTCTTGTTACGTTGATTCTCTACCTCACTTTGAAATTCCTTAAACTTCTCGAAAGTTTCGGACTTATGTTTCATGAAATAGATATACCCATATCTACTCAAGTCATCCGTGAAGGTAAGAACATAACAATAACCACCGCACGATGCTACACTCACTAGACCACACACATCGGTATGTATGATTTCCAATAAGTCCGTAGCTCGCTCCATTATACCAGAAAATGGAGTCTTAGTCATTTTACCCATCAGACATTCTTCGCATCTTTCAAGTGATTCGAAATCAAGTGATTCAAGAAGTCCATCGGAATGGAGTTGCTTCATACGCTTCACTCCAATGTGACCAAGACGACAGTGCCACATATAGGTCGAGTTATCGCTCGATTTCCAACGTTTAGCTTCAATGTTATTAATATGTGTATTTCCACTATCGAGGTTCAATAAGAATAGACCATCTATCAAAGGTGCATGTGCATAAAACATATTACTCATATAAATCGAACAACCATTATTCTCGGATTTAAACAAGTAACCGTCTCGCAATAAACAAGATCCCGATATAATGTTCATGCTTAACGCAGGCACCAAATAACAATTATTTAAGTATAAAACTAATCCCGATGGTAGATGAAGGGATAGCGTGTCGACCGCGATCACATCAACCTTTGATCCGTTTCCCACGCGCATCGTCACCTCGTTCTTCGCTAGCTTCCGTTTATTCTGCAACACCTGTTTCGAGTTACAAATATGAGCAACCGAACCAGTATCAAATACGTAGGCACTACTACGAGTACTAGTGAGATACACATCAATAACATGTATATCAGATATACCTTTCTTCTTGATGTTGCCGTTCTTTAAATCCGCCAAGTACTTTGGGCAATTTCGCTTCCAGTGACCTTCTCCCTTGCGAAAAGCACTCGAGATCGGGCTTAGGTCCAGCCTTGGTCTTCTTCTTGGTGGTAACTTTCTTACCACCCTTCTTGAAGTGTCCCTTCCGCTTAGACTTGCCTTTCTTGAATTTGGTGGTCTTATTTACCAACAACACGGTGCTCTTTCTTGATCTCCACTTCAGTAGATTTCAACATGGCAAAGAGTTCGCAACGTCTTGTTCATGTTACGCTCGATGTTGTAGTTCATCACAAAGTTCTTGTAACTTGGTGGTGGTGATTGGAGGGCAGTAAATCCCCAAAACATTAGGAATCACTATACCCAAGCTTTGAAGTTTGTTTGCATGCCCGGACATCTTAAGCACATGCTCACCGATTGAGTCGCCTCTTCCATCTTGCAGTTAAAGAACTTTTGAAGCCTCGTAGCTTTCAATTGCGCATGAGTCTCAAAGATCAATTTGAGATCCTCGACAATATCATATGGTCAATTCTCAAACCTTTTACGAAGCTCCGATTCTAAACCATACAAGATAACACACCGAATCGTGGAGTCTCGAGTCTTCAGTGAGGTAAACGTTCTTTACTTCATCGGCAAGATCACTGCAGTGGGTCACCTAGCGGTGCATCCAAAGACATAGGTCAAATTACCGGTTGAGGACAATCCTCAAATTGCGGAACCAATCCGCGAAGTTGCTTCCATTGTTTTTCAACTTTTCTTTCTCTAGGAACGCATTAAAATTGATGGTAGGGGCTGCCATTGATCTACAACATATTTGCAATAGTTTAGACTAAGTTTATGACTAATTGAGTTCAAATTAATAATAAAATTAATCTAGGTGAACTCCCACTCAAAACAATATCCCTCACATTGTTTTAGTGATCACATGAACCAAATCCACCACATCAACACCGATCATCATGAGAGTTGATATAGTTTCAATGGCGAACAATCGACATGTTCATCATATCTACTATATGATTCATGCTTTACCTTTCGGTGATCCGTGTTCCGAGACCATGTGCATGCATGCTAGGCTCGTCAAGATCAAACCTTAGATTCCGCATGAGCAAATCTGGCTTGCTCACGTTGTATACACTTGCGGAATCTAACACACCCGATCATCACGTGGTGCTTCGAAACAACAAGCTTTAGTAACGGTGCTAACTAAGGGTGAACACTTTATGACTTGAAATTCATGTGCGTGAAAGATCATCTTATAATGCTACCGTCGTCTACTAAGCAATACAAGATGCATAAAGGATTAACATCACATGCAATTCAAAATATGTGATATGATATGGGCTTTCTTCTTTGTGCTTCCGATCTCCATCTTCTAGCACGAACATGATCTCCATCATCACCGACATTGCATCAAGGTCAATGACGCTTCTTCATGGTTGTCGTCCACCGGCTTCAACTATTACAACTACTTTGAATAGACACGCGGATCTTAACATAAATTAAAGACAACCATATGGTTCCTATCGGTTGCCAACTTACAATAAGGAACATTGCATACATCAAATATAATCACAATCATGGCCATATCACATCACTGCACACCCCTGCAAAACAAAGTTAGACGCCTCTACTTTCTTTGCATGTTTTACGTGGTTTGGGGCTTTCAATAAGTGTCGTTCTAACTTACGAACATGAACCACAACATTGATACTAGTATTGTTAATCGCCTGTTGTAAATTGGATCTTAACTATGCTAGGAGAAAGCAGCACCATAAAGCCACTTATGCAATACAAGTTGCATGTCAAGCGTGGAGCAAGTCTCATGAACGATGTCATGTAAGGTTAGCCCGGGCTTCATCCCAACATCCCGCAAGATGCAAAGTACACAAGAAGCAATCGACAATAAAGCATCAACGCCCACAATGACCATTGTGTTCTACTCAGCAATGAGATCTACATATAGACACGGCTCGATACCCTTTGTAGGGATTCGTAGCATGGAAAACAAAAAATTCTACCGCATACAAACAAACAAGCCAAGATCTATCTACTAGATTGTAGCAACGAGTCGATGGAATAACTCACCTCGAAGATTCCAAAGTGTTTAACGAGCGGATTCGTGGGTGATGTAGTCGTACTCTTCCGATCTCAAGATCGCGTGACGATCCTTCTTGCGTTAAGCTCCCTTGATCGGTCCTGCGTTCGGTACTCGACGAAGACCTTCCTCTCCCTTGTTCCAGTGAAGGAGGTTGTAGCACTCTCGCGATTCGCAAGACAACCAAGCGTACCTGGGAAGTAGAGGGGAGATCTCGCAGGGCTTCGCCTTAAGCCGGAGCGAGTATGGTGGAGTATGAGAGATCCCTCGACGATCTAGGGTTTAGACACACCGAGGAGGGGGCTAGGCTGGCGGCTAGGGTTGCTAGGCGGCTGCGGTTTGCCCTAGGGCGGCGGCGGCATCAGGTGGCGGTGCCGGCGGCTTAGGGTTTGGAGGCGGGGATCTTGTGTGTCAAGGAGGGGAGCCATGCCCCTCCTTTTATAGGTGGAGGGGGCCGGCCAAGGGGAGGGGAGTACCTCCCCAACTCGTCTTGGTGGTGCGCCGGCGGTGGGAGGAGGAACTCCTCCCCCAAGTCGGTTTCCACCTCCCTCTCCACTTCCCAAAACTAGCCGTTTGACTTTCAAACTTGGCGTTTGACTTTTCAAACTAGGATTTGAATAAACCCTCTATTTGGTTCAGCGATGACACCGAGTACATAATGCAATCATACCAACTTGATATAACACATTCATGTACCCTTCCCCTCTGGAGTGCCGGACATTCCGGAACCTTCTAGAACATTCCTGATGAAAACACCGGAACCATTCTCCAACTCCGAAACAAGACTTTCCTTATATGAATCTTATTCTCCGGACCATTCCGGATCTCCTCGTGATATCCCGAATCCCATTCGAGACTCCGAACAACATTCGATCTTTCATCATTCCATAACTACTCAAACAACGTCGAATCCTTAAGTGTGTCTCCCTAGTTCGTGAATTATGCGCACATGATCGAGACACTTCTCCGAACAATAACCAATAGAGGAATCTGAAATTCATATGGCTCCACATATTTCTACGATTACTTTGCGATCGAATGAACCACTTACATACCATACCAATTTCCCTTTGTCTCACGATAGTTTACTTATCCGAGGTTATGATCGTCGGTATCTCTGCATACCTAGTTCAACCTCGTTATCGATAAGTACTCTTTTCTCGTTCCCGTGATATGTGATCCCTTGTGAGCCAGTCACGTGCTTGCAAGCTAATTGGATGACATTCCACCGAGAGGGAGAGGGAGTATATCTATCCGTCATATGGATGGACAAATCCCACTCTTGATCCATGTGTCTCAACCAATACTTTTCGAACACTCAATGCCACCTTTATAGCCACCCAGTTACGGTGTGGTGTTTGATATCATCAAAGCATCCATCCGGTAAAGGTGATATGCATGATCTCATGGTCGTTACTATGTATCAGAAAGCATATAGCAATTGAACTATTTAAAATGACTTGATCTTTATGCTATGCTTATCTATAGGAGTATGTCCACCATATCATTCTCCTAACGATATGATCTTGTTGTTAATAACATCTCAATGTTCATGATAGGGAAACCACAATCATCTATTAACCAACAAGCTAGTATTATAAAGAGGCTTTACTAGGGACTTCAATTTAAGTTTACAAATCACACAAGTATTAATGTTTCCTTGTTAATACTATTATAGCATGAATGTAAACATTTATCATAAACACAAAGATATAATAATAACTACATTTATTATTGCCTCTAGGGCATATCTCCAACAGTAGTCGTACTCGCTTCTCCTCCTCGCGATCCGATCAGATCTAACACCGCAAGTGGCGATGCCTCCGAGAGATGCACACGTGCAGCACCTCGACGTATCCTCCTTCCTCGGTCCAGCAAGTATGGTGGAGAGATGGATTGGATCTACAACGCAACGGCGTGGTGCAAGTGGTGGAGAGTTTCTGCAGCACGGCTTCGCCTAGGTGCAATCGGGAGGGAGAGAGAGAGGAGGGCAGCAGGGCGGCTAGGGCTTTAGGAGGACGTGTGTGAGGGGGTGCACCCCCATCCCTCTTTATATTGAGGCAAGGCACGCCAGCCCTCCCCTCCCTAGGGTAGCGACCTAGGAGGGAGGAGTGGGGGCAAGTTCCCTTCTAGAAGCTTCCCTAGGGTTTTGCCCTAGGTTGGCCTGGGCCCTATGGGGCCTTGTGCCCAATGCGGCCAGGCACTCCCTCATAGGCCCATGCCCCTCCCGGCAGGTGGGGCCACGTTGGTCCCCCTCCGGAAGGTTCTAGAAGCTTCCGGTACAATACCGATTAACCCGAAACAATTCCGAACTCCAAAAACTGCATTGCCTTATATGAATCTTATTCTCCGGACCATTCCGGAACCTCTCATGATGTCCTGGATCCCATCCGAGACTCCGAACAAAAACTCATAAACCAATTATCCAATCTATCCTAGCGTCGAGACACGTTAAGTGTGTGACCCTTCGGGTTCGAGAATATGCAGACATGATCTTATATCAATAATCAACATCGGGGTCTGGAAACCCATATTGACTCCCACACATTCATCGATCATCATATCGGATGAACCACGATGCCAGGATTCAAACAATCCCATATATATATTCCCTTCGTCTCGCGATATTTTACTTGCCCGAGATTTGATCGTCGGTACCGTCATACCTAGTTCAATCTCGTTCACAACAAGTACTTTACTCGTTCCGTAATCCGATATCACTTTGTGAGTAACTCCTTAATCACATTCTTGCAAGCGGTGTTGATATCTATTATCGTTTGGGCCTGAAGTATATCTCTCCGACTTGGGAGGGATAAATCCCATCTCGATACATACAACCCAACAGGTACTTTCCGATCACCTGAGAGACACCTTTATGATCACCCTCTCATAGGATGACGTTTGATGACCTCAAAGCTTTCTTCCGATACCAAGGAGTTGTATTATCTCATGGTCTAAGGAATACAATATTTGACATAAGAAAAGCTTCGCAAAGATGAACACGATGACACGATCTAATTGCTCCGCTTAGTTTGGGTCTATCCATCATATCATTCTCCCAATGATGTGATCTCATTATTAATCGACAACTCATGTCTATGGTTAGGAAACCTTAGCCATCATTAATCAATGAGCTAGTCCATAGAGGCAGAATAGGGACACGGTGTTGTTCATAAACCACACAAGTATTAAAGTTTCCGCTTAATACAATTATAACATGGAATATAAACTTCATCATGAACAAGAATTATAATAATAACATCTTTATTATTGCCTCTAGGGCATAATTCCAACAGTCTCCCACTTGCACTATAGTCAATAATCTAGTTTACATTTGGCAACAATCTCACACCCATGGCACTAAGGTGTTGATCATGTTTTACACGTGGAAGAGGTTTAGTCAATGGATCTGTGACATTCAGATCTGTATGTACTTTGCTAATCTTCAGATCTCCATCGCTATATAATCTCGGATTATATGAAACTTGTTGATATGCTTGGTCTTTGGATGATATCTTGGTTCCTTAGCGAGTGCTATGGCGCCAATGTTGTCACAATATCTCCGATGGGTCCAATGCACTTGGAACCACGCCAAGATCGATGATGAAGTTCTGATCCAAACTCCTTCACTTGACCTTCTGCAGCAGCCATGTATTCCGCTTCTCATCAGATCCCGCGATCACGCTTTGCTTGCAGCTTCTCTAGCTCACAGCTCCTCCATTCAAAATATAAACGTATCCTGTCTGAGATTTAGAATCATCCTTGTCAGTGTCGAAACTAGCGTCGACGTAACCCTTTACGACGAGCTGTTCATCACCTCCATAGACTAAGGACATTTCTTTAGTCCTATTTAGGTACTTTAGGATGTTCTTCACGGCTGTCCAGTGTTCCACTCCTGGATCACTTTGGTATCGGCTCGTCAAACTAAGAGCATTGTACACATCCGATCTAGTACACAGCATGGCATACATGATAGAACCTATTGTCGAGGCATAATGCACTTTGATCATAGATTCTCTATCATTTACCGTAGCTGGACACTGAGCCTTGCTCAATATCTTACCTGACAACATAGGCACTGAAACTTTCTTTGCCTTATCCATTCTGAAAATTTTCAGAACTTTGTCTAGGTATGTACTCTGGCTTAAAGCTATCAGGCGTCTTTGTTTATCTCTATAGATTTTGATGCCCAATATATAAGCAGCTTCACCTAGGTCTTTCATTGAAAAACACTTGTTCAAATAACTCTTCACATCATTAAGCATGTTAATGTCATTTCCAATAATCAATTTTGAAGGGAATATGCCCGAGAGGCAATAATAAAGTGGTTATTATCGTATTCCTTATTTATGATAAATGTTTATTTTACATGATATAATTGTATTAATACGGAAACGTTAATACATGTGTGTTTAATAAACAAAAAGGAAGTTCCTAGTTATGCCTCTCTTGTAAACTAGATCGTTGATTAACATGATGATCAAAGTTTCCTGATCATGGACATTGGATGTTGTTAATAACGAGGTCACAACATTAGTGTAATGATGTGATGAACATTCATCCGAAGTATAGCATTACGATCAAAGTCATTGAGTTTATATTGCTATAACAACTTACGAAGTGATCCTAATCCTTAGACCATGATATCATGTCAATCACTAACACCGGAAGAGTTTCTCGATGACATCAAACGTCACACCGTAACTGGGTGATTATAAAGATGGATTCAGAACTACTAAAGTGTTATGTTGAGACCCATGGATCGAGAGTGGAATTTTTTCATCCCGATGACGGATAGATATGCTCTAGGCCCTCTCGGTGATATCACATTGATTAGCTTGCAAGCAAGTGATTTGATCACTAGAATGTTATATCACGGGAACGAGAAAAGAGTGCATGTCGATTGAGATCAAACTAGGTATGGAGATACCGATGATCGAATCTTGGACATGTAATATATCGTGAAACAAAGGGATTAAGATACTAGCGTAAAAGGTTCACACGATCACAGAAGTCATCGTTGAATGTGTGGGAGTCGATGGATCTCAGTCCCGCTCTCGATTATTGATCGGAGAAGGGTCTCGATCATGTCCGCATTATTCGCGAACCGTAGGGTGACATACTTAAGGGATAGCGACACCATTCGGATCAAATGATATGCCAGAAAAAGAAAAGGAAAGCGCAGAAATTTATTTCACTAGACACCGAAACTGTTTCGGTTGAAATTCTTGGCCGGTTACGCATGTGAAATTGAAATGTTGTAAGGGGTTTTATGTGAATGTTTGTTAATTAAAGTAATTAACAAAATTCTGAATAAATAAATAAAAGAGTTTTATTTAAATGAGAGCTTGCATTAAATTTGGTGGAAATTTAATGCATGTGAGTGGATTTTGAGTGGAGGTTTTTAATGGGAGTGGAGGCTTTTCATTTTGGTGGGAGCTCCACATGAATGTGGAAGAGGTGGGGGCAGCCCCCATGGCTGGGCGCCATGCCCCTTGGGTGCCCCCCTCTCTCCTATAAAAGGCCCCCCTCTCCTCCTCTCAAAATACACCTCCTCGCGAAGGATCTCTCTCCCCCCTTTAGAATTTCCCCATGGTCTCGGATCGGCGAGATACATGTTCCCGGTGGCTTTTTCTGGAAGGATTTGTTGCTTCAGCCCTTGCTTCATTTGGAGCGAGGCGGAGGTTGTCGGGTACCGCGTGTGTGCGATCACGGATGCACCACTGCTTTGAGGAGCTGGACTTGATCGTGCTGGACCGGCTGGACCAGATGGACTTCATCACGATCTTGAGATTGGAAAGCGTCCGTCTACGTCATCCACGAGTACAACCTCGTTAACGCTATTCGGTCTTCTAGGGTATGTATTCTATGGATGTATATCCACCCGTTGCTTGTATCTAGTAGATAGATCTTGGTACATAGATGTTCCCATCGTAGGAAATTTTTTGTTTTCTATGCTGCGAACCCTACAAATATGTCATCCACATATAGTACTAGAAATGTCACTGAGCTCCCACTCACTTTCTTGTAGATACAAGCTTCATAGCAATTTGGAACAAATCCAAAGCTCTTGATCACTTGATCAAAACGAAGGTTCCAACTCCGAGATGCTTTCTTCAGTCCATAAATGGAATCTGTGAAGTTTGCACACTTTATCGAGATCCTTAGGATCGACAAAACCTTCGGGTTGCATCATATACAACTCTTCATCAATGTTGCCATTGAGGAACGCAGTCTTGACATCCATCTGCCATATTTCATAATCATGAAACGCAGCAATTGCTAATAAAATCCGAATGGACTTAAACATCGCTATGGGAGAGAAAGTCTCATCGTAGTCAACACCTTGAACTTATCGAAAACCTTTCGCGGCAAGCCGTGCTTTATAGACGGTAACATTACCATCCGCGTCCATTTTCTTCTTTAAAATCCATTTGCACTCAGCGGCCTTTCGATCGCTAGGAGGGTCCACCAAAGTCCATACTTGGTTTTCGCTCATGGATCCCTATTCGGATTTCATGGCCTCTAGCCATTTCTCAGAGTCTGGGCTAATCATCGCTTCCTCATAGTTCGTAGGTTCACTGTCTTCTACCAACAAGACAGTCAAGACAGGGTTCCCGTACCACTCAGGAGGGGCACACGACCTTGTCAACCTGCGACGTTCAGTAGCAGCATCGTCCGAAGCTTCATGATCCTTGTCATTAGCTTCCTCTATTGTTGGTGTAGGCGACCTTTGGAACAATTTGGTCTGCGCTACTCTCCAACTCAAGAGAAGGTTCAACAACCTCGTCTAGCTCTACTTTCCTCCCACTCACTTCTTTCGAGAGAAACTCCTTCTCAAGAAAGGAACCGTTCTTTGCGACAAACACTTTGCCTTCGGTTCTATGATAGAAGGTATACCCAATAGTTTCCTTAGGGTATCCTATGAAGACGCATTTATCCGTTTTGGGTTCGAGCTTGTCCGGCATCAACTTCTTGACGTAAGCTTCGCATCCCCAAATTTTAAGAAAAGTCAACTTAGGTTTAGCACCAAACCACAGTTCGTACGGTGTCGTCCCAACGGATTTAGATGGTGTCCTATTTAAAGTGAATGCAGCGGTTTCTAATGCATAACCCCAAAATGATAACGGCAAATCAGTAAGAGACATCATCGATCGGACCATATCTAATAGAGGTTCGATTCCGGCGTTCAGACACACCATTTCGATGTGGTGTTCCGGATGGCGTGAGTTGCGAAACGATTCCACTTGCTTTAAGATGCGTGAGAAAATCATAACTCAAATATTCACCTCCACGATCGGATCGTAGAAACTTAATCTTTCTATTACGATGGTTCTCCACTTCATTCTGAAATTCCTTGAACTTTTCAAATGTTTCAGATTTATGTTTCATTAAATAGATATACCCATATCTACTTAAGTCATTGGTAAAAGTGAGAAAATAGCGATATCCACCGCGCGTCGAAACACTCATTGGTCCGCATACATCGGTGTGTATGATTTCCAACAAGTCCGTTGCTCGCTCCATCATTCCGGAGAACGGGGTTTTGATCATCTTGCCCATGAGGCATGGTTCGCATGTGTCAAATGATTCAAAATCAAGAGACTCCAAAAGTCCATCAGAATGGAGTTTCTTCATCATGCGTTTACACCAATATGACCTAGACGATAGTGCCACAAATAAGTAGTATTATCACTATCTACTTTGCATCTCTTAGCCTCAATGTTATGGATGTGTGTTTCATCCCTTTGAGATTCGAAGAAATAAACCATTCTACAATGTGCATGACCATAAAAGATGTTACTCATATAAATAGAACAACCATTATTCTCAGATTTAAATGAATAACAGTCTTGCAATAAACATGATCGAAATGATGTTCATGCTCACGCAGGCACATAATAACATTTATTGAGGTTTAAAACTAATCCCGAAGGTAAAACTAAGGAGAGTGTGCGGCGTCCATCACATCAACTCTTGATCCGTTGCCAACGCAAGATCGCCACCTCATCCCTCGCAGTTAGCGTCTGCAGAGCTCTGTTTGAGTTACAAATATTAGCAACCGAACGAGATCAAATATCCAGCACTACAATGAGGGCTAGTGAGGAAAACATCAATAACATGTATATCAAATATACCTTTGATGGTGCCACCTTCTTGTCCGCTAAGTACTTGGACGATTGCGCTTCCATGACCCTTGTCCTTGCAATAGAAGCACTCGGTCCGGCTTGGGTCCGGACTTGAGCTTCTTCTCAAAGAAGGGCAACGCCTTTCTTGAAGGGCTTCTTTGCACCCTTACCTTTCTTGAAGGTGGGGGGGGGGCTTGTTGACCATCAACACATGATTATCCTTTTTGATGTCCACCTCCGCAGCCTTCAGCTTTGTGAAGAGTTCGGTGATCGTATCAGTGGAACCAATATGATTATGAGTCACTACAAAACTTTTGTAGCTGGGAGGGAGTGATTGCAGAACCATGTCAATCTTGAGCTCCTCTAGAATCTTGTAGTCCAGTTGCTCAAGGCGTTGAGTGTAGCCCGACATCTTTATGGCGTGCTCACTAACGGAACTCCCTTCCTCCATCTTGCAGTTAAGGAGTTTCTCAGAGATCTCATATCTCTCAGAACGGGCCTGGGTATTTTACATGGTTTTCAGCTCCTCAAGAATCTCAAAGGGCCCGGGATAGTCTTCAAAACGATTTTGAAGGTCCGATTCCATAGAAAACAACATGGTGCTCTTAATCACACCATAATCATCTTTTCTTGTCGATAGACAACTTTCTCATCACGCATCTCTGACAGGGCGTCACCTAAGCGCATTCTCAAGGACATAGTCCTTTTGACCGCCAGAGAGAATGATTCTCGGTTGCGGAACGTTGGTGAAGTTAGACCCATTGTTTCTAAGCTTTTCCTTCTCGGCAAAATGTTGAAGTTGAAGTTGGACTTAGCCATTTGATCTACAATGTTTGCAAGTACAAATTAGACTATGTTCATGATAACTAGTTCAACTTTAATCAAATTACTAGATGAACTCCCACTAAATTCAACATCCCTCAAGTTGTTTAGTGAACATGATCCAAATTCACCACACCTAATCCGATCTTAACGAGAAGAGATGTGGTTTCAATGGTGGACAACGGCGTCGATTATATCATTCATATGACTCATGCTTAACCTTTCGGTTCTTGTGTTCCGAGGCCATGTGCATACATGCTAGGCTCGTCAAGTCAACCAAGTATTTTCGTGTGCGGCTTGCACCCGTTGTATGTGAACGTAGAGTCTATAGCACCCGATCATCACGTGATGCTTGGACACGATGAACTTTCACAACGGTGCATACATGGGGAGAACACAGTTTTATCTTGATCTTTAAGTGAGGAATCATCTTATAATGCTACCGTCGCGATCTAAGCATAATAAGATACATAAAAGGATAAACATCACATGCATATAACTTTATGTGACATGGTATAGCCAATCTTCGCAATGATCTCCATCTTGTGCGTCTTGATGATCTCCATCACTCCATCATGATTGCCTCCACCACGAATAGCAACTACAACTATTGCTAACTACTTAGCGATAAAGTAAAGCAATTACATGGCGATAAGAAATTGACACACGTGTCATACACAATTATAAAGACAACCATATGGCTCCTGGTTGTGTACTCATCGACATGCAAGTTGTGAAACATTACAAAAAATGATCATTGCATACAACATACACATCACATCTTGGGCCATACCATATCACGAAAACACTCCTGCAAAACAAGTTAGAAGCCTCTACTTTGTTGTTGCATGTTTTACGTGGCTTATGGGAGTAGCAAGCTAAGAACGATTCTTACCTACGGAAAGCCACAACGGTGATATTATGGTTGCCAAACTCCGGTGTAAATCCCATGACAACTATAGTGAGAGAAATCGAATCCACCACCGCATGTGTGGAACAAGCCACGTCAAGTGCGAGCCGGTCATGAGGTCGGCGTAAGGTTGGCCTGGACCGCTTCGATCTCACTATCCCGCGTCATAAGAAGAACACAAACAAGAGGATTGCAACAGAAAACATCAATGCCCGCAACAACCATGTTGCATTCTACTCGTGAAACACATCTATGCATAGATCTAGCTCTGATACCACTGATGGGTTTCGCAGCATAGTAAATCAAAAAAATTCTACGGATGCGAACGGGAAAGCCAAGATCTAATCTAGGAGATGCAAAAACCAGGGGGAATATATGAGATCTTCATACCCTTGAAGATTCGCACAGCGGAACATTCGTCGGAACGTGGGTGATGTAGTCGTACTCGCTTCTCCTCCTCGCGATCCGATCCGATCTAACACCGCAAGTGGCGATGCCTCCGAGAGATGCACACGTGCAGCACCTCGACGTATCCTCCTTCCTCGGTCCAGCAAGTATGGTGGAGAGATGGATTGGATCTACAACGCAACGGCGTGGTGCAAGTGGTGGAGAGTTTCTGCAGCACGGCTTCGCCTAGGTGCAATCGGGAGGGAGAGAGAGAGGAGGGCAGCAGGGCGGCTAGGGCTTTAGGAGGACGTGTGTGAGGGGGTGCACCCCCATCCCTCTTTATATTGAGGGGTACGCGGCCAGCCCTTGCCCCTCCCCCAAGCCCTAGGGTCGGCGACCTAGGAGGGAGGAGTGGGGGGCAAGTTCCCCCCTTCTAGAAGCTCCCCTAGGGTTTTGCCCTAGGTTGGCCGGCTGGGCCCTATGGGGCCTTGTGCACCTGGCCCAATGCGGCCAGGGCACTCCCTCATAGGCCCATGCCCCCTCCCGGCAGGTGGGGCCACGTTGGTCCCCCTCCGGAAGGTTCTAGAAGCTTCCGGTACAATACCGATTAACCCGAAACAATTCCGAACTCCAAAAACTGCATTGCCTTATATGAATCTTATTCTCCGGACCATTCCGGAACCTCTCATGATGTCCCGGATCCCATCCGAGACTCCGAACAAAAACTCATAAACCAATTATCCAATCTATCCTAGCGTCGAGACACGTTAAGTGTGTGACCCTTCGGGTTCGAGAATATGCAGACATGATCTTATATCAATAATCAACATCGGGTCAGAAACCCATATTGACTCCACACATTCATCGATCATCATATCGGATGAACCACGATGCCGATTCAAACAATCCCATATATATATTCCCTTCGTCTCGTGATATTTTACTTGCCGAGATTTGATCGTCGATCCGTCATACCTAGTTCAATCTCGTTCACGAAGTACTTTACTCTCGTAATCCGATATCACTTTGTGAGTAACTCCTTAATCACATGCTTGCAAGCGGTGTTGATATCGATTCGAGTGGGCCAGTATATCTCTCCGACTAGGGAGGGACAAATCCCATCTCGATACATACAACCCAACAGGTACTTTCCGATCACCTGAGAGACACCTTTATGATCACCCTCTCATAGGATGACGTTTGATGACCTCAAAGCTTTCTTCCGATACCAGGGAGTTGTATTATCTCATGGTCTAAGGAATAAAATATTTGACATAAGAAAAGCTTCGTAAAGATGAACACGATGACACGATCTAATTGATCCTCTTAGTTTGGGTCTGTCCATCATATCATTCTCCCAATGATATGATCTCATTATTAATCGACAACTCATGTCTATGGTTAGGAAACCTTAACCATCATTAATCAATGAGCTAGTCCATAGAGGCATACTAGGGACACGGTGTTGTTCATAAACCACACAAGTATTAAAGTTTCCGCTTAATACAATTCTAGCATGGAATATAAACTTTATCATGAACAAGAATTATAATAATAACATCTTTATTATTTCCTCTATGGCATAATTCCAACAATAAAAATAACCACTTTTATTATTGCCTGTAGGGCATATCTCCAACAGTCTCCCACTTGCACTAGAGTCAACTAATCTAGATTACATGGTAATATACCAAACCCCATGGAGGTTTGGTGTTGGTCATGTTTTGCCCTCGGGAGAGGTTTAGTCAACGGATCTGCCACATTCAGATCTGTGTGTACTTTGCAAAACTTTATGTCACCATCTTGGACATGCTCTCGAATAGCGTGAAAGCGTAGCTTGATGTGCTTCATCTTCTTGTGTGACCTTGGTTCTTGCGCATTGGCTATGGCGCCCATGTTATCACAGTAGATAGACATTGGGTCCAGCGCACTTGGAACCACACCGAGCTCTGTAATGAACTCCTTCACCTCTTGTGAAGCCTCTGAAGCAGCTATGTATTCCGATTCAGTTGAAGATCTCGCCATAACGCTTTGCTTTGCACTCCTCCAGCTAACTGCTGCACCATTCAAAGTAAATACGTATCCAGATTGTGATTTAGAATCATCCGGATCGGTGTTCCAACTAGCATCGGTGTAACCATTAACAACGAGTTGTTCATGACCTCCATAAGAAAGAACCATATCCTTAGTTCTTCTCAAGTACTTAAGGATGTTTTTTTGACCGCTGTCCAATGATCCACTCCTGGATCACTTTGATATCTGCTAGTCAAACTAACAGCATATGCAATGTCGGGTCTAGTACATAGCATGACATACATTAGAGATCCTATGGCTGAGGCATAGGGAGTCTTACTCATCCTTTCTCTATCTTCTGCCATTGCTGGACTTTGAGTTTTACTCAAGGTCGTATTGGGCAACATGGGAAAAAACCCTTTCTTGCTATCTTCCATTCCAAACCTCTTTAGAACTTTGTCCAAATATGTACTTTGTGACAATGATATTAGGCGTCTCGATCTATCTCTATAAATCTTTATGCCTAATATGTAAGCTGCTTCGCCACGATCTTTCATTGAAAAACTATTATTCAAATATTCCTTGACACTATTAAGAAGGTTTACATCATTCCCAATCAACAATATGTCATCTACATATAGTATTAAGATTGCTACACAGCTCCCACTCACTTTCTTGTAAATACAAGCTTCTCCATAAGTTTGTATAATACCAAAACTTTTGATTACCTTATCAAAACGTCGATTCCAACTTCGGGATGCTTGCTTCAACCCATATATGGACCGTTGAAGTTTGCATACCTTGTTAGCATCTTTAGGATCGACAATACCTTTGGGTTGCATCATATACAACTCTTCATCAATGTCTCCATTGAGGAACGCTGTTTTGACATCCATCTGCCATATCTCATAATCATAATATGCAACGATTGCTAACAAAATCCTCACAGACTTTAGCTTCGCTACTGGTGAGAAAGTCTCATCGTAGTCAACTCCTTGAATTTGTTGAAACCCTTTTGCGACAAGTCGAGCTTTATAGACAGTAACATTACCATCAGCATCTGTTTTCTTCTTGAAAATCCATTTGTTCTCGACAGCCTTACAGCCATCCGGTAAGTCCACCAAAGTCCATACTTGGTTTTCGTACATGGATCCAATTTCGGATTTCATGGCGTCTCGCCATTTATTGAAATCTGGGCTCATCATCGCTTCCTCATTTGTCGCAGGGTCATCGGTGTTGTCCACCAACATGACACTCATAACGGGATCATACTAATCAGGAGTGGTACGAGTTCTCGTCGACCTGCGAGGCTCTGTAGCAACTTCAACCGAAGTTTCATGATCATCATCATTAGCTTCCTCTCTTATTGGTGTAGGTGCCACAGGAACTACTTCCGGTGCTGCGCTACTCGCAAGTTCGAGAGAAGGTTCAATAACCTCGTCGAGTTCTACTTTCCTTCCAGTCACTTCTTTCGAGAGAAATTCCTTCTCTAGAAAGGATCCATTCTTGGCAACGAAAATTTTGCCTTCGGATCTATGATAGAAGGTATACCCAATAGTTTCCTTCGGGTATCCTATGAAGACGCATTTTTTCGCTTTGGGTTCAAGCTTGTCGGGCTGTAACTTCTTTACATAGGCTTCGTAACCCCAAACTTTAAGGAACGACAATTTAGGTTTCTTCCCAAACCATAATTCATACGGTGTCATTTCAACGGATTTAGATGGTGCCCTATTTAAAGTGAATGCGTCTGTTTCTAATGCATAACCCCAAAATGATAGCGGTAAATCTGTAAGTGACATCATAGAACGAACCATATCTAAGAGAGTTCGATTACGACGTTCGGACACACCATTACGCTGTGGTGTTCTCGGCGGTGTCAATTGTGAAAGTATTCCGCATTTCTTCAAATGCTCGCCAAACTCGTAACTTAGATATTCACCTCCACAATCAGAACGTAGAAATTTAATCTTCTTGTTACATTGATTCTCTACCTCACTTTGAAATTCCTTAAACTTCTCGAAAGTTTCGGACTTATGTTTCATGAAATAGATATACCCATATCTACTCAAGTCATCCGTGAAGGTAAGAACATAACGATAACCACCGCGCAATGCTACACTCATTGGACCACACACATCGGTATGTATGATTTTCAATAAGTCCATAGCTCGCTCCATCATACCAGAAAATGGAGTCTTAGTCATTTTACCCATCAGACATGCTTCGCATCTTTCAAGTGATTCAAGAAGTCCATCGGAATGGAGTTTCTTCATACGCTTCACTCCCATATGACCAAGACGACAATGCCACATATAGGTCGAGTTATCACTCAATTTCAAACGTTTAGCTTCAATGTTATTAACGTGTGTATTACCACAATCGATATTCAATAAGAATATACCATCTATCAAAGGTGCATGTGCATAAAACATATTACTCATATAAATCGAACAACCATTATTCTCGGACTTAAACAAGTAACCGTCTCGCAATAAACATGATCCGGGTATAATGTTCATGCTCAACGCAGGCACAAAATAACATTTATTTAAGTATAAAACTAATCCCGATGGTAGATGAAGAGGTAGAGTTCCGACCACGATCACATCAACCTTTGATCCATTTCCAATGCGCATCGTCACCTCGTTCATCGCTAGCCTCCATTTATTATGCAGTACCTGTTTCGAGTTACAAATATGAGCAACCGAACCAGTATCAAATACCCAGGCACTACTACGAGTACTAGTGAGATACACATCAATAACATATATATCGGATATACCTTTCTTCTTAATGTTGTCGTTCTTCAAATCCGCCAAGTACTTAGGGCAATTCTGCTTCCGGTGACCTTCTCCCTTGCAGTAAAAGCACTCAGTATCAGGCTTAGGCCTAGCCTTGGCCTTCTTCGCCGGCGCGGTAACTTTCTTACCGCCCTTCTTGAAGTTTCCCTTTTTCTTAGACTTGCCTTTCTTCTTGAATTTGGTGGTCTTATTGACCAACACCACTTGATGCTCTTTCTTGATCTCCACTTCTGCAGACTTTAACATGGAGAAGAGTTCGGGCAACGACTTGTCCATGTTTTTCATATTGTAGTTCATCACAAAGTTCTTGTAACTTGGTGGTAGTGATTGGAGGACACGGTGAATCCCCAAAGCATTAGGAATCACTATACCTAAGCTTTGAAGCTTGCTTGTGTGCCCAGACATCTTAAGCACGTGCTCACTGACGGAGCTGCCCTCTTCCATCTTGTAGTTAAAGATTTTTTAGAAGCCTCATAACTCTCAACTGCCGCGTGAGCGTCAAATATCATTTTGAGTTCACGGACAATATCATGTGGGTCATGGTTCTCAAACCTTTTCTGAAGCTCCAATTCCAAACCATACAAGATAGCACACTGAACTATGGAGATCTTGATTCTTACGGCGAGGAAAACATTCTTTACCTCATCGGTAGCATCAGTGCGGAGTCACCAATGGTGCATCCAAAGACATAGGTCAAATTACCGGCATTGAGGACAATCCTCAAATTGCGGAACCAATCCGATTGCTTCCATTGTTTTTAACTTTTCTTTCTCTAGGAACGCATTAAAATTGATGGTAGGGGCCTATTGATCTACAACATATTTGCAATAGTTTAGACTAAGTTCATGACAAATTGAGTTCTAATTAATAGTTAAATTAATCTAGGTGAACTCCCACTCAAAACAATATCCCTCACATTGCTTTAGTGATCACACGAACCAAATCCACCACATCAAAACCGATCATCACGAGAGTTGATGTAGCTTCAATGGCGAACAATCAACATGTTCATCATATCTACTATATGACTCATGTTTTACCTTTCGGTGATCCGTGTTCCGAGACCATGTCTGTACATGCTAGGCTCGTCAAGATCAAACCTTAGCTTCCGCATGAGCAAATATGGCTTGCTCACGTTGTATACACTCGCAGAATCTAACACACCCAATCATCACGTGGTGCTTCGAAACAACGAGCTTTAGCAATAGTGCTTGCTAAGGATGAACACTTTATAACTTGAAATTTTTGTGCTTGAGGGATCATCTTATAATGCTACCGTCGCAAACTAAGCAATACAAGATGCATAAAAGGATTAACATCACATGCAATTCATAATATGTGATATGATATGGCATTTCTTCTTGTGCTTCCGATCTCCATCTTCAAGCACGAACATGATCTCCATCATCATCGGTATGGCGTCAAGGTGAATGGCACCGCTTCATGGTTGTCGTCCACCAGCATCAACTATTACAACTACTTTAAATAGACACGCAGGTCTTAACGGAATTAAAAGACAACCATATGGCTCCTGTCGGTTGCCGACTTACAATAAGGAACATTGCATACATCATATATAATCACAATCATGGCCATATCACATCACAGCACACCCCTGCAAAACAAAGTTAGATGCCTCTAATTTTCTTTGCATATTTTACGTGCTTTAGGGCTTTCAATAAGTGACGTTCTAACTTACGAACAAGAACCACAACCTTGATGTTTGAACTATCAAGTGCCCATTGTAAATTGAATCTATACTATGATGGGAGTGTCAGACACCCGCAAAGCCACTTGCAATACAAGTTGCATGTTAAGCGTGGAGCAAGTCTCATGAACGATGTCATGTAAGGTTAGCCCGGGCCGCTTCATCCCATCATACCGCAAGATGCAAAGTACACAAAAGGCAATTGATAATAAAAGCACCACCGCCCACAATGACCATTGTGTTCTACTCGTGCAACAGATCTACATATAGACACAGCTCTGATACCACTGTAGGGGTTCGTAGCATGGAAAACAAAAAAATTCTACCTCATGCAAACAAACAAGCCAAGATATATCTACTAGATTGTAGCAACGAGTCGATTAGAGTACTCACCCTTGAAGATTCCAAAGCGGTTAATGAGAGCAGATTCTCGTGGGTGATGTAGTCGTACACTTGCCGATCTCAAGATCGCATAGACAATCCTTCAGGCGCTGCGATCCGGCAGCGCTTCCGCAGTCGGTCATACGTTCGGTACTCGATGAAGACCTTCCTCTCCCTTGTTCCAGCAGGCAGCGGAGGTTGTAGTTCTCCCCTCGCGACTGTGGAAGCACGATGGCGTGGTGTCGGAGGTAGAGGGAAGATCCCGCAGGGCTTTGCCTAAACTGGTGCGAGTTATGGTGGATCTAGGGTTTGTCGGTGATCTAGGGTTTATAAGACCGGGAGGAGGAGGAGGTGTCGACGACGACTAGGGAGGCGGCGACGGACCGGCTTGGCGCGACAGCGGCAATGTGGCAGCGGCGGCTTGGGTGTGGGAGGGCCAGGGCTTGTGTGTTTGGGGCAGCCCTCCCCCTCTATTTATGAGAGGGAGGCAGCCTTGGGAGGGTTGGGTTTGAATCCAAACCCAAACCCAAGTTGGATTGAGGGAAGGACTCTTTCCTTCTTCCACTAGGAAACCATTGTTCCAGTTTGACTTTTCAAACTTCCCGTTTTACTTTCAATTTAGAGCTTTAATTCTCACTTGCAAATGTCCACACCAAGTGACCAAAGATATGATCCAATCATTCCACTTACCCATGACACATTCATGGACCATTCCCCTTCCAGACCGGTGAACCTTCTAGACCCTTCTAGAACCTCTCCTATGAAAACATCGGAATCTTTCCCGAATGCCGGAATCGGACTTTCCTTATATGAATCTTATTCTCTGGACCATTACAGATCTCCTCTTTATATCCCGGATCCCATCCGAGACTCCGAACAACATTCGGTATCCCTACTAACATTCCATATCTACTAAATAACATCGAATCCTTAAGTGTGTCTCCCTACGGTTTGTGAATTATGCGGACATGACCGAGACACTTCTCCGATCAATAACCAATAGAGGAATCTGGAAATTCATATGGCTCCCACATATTTCTACGATTAGTTTGCGATCGAATGAACCACTTACATACGATACCAATTTCTCTTTGTCTCACGATAGTTTACTCATCCGAGGTTTTAATCGTCGGTATCTCTGCATACCTAGTTCAACCTCGTTACCGATAAGTACTCTTTTCTTGTTCCCGTGATATGTGATCCCTTGTGAGACAGTCACATGCTTGCAAGCCAATTGGATAACATTCCACCGAGAGTGCCCAGAGTATATCTATCCGTCATATGGATGGACAAATCCCACTCTTGATCCACGTTCCTCAACACACACTTTCCAAACACTCAATGCCACCTTTATAGACACCCAGTTACGGTGTGGTGTTTGATGTCATCAAAGTATCCTTCCGGTGATGGTGATTAGCATGATCTCATGGTCGAAGGAATTAGGTTACTATGTATCAGAAAGCTTATAGCAAATGAACTATTGAAATGACTTGATCTTTATGCTACGCTTATATATAGGAGTATGTCCATCATACCATTCTCCTAATGATATGATCTCGTTATTAACAACATCTCAATGTTCATGATCGGGAAACCACGATCATCTGTTAACCAACAAGCTAGTATTACAAAGAGGCTTTACTAGGGACTCTAATTTAGTTTACAAATCACACAAGTATTAATGTTTCCGGTTAATATTTTTATAGCATGAATGTAAACTTTTATCATAAACACAAAGATATAATAATAACCACTTTTATTATTGCCTCTAAGGCATATCTCCACCACTATTACCCACTTTGTTTGCTGTTTTAGGGCGATTTACAACGACCGTAAGACCCAATACATGTTTGAGAGATGTGACCAAAAACTTGTTGTTTTCGCATTTTATGGTTGTTTTCATGAGCTATTGCCCTTAGTTGTGGGGTTCTAGGATGATTTACAACGACCGTAAGACCCGATGCATTTTTGAGAGTTATGACCAAAAACTCGTCGTTTTCGTGTTTTCTAGCCGTTTTCATGAGCTATTGCTCACAGTTTTTTTGGTTCCAGGGCGATCTCCATGGCCCATAAGACCTGATACATGTTTGAGAGATATGATCAAAAACTCGTTGTTTTAGCGTTTTATGGCGTTTTCATGACCTATTTCCCACTGTTTGGGGGTTCCAGGGTGATTTATAACGACCATAAGACTCGATACATATTGGAGAGATATCACCAAAAACTTGTTGTTTTCGTGTTTTTATTGCCGTTTTCATGAGCTATTGCCCTTAGTTTTGCGGTACCAGGGTGATTTACAACTATCGTAAGACCCGATATATGTTTGAGAGTTATAGCAAAAACTCATCTTTTTCACGTTTTATGGCAGCTTTCATGAGCAATTGCCCATAATTTTTGGGTTCTAGGGCAATTTAGAACGACTTTAGGACCAGATACATGTTTGAGAGTTATGACCAAAAACTCGTGTTTTTCATGTTTTATGGCCGATTCCATGAGCTATTGCCCACAGTTTTCAGGTTTCAAGACAATTTACAATAACCGTAAGACACGATATATGTTTGAGAGTTATAACCACAAGCTCGTCGTTTTCGTGTTTTATGGCCGTTTTCATGACATATTGCCCACAATTTTCAGGTTCTAGGCCGATTTGCATGGCTTGTAAGACCTGTTACATGTTTGCTAGATAAGACTAAAAACTAGTAGTTTTCGCGTTTTATGGCGGTTTTGATGAGCTATCGCCCATAATTGTCTGGTTCTAGGGCGAATTACAGGAATCTTAAGACCCTATACATGTTTGAGAGTTATGACCAAAAACTCGTCGTTTTCGTGTTTTATGGCTGTTTTCATGAGTTATTGCCCATAGTTTTGGGGTTCCAGGAGGATTTGCATGGCTCGTAAGACCCGTTACATGTTTGAGAGATATAACCAAAAACTCATTGTTTTCGTGTTTTATGGTTATTTTCATAAGCTATTGCCCACACGGTTCCAATGCGGTTTAAGATGACCTTAAGACCCGATACATGTTTGAAAGTTATGACCAAAACCTAGTCGTTTTCGTGTTTTCTGGCTGTTTTCATGAGCTATTGCCCACAGTTGGGGTCTCCTGTGATTTGCATGGCCCATAAGATTTGATACATGTTTGAGAGATATGACCAAAAACTCATCGTTTTTGCGTTTTATGGCCATTTTCATGAGTTATTTCCCACTGTTTTGAGGTTCCAAGGAGATTTACAATGACCCTAAGACCCAATACATGTTTGAGAGTTATGACCAAAAACTCGTATTTATCATGTTTTATGGCCGGTTTCATGAGCTATTGCCCATATTTTTGGGGTTTCAGGACGATTTACAATGACCATAAGACCTGATAAATGTTTGAGAGTAAAAACAAAAAGCTCGTCGTTTTCGTGTTTTACGGCTGTTTTCATGAGCTATTGCCCATAGTTTTCGGGTTCTAGACCAATTTGCATGGCCTGTTAAACACGTTACATATCTGAGAGATGTGACTAAAACTAGTAGTTTTCATGTTTGATGGTTGTTTTCATGAGCTATCGCCCATAGTTTTCTGGTTCTAGGGAGATTTAGAGGAACCTTAAGAACCGATATATGTTTGAGAGTTATGACCAAAAACTCGCTGTTTTCGTGTTTTATGGCCATTTACATGAGTTATTGCCCACAGTTTTTGGGTTCCAGGAGGATTTGCATGGCTTGTAATACATGTTACATGTTTCAGAGATATGACCAGAAATTCATCGTTTTCGTGTTTTATGCCTGGTTTCATGACCTATTTCCCACTGTTTGGGGGTTCCAGGGCCATTTATGGCGACCTTAAGACCCCATACATGTTTTAGATTAATAACCAAAAACTCGTCGTTTTCGTGTTTTCTGGCCGTTTTCATGAGCTATTGCCCACAGTTTATGGGTTCCACGGCGATTTGCATAGACCATAAGACCTGATACATGTTTGAGAGATATGACCGAAAACTCATCGTTTTCGCGTTTTATGGCAATTTTCATGAGCTATTGCCCGCTATTTTGGAGTTCCAGGGCGATTTACAACGACCGTATGATCCGATACTTGTTTGAGAGTTAGGACCAAAAACTCGTTGTTTTTTTATCTTTTCTGGCCGTTTTCATGAGCTATTGCCCACATTTTTGGGGTTACACAGTGATTTGCGTGGCCCATAAGACCCGATACATGTTTGAGAGATATGGCCAGAAACTTGTCGTTTTCACGTTTTATGGCTGTTTTCATGAGCTATTGTCCTTAGTTGTGCGGTTACAGGGCGATTTATAACAACCGGAAGAACCGATACATGTTTGAGAGTTATGACCAAACACTCGTTGTTTTAGTGTATTCTGGCCGTTTTCATGAGCTATTGCCTACATTTTTGGGGTTAAGGGTGATTTGCGTGGCCCGTAAGACTCGATACATGTTTGAGATATATGACCAAAAACTCGTCATTTTCGCCTTTTATGTCCATTTTCATGAGCTATTACCCACTTTTTTGGGGTTTTAGGGCGATTTACAACGACCGTAAGACTCGATACATGTTTGAGAGATGTGATGAAAAACTTGTCATTTTCGCATTTTATGGTTGTTTTCATGAGCTATTGCCCTTAGTTGTGGGATTCTAGGATGATTTACAACGACCGTAAGACCCGATGCATTTTTGAGAGTTATGACAAAAAACTCGTCGTTTTCGTGTTTTCTAGACGTTTTCATGACCTATTGTGATACGTCAGAAACGTATCTATAATTTTTGATGTTCCATGCTTGTTTAGTATCTACTTTGCTTTGATTTGTCTTTACTTTGAGGTGTTTTATAAACTTTCTAGAACTAACCTATTGACAAGATGCCACGGTGCCAGTTGCCTGTTATCTGCTGTTTTTGGTTTCAGAAAGGTAAAAAACTGAATATTCTCGGAATTGGACGGGACAAAAGCCAAAGTTCATATTTTCCGGGAGCGATACAGAAAATCAAAGACGAGACAAAGGAGGAAACCAGGGTGGCCACACCCTAGGTGGGCGCGGGCCCACCCTAGGCTGCACCCACAGGGGGTGTGTGCCCCCTGGACCTCCACTGACCTTACCTCCTTCGCCTATAAGAAGCCGCCAGGGAGAAAACCCTAGATAATCCATCAAACTTCCAGAAAAAGTTCCGCTGCGCCGCCGCCACCGAAGGGGAGATTCGGGGGACAGAAAGTCTCTGTTCTGGCTCCCTGCCGGGACGAGGAAGTTCCCCCAGAGCCATCTCCATCGATCTCCACCACCATATTCATCACCATTGCTAATTCCCATGATGAGGAGGGAGTAGTTCTTCCTCGAGGCTCAGGGCTCTACCGGTAGCTATGTGTTCATCTCTCTCTCTATGCATGATCTTGTGGTGATGAGCTTTGTAATCAAGTAGATCTACCTTGCTACTCAAGTGCTTCATTAGATCTCTACTCTCTCCATGTGTGTGAAAGTGATAGCGTGCACGCCATGGTGGCACTTAGGCTTGAGTCTAAATAAATACTCTTTGTGATTTAATAGATCTATGCTTTTCCCCACGTGTGTGAAAGTGACAGCGGGCATACCGTGTGTGGCACTTTGGCTAGATTGAATATTTGTTATGAGTTATATTTTGAGTTGGATGTCTCTATGAAATTGTGGTGTTTGTTGGAACCATCTAGCGCTCAAGGTGACAGTGTGGGGTTATCTAGATTGGGGAAGGCAGACTTTGAGGTGTGTTGTTATAGCCCTACCATGGATTAGAGTGTCCAACCGGAGAGTAGTTAAGAGTAGTATCATGAAGAAAGGATATTCATATGAGAGAGTATTCACTAGTGAACTTATGATCCCTAGGCCTTGTTTCTAAACATTGAAACACCTTTTGCATCTAGATCTGTTGCATGTTTGCTTGCTTCTAGTCTTTACCGCACCGTCAAGCTATTTTCTGGCACCGTTACCACTTGTATTTCACTATCTCTTCGCCGAACTAGTGCACCTATACACCTTACAAGTGTATTGGGTGTGTTGGGGACACAAGAAACTTCTTGTATCTTAATTGCAGGGTTGCTTGAGAGGGAATACCTTTGACCACTTCCTTTCTGAGTCCGATAAACCTTGGGTGATCCACTTAAGGGAAACTTGTTGCTGTTCTACAAACCTCTGCACTTGGAGGCCCAACAACTGTTTACAAGAATAGAAGTGCATAGACATCAAGCTCTTTTTTGGCGTTGTTGCCGGGGAGGTAAGGTAAAAGGTACTCAATCCTCCGGTGTGAGTGCTCGAAGTTATTTCCTTTAGATTCTGCTATTTTGTACTTTTTTCTTGTTTTCACTAGTTAGGATTAATGGAAAACAACAACAAAATTAGAGAGCTTTTTAGTATTTTTCCTAAGTTAGAACTTGAGTGGTTTGAAAAGAAAATTAAAAAACCTATGGAACTTTCTTTGCATGCTAATAGCAATGTTATTAGTGTGATTTTTTTGAACACCATTGTTACTAATGGTATGGAAACGTCTATGCTCGGGGAAGCTAGTTTTTATGAAAAAAATCTTTTTAGTTCCCCAACTTTAGGGAAGAAAATTTGCTCTTATGATACTTTATCTCCCATATGTGGTAATTATATTGATACTTGTGATATTTTAAATCCACATACTGAAAGTGTCCCTTTTAAAATACCTATTGAAATTGTTGAACGTGTTATGAATAACTGCTATTTTGGAGATGGAACTGTCCATCCTAGTGATCATTTACTCTTTATACATGAATTATGCGAGTTGTTCAAGTATGCAGGTATTTCGATGGACCAAGTTAAGAGGAAGCTATTCCCTTTCTCACTAAGGGACAAAGCAAGGGAGTGGTATGAGCTACTAGATGATCCTCATCATTTGGAGTGGAAGGAACTTGAATATCTCTTTTACTCTAAATTTTATCCTCCTCATGAAATTCATAAAGATAGGAATTATATTTATAATTTTCATCCTCATGAGGGAGAAAGTATTTCCCAAGCTTGGGGGTGATTGAAGTCACTAATGCTCAAATGTCCCATTCATGAGATCCCCAGTAATATTGTTATTAATAATTTTTATGCAAGGCTTTCAGGACATTACAGGGACTATCTAGATGCCTGTTTAGAGGGATCCTTCACAAGTAAGGAGGTCAAGGTTAATTGGGATCTTACTGAAACAATTCAAAGAAATACTGAAGATTGGGATAACGACAAAGGTAAAGAACCAGGTATAAACTATGAGTATGATTGCATTAAGTCTTTCGCTGAAACTGCTGATTTTCAGGAGCTTAGTGCTAAATATGGTCTTGATCCTCAAATTCTTGTTAGATATTATAGAGCCATTCCTTCCCATATTAATGCTCCTAAATAAAAATGGGACATGTATCATGAACCTTTTAAAGACACTTGGATGGAAAATGAAAATGTTATTAATGATTGCAATAAACATGCTCAAACTTCTAAAAGTACTATTTCTTATAAGCATGTTAATTTTTGTGGTATGCATAGACCTTGTGAGAAGAATCAAATAGAAGAAGAATATTGTATCACACACTGGAATGAAAAAACCAGAATGTGGTATAAGGCTCTAAATGATCTTGGTAAAAAAATTGTGCCCTCTATATCCTTTTATTTGTGAACTCTGCTATGAAGTGGGTCATTTCAATTATCAATGCTCAGGCCATACTAATGACCTTTCTAATCCAATGAGTACTGCAAGTTTGTATTGTAATAACATTATCACTGATAATCAACATGATGAACTTACATTGGTTTTGGGGTGTGAAGAGTTATGTAACATCCCTAAAATTCATATTTCAAAGCTCATCCATATCATCCTTGCATCCATCATCATTTAGGGTTTTCTCAAAACATTTCAGAAAACAAAAACTTTTGGTGTCATGATTTTATGTGGACAGAATTATTTTAAATGGCCAACACCACTTGTAAGTTTGACTGTTGTAAACCAGGAAGGTTGCCTTCTATGAGCATAGGATTTAAGTGTAAATTTAAAACCAAGTTTTCAAATAGACATGGGTTCCAAAAACCATTTTCAAAATTTTAATCCAAGTGTCTAGCTTCTGATATTTTGATCCCCAAGCTTGACCAATCCTTTACAAAGCTACCCCATGGCTATATGACCATTTTGAGACTACTGCTCACTACAAAATCCCAGGAAAAATTTGAATTCAAATTGAACTTGATTTCATTTGAAAAACTATCCAGAAAATCAGAATAGAAAAAGAAAAGAATTAAACAATGTAAAAAGGCCACGCGCCAAGTTTTTGGCCCAGCCTTGAATCAAGCCCAACAAGCCCACCCGGGAGTTCTCTTTTCCTTCCACACGCGCAAGCACACTCCCTCAGCCAATGACGACAGGGCCCCACTCCCACTCTGCACACTTCGCTGACGAGCGGGCCACCTCCACGTCAGCATCGTCTTCCCCCCTGATTCCGCGCACGACCTCGCCGCTGCCCATTGCAGCGCTGATCTCGCGAGCTTAATGGGCATTGAATCAGCGAGCGTTACCTGTAGAGCCTCGGGCTATAAGATCCCCACCTCCCCACGACCATTTCCCCCCAGTCAATTTTGCCTTCACGCCACCAGGCTGTCCACGACTCGCACGACTCCGCCGCTGCTCCGACGACTGCGCCGGCAAATTCCGGTGAGTCTCGTGTTCCCCTCTGCCTCTCATTCATGCTATCGTGTTCAGTGAGTCTCGGCGCATCTACTGACACACCCCACATACCTTCGCATGACCTGTAGCTCCAGCAACATCGACGACTGGCCGCCACCGTCTTCGGCATCAACTCCGACGACCTCCCGTGGTAAGTCCAGACCGCCCCACGTCTTTTCTTTCACACACATGTGTTCTCCATGATCTTCTACACCTGACCACACCCTCTGTTTGCCTCCTAGTGATCGACAACCTCGCCATGACGACGGCAGACCGTCGAGCAAGCGCCTCTACTCCGACGAGCAATTATCGCCCGTGTCTGCGCCCCTTGACCACCAGAGCCACCTCGAGCTTCAAAGACGCCACCGATTCTGTAAGCACCTTATTGTTTCCCCGGACGATCTAGAGCGCCGGCGCCACCGTAGTCAGACGCGCCGCCGCCGGTCAACACCGCCAGCGCCGCCCGTTTTTGGTTAATAGATTATAGCCGTCAGATCTGAATCCTACGCGTAGAAACAATTCACTTAACGAAGAGGTATGGACAAATCTGAGCCGCGCAACGTTAGTTAGATCCAACGGCTGCAAAGCTCGATCCGGTGCGAACCGGTACGCGCCAGTGACGCTGCGACACGTGGCTAGGGTTAATTCAAAAACAGAAATTTGAATCAGATTTAGATCCAAACTTTGAACTGCTATAACTTTTGAATGCCACGTTAGAATTTTGCAAACTTTATACCGTTGGATTCAGTGAAACAAGACCTTTCTGAATATCCAATTTGTTTAACAAATAGTAACAGTTAAAATGACTTTATTTGTAGAACATGTTTAGGGCTATTTTAAGTATTGATTTATTTTGGTAAATTGTATTGGTGCCAAATAAGTTTAGTTGGCAAACTTGTGACTTGTTAAGTTTCTGTAAACATGTGCATGCTTGGTAGTGTTTTCAAAAATCACCACTTAGTAAATTCTTGCATGCATGCATGCATATTATTTTTGATTGAATATAATTTTGTGTAATTGTATGCTATAATTTTGTGTAGATTTTGCTAGTGATTGTGATTGTGAAGAGTGCTACTCTCACCACTACTAAGGCAAGTGATATTTTCATGAATATTTCTATCCTATGTTTTGTACTAGCATTAGATATTTTGCTAAGTATTGCATGCTATTTTGCCTAATGCTAAGTTGGGAAATCCTAAGTAGTGTAGAATTGTAGAATTGCTAAGGAATTTTCCTAAGTTAAGTTATCTTACCATGCTTAGCCTAGCTATTTAGCAAACAAGGGTTGGTGGAAATCTATACACACTATGATGAAAATATTTCTAAGTCATGAGACTTATGCTTTTCTAATAAAACAACTAAGTCAAATGAACCTCCTGGGTGGAATGGAAGGATTGGGTTATGTTGAGTGGTTACACAAGGCCATGGACTTGGGTTGTGTATCTCACTTGTGGTATGCCACCCAGGCACAAAGGGATTTGGAGGCCAAGTGTTGAGAAAGCTTACAGTGCAACCACTTGGCAATATGGGCTCTGCCTTGATCATATAGGTTGATAGAACTTAGTCATTTGGACAGTTGGTGGTAGTTGGGTTGATAGGTTGGAGCGCGTTCATTTGACTAAGGAAAGGCTTGTGAAAGGTCCTGTCTTGGGAAACCAAGTCTGGTGGGGAAAGTGCACAACCTCTGCAGATGGAAACCTAAGTACTTAGCCTAGTCCAAGGCAATGGACAATTTGAGCATCAAGACATGGAAGCTACAAGAATCTCATCACTCCAACTTCTAAGTAAAAATTGGTGGGTGAACAAGGGTGAAGGACCCCAATGTCTATTGGTGGTTTCTTGGGAATGTTTTGACAAAGAAAAACTTAGTGATTTCAACTAATAGGTAAAACCTATTTTCAAGCAAAGCAAGCCAAGCTACACTTAGCCAAAATGCATATAGTAATATAGTCCACTAAAAATATACTAAGGTATCACTTGCCAATACTATTCCAAAGTATTGACCCTCTGTGGTCAGAACTTGTGATGTTGCAGGTTACTCCGATGATGAATAGGAGTCATGAGTCTACACTCAACATGCTTGCCTGTGGCACATGAAGATGAAGACTTATGTTTATTTACTTATTCCTTAAACTCTTGTATTAGGCCTTTGGCCCTGAGTTGTAAAAGACTATGTTTTATCTCTAGAATGAATGTAATAAACGACCTTTGTATCTGTGTACTTCATCTTAAACTGGATGCTAGCATTGATCCGAGGACTAGCATTGCAATCACAGGGATCCTTTCCTTTATAAAGGAGGGTCTAACAAATGGTATCGAGCAATTGTGTTGCTCAGGATTATGACCCTAGGATTGGAAAACCACTAAGGAAAAGTTTTCAACTACTTCTACACTTGTCTATTCTTCTCGTAAAACTTTTCTAATCTTTTCATTCTCAACTCCATTTGTAGATGAACTCCATCAACGAAGCCGTGAAGAAAGGACCACTCATGACCATGACCTTGGAGTGTGAATCTGAGTTTCCCAATATTCTCAAGGACCTCATGGTGGCAATGGAAGCACATGGTGCAGTTGTGTACAAGGGCTTTCCAGTGGTGGATGAAGGAGTGGAGTATTGGTGGGTGCAACTTCAATTGTACAAAAACAAGGAAGACAACCACAAAGAAAGGGGATTCTGCATGCACACCAACACTACAATGCACACCACATTCTTTGAGTCAGCCAGAGATGCAGCTTGGAGGACTATCAAAGAACTAAGTGCTAGAGTCAAGTGCAGAATGCTCAACCTCCAAAAAGACTTAGAGAAAGAGAAGGAACTTACCCAAGAGTTGGAAGCCACCAACCAAGAGTTAAGGGGAGATGTTATAGACTTAGTGATGGAATCAAGAGAACAAGATTGGTGGATTTCCTCTAGGAACATTGTGTTTGCTAATAGATCCAATGATATAGGATTGTAAGGGCACTTCGTTAGTTGGACCACCACTTATCACCTTATTTTCCAAAAATGATACCTTAAATAAGTATGGACCTTGATTGATGTAATGGTTTCATGTATGCATGACTTGTGTGATTTTGTGATTCCAAGGATGTGTATGTGATGTTGTCTTCATTTGTCTTAAATTGTGTTGTTCTAACTTTTTCATTCTTATAAATAGATGCCTATTACCATCAGCACCGTTGATGAGTTCCAGGTTACCCGTTTTGGTCCCCGTATCATTGAGCTTACCACTTTGCTCGATCTCCCTCTTCCCACCATCACGGTGTATCCACTCACCAAGTTCGAGAGGACGGACCTCTGGGGCTTCAAGGTGAACCAGCCCTGACGCCAGACAGAGCCTACTACGGAGGCCATCGTCTTCAAGCTGATGCACGACGACAGGGAGAGAGGCATGGAGGTAGTCATGCAGACACGATAGGGCGTCTGTTAGCCGTCACTCCCGGCAGGTTAGGGGCACTCACTTCCACGTCTTCGAAGGCGTGATGTTGATGGAGAGTCCATCGACTTTGAGGACGACTCGAGGACACGGCGAGCCGATCGTCTCTATCTCGGGACTTAGAGACTCTCCTCAGGCACGTGGACACAGACATGACGAACGTCATGCTCGGCAATGACGAGCTCCAGGTGCAGCTTCGCGAGAAGGACAAGCTTTTCGCACAGCAGGATGAGATGATCAAGGAAATGGAGACGAAGTTCGAGGCCCAGGACCGCAAGTTCAAGAGTCAGGAGAAACGCGTCCAGGATAGGAACAAGAAGATCCGGGACATGACCGAGGAACTGAAGTCCAAGGATTTCGAGCTAGAGCAGCAGCAGATGGTTATTGAGAGGCTTCGCTCCCAGAAGAGGGCTCTCAAGGCCAAGGTCGATTCCTTGACCACTACGATTGAGGAGAACAAGACCGCGATGGAGAATGCAGGTCTTACCTTCGTCGAGGAGGAGATTGATGCTGATGAGTAGATTTGACTACTCGTTTATCTTTTATATTCGTACTCGTTATTTGTGAACTCGTTATTGGACCATCCGACATGTGGATGGCTTGCCACTTGTGTGTTTTATGTCATGAACTTATCATCTGGTTGTTGAACTTTTATTCTTATGTTGCATGTTATGTGATTGCTTGTGATGTATTGTGCATAAAACATCTATGGGTATCTCATTCTTATCTATTTGAACAAACCACAGATGCCTCCCTGTCGAGCAAACCCCAACCCCAACAACATCACCCCGGAAATGCAACAAATGATGAACGCGCAAACACAGCTTATGCAAATGATGACGATATTCATTCAAAACCAGAATAACAACAGCAACAACAACAACCCCAACAACAACAACCCCAATAACAACAACAACAACCCTCCGGGTTTTGATATGCTCACCAGATTTCTGCGATTGAGGCCAGCAAAGTTTTCGAGAACAACTGATCCCATGGTGGCCAATGATTGGCTACGTTCCGTGAACAAGGACTTAGTGACCGTGGGCTGCACGGATGCTGAAAAAGTCAGGTTCGCAGTACATCTGTTGGAAGGACCAGCCGCCACATGGTGGGACAACTTTCAAATCACCACTCCTATTGATGAGGTGACTTGGGCTATCTTTGAAGATGGCTTTCGCACTGCTCACATCTCATCAGGAATGATGAGTCTGAAAAAGAAGGAGTTTCACAACCTGAAGCAGCGCCACGGCAGTGTGGCTGAATACATAGAAGAGTTCAACAATCTGGCACGCTATGCACCGGATGAGGTTGACACAGATGCCAAAAGAAAGGAAAAGTTTCTGGAAGGCTTGAATGATGAGCTGAATCTGCAGTTGTCTGTGGCATATGTTCCAACTTATCAGTCTTTGTGTGACAAGGCTGCTATTTTGGAGAGTAAAATGAAGCAAGTCGAGAGTAGGAAGAGGAAACACTCCGACAAGCAAAGCTCGGGATCGTCTCACAAACGATCTCACTACGATGACAAGTTTCGGGATCCCATAAGCATGGGAAATTCAGCAAACACCACAACCACAACCGTCATGACAACAAGCATCACCGCAGTCATGACAAGGACAAGTACAAGAACCACAAGGGTGGACATAAGAGCCACTATAGTGGAAATGGTAGTGGAAGTGGAAGCCAACCTCCTAAAAAGGACATCAGTCAGGTTGAGTGCTTCAAATGCAAGAAGCTGGGGCATTATGCTAATGAGTGCCCTTAGAAGAAAGTTGAAGGACCTAACAAGCCAAATCCTTTCCAGAAAGGACAGGTTAACCACATCAATGTGGAGGAGGTCTATGAGGATCCTGATGCCGTTGCTGGTAAGTTCAGACTCAATTCAATTCTAGCATTTGTACTCTTTGACACTGGTGCATCTCATTCATTCATATCAAAAGCATTTGTTGATAGAAATGGGTTTGCATCTGAAAACATTGGGTGCCCAATAAAAGTTAGTTCTCCGGGTGGAGATATGATAGTAAGCCTTGGATGCCGGGATCTCGTCATAGAGATTGGAAAGCATAAGTTTCCAGTAAGCCTGATAATCCTAGATTCCCAAGGACTAGACGTAATTTTGGGAATGGATTGGATGGCTAAGTGTGAAGGAGTACTAGATTGTTCCAATCATACTGTTGCACTCACAACCCCAGAAGGGAAAAGAATAAAATTCAGGTCAAACTTTGAATCCAAAGGAAGTAAGCTGAATTCTCTTAAGGGGGTTAGCATGGATAGTGTACCGATTGTGTGTGAGTATCCGGATGTGTTTCCGGAAGAGTTGCCAGGAATGCCACCGGATAGAGATGTGGAGTTTCTGATAGATTTGGTACCCGGTTCTGGACCAATAGCTAAGAGACCATACAAAATGTCAGTTGATGAACTGAAAGAGCTCAAGAAGCAATTAGGAGAACAGTTGCAGAAAGGATTTATCCAACCAAGTTCTTCATCTTGGGGAGCTCCAGTTTTATTCGTGGAAAAGAAGGATAGAACACAAAGATTATGCATTGACTACCGTTCTCTCAACGAGGTAACCATCAAGAACAAATATCCTTTGCCAAGAATCAACGACTTGTTTGATCATTTAGAAGGAGCATGTGTGTTCTCGAAGATTGATCTTCGGTCAGGATATTTTCAACTCAAGATAAGAGAACAAGACATACCAAAAACAGCATTCACCACAAGGTATGGATTGTATGAGTACACTGTGATGCCTTTTGGTTTAACCAACGCTCTAGCATACTTCATGAATATGATGAACAAGGTGTTCATGGAATTTCTTGACAAGTTTGTTGTCGTTTTCATCGATGACATCTTAGTCTACTCCAAGAGCAAGGAAGAACATGAAAGACACCTACGCTTGATACTTGAGAAACCGAGGGAACATAAACTTTATGCCAAATTCAGCAAGTGTGAGTTCTGGTTAGAGGAAGTTGGTTTTCTTGGTCATGTTATGACAAAGGATGGTGTGGCAGTTGATCCTGCCAAAGTTTCAGCTGTGACAGAATGGGAATCACCCAAGAATGTGAAAGAAGTTCGTAGTTTCCTCGGCTTAGCAGGTTACTACAGAAGGTTCATTGAAAATTTCTCAAAGGTTGCTAAGCCAATGACGGAATTGTTAAAAAAGGACAAGAAATTTGCTTGGTCTGAAGGTTGTGAAGTCAGCTTCCAAGAATTGAAGAAGAGACTTGTAACAGCACCAGTTCTATGTCTGCCAGTTTTGGAAAAGGATTTCCAAGTATATTGTGATGCTTCTCATCAAGGTTTGGGTGCCGTACTTATGCAAGACGGTAAAGTCGTAGCCTATGCTTCGATACAACTCAAAACTCATGAAGTAAACTATCCTACTCATGATTTGGAGTTGGCCTCTGTCGTCCATGCACTCAAAACATGGAGACATTACCTTTTGGGAAAACGTTGTGAAGTATTCACCGATCATAAGAGTTTGAAGTATATCTTCACCCAGAAGGAAATCAACATGAGACAAAGAAGATGGCTAGAACTTATCAAGGATTACGACTTAAGTTTGCAATACCACCCCGGTAAAGCAAATGTAGTAGCAGATGCTCTAAGCCGTAAGGCATTCGTAAATGGCCTTACCGATGGTGAATTGCCGGATGACTTGTGTAAGCAATTCAAAGAACCCAGATTAGAAATTGTGCCAGAGGGACATCTCATGTCTTTAGATGTTCAACCCACTTTGTTGGACAAGATCCGAGAAGCTCAGAAGACTGATAAGGAAATTGAAAAGATTAAGGAAAATATTAGTCTAGGGAAAGCTAAGAGTTTCCATATAGACGAACAAGGTACTTTATGGCACGGAAAACGTATATGTGTTCCACAAGACCCGGAGTTGCGGAAACTGATCTTACAAGAAGGTCACAACTCTCCGTATTCTATTCACCCGGGAAACACCAAGATGTACATGGATTTGAAAGAAAGATTTTGGTGGAACAATCTAAAAAGGGACATCGCCGAGCATATTGCTTTGTGTGATGTGTGTAGCAGAGTAAAAGCGGAACATCAGAAACCAGCGGGTTTGCTTCAACCACTGCCTATTCCTGAATGGAAGTGGGAAAATATTGTGATGGATTTCATTACCGGATTACCAAGGACAAGGTCAGGGTATGATTCCATATGGGTAGTAGTGGATCGCCTAACTAAAGTGGCTCATTTTATACCCGTGAAAACAACTTATACAAGTGCCAAGTTAGCCAAGATCTACATGAGCAGAATTGTATGCCTTCACGGTGTGCCTAAGAGTATAGTGTCTGATAGAGGAACTCAGTTTACTTCTCATTTTTGGAGACAGCTTCATGAATCCTTAGGAACGAGGTTGGAATTCAGCACTGCTTTTCATCCTCAAACTGATGGAGAAACGGAAAGGACTAATCAGATTCTTGAAGACATGTTGAGGGCATGTGCCCTAGACTATGGAGCAAGTTGGGATGAAAGTTTGCCTTACGCAGAGTTCTCTTACAACAACTGTCATCAATCTAGTATTGGAATGGCACCATTTGAGTTACTCTACGGAAGGAAGTGTACCACCCCGTTGTTATGGAATGGTGTGGGAGAAAGAAGCTTATTTGGACCTGATCTTATCAAAGACGCCGAAGAGAAAGTCAAATTGGTTAAGGACATTTTGAAGATAGCACAGTCCCGACAGAAAAGCTACGCGGATTCTAAGCGTAGAGAAGTCACCTACGAAGTTGGAGATAGAGCTTATCTTAGAGTATCACCACTTCGTGGAGTGAAAAGATTTGGAGTCAAAGGAAAGTTGGCACCAAGATATGTTGGGCCATTCAAGATTCTAAGTCGCAAGGGAGAAGTTGCATATGAAGTTGAATTGCCTAAGTCTCTGTCAGCTGTCCATAATGTGTTTCATGTGAGTCAGCTTAAGAAATGTCACCCAGAAATGGAAGAATCATCTTTGAAGGATACCATACCCTTGGAAGAAGTTCAACTAGAAAGTGACCTCACCTATGAAGAAAAGCCTGTCAAGATTCTTGAGACCGCAGAAAGAGTCACAAGGACAAAAACTATCAAGTTTTGCAAGGTGCAATGGAACCATCACTCCGAAGAAGAAGCAACATGGGAAAGAGAAGATGATCTTCGGAAAGACCACCCTCACCTATTTGCTAGCCAATCCGAATCTCGAGGGCGAGATTCATCTTAAGGGGGTTAGATTTGTAACATCCCTAAAATTCATATTTCAAAGCTCATCCATATCATCCTTGCATCCATCATCATTTAGGGTTTTCTCAAAACATTTCAGAAAACAGAAACTTTTGGTGTCATGATTTTATGTGGACAGACTTATTTTAAATGGCCAACACCACTTGTAAGTTTGACTATTGTAAACCAGGAAGGTTGCCTTCTATGAGCATAGGATTTAAGTGTAAATTTAAAACCAAGTTTTCAAATAGACATGGGTTCCAAAAACCATTTTCAAAATTTTAAACCAAGTGTCTAGCTTCTGATATTTTGATCCCCAAGCTTGACCAATCCTTTACAAAGCTACCCCATGGCTATATGACCATTTTTGAGACTACTGCTCACTACAAACCCCCAGGAAAAATTTGAATTCAAATTGAACTTGATTTCATTTGAAAAACTATCCAGAAAATCAGAATAGAAAAAGAAAAGAATTAAACAATGTAAAAAGGCCACGCGCCAAGTTTTTGGCCCAGCCTTGAATCGAGCCCAACAAGCCCACCCGGGAGTTCTCTTTTCCTTCCACACGCGCAAGCACACTCCCTCAGCCAATGACGACAGGGCCCCACTCCCACTCTGCACACACGGCGAGCGGCCACCTCCACGTCGATCGTCTCCCCGATTCAGCACGACCTCCGCTGCGTTGCGGCTGATCTCGCGAGCTTAATGGGCATTGAATCAGCGAGCGTTACCTGTCGAGCCTCGGGCTATAAGATCCCCACCTCCCCACGACCATTTCCCCCAGTCAAGTTTGCCTTCACGCCAGCAGGCTGTCCACGACTCACACGACTCCGCCGCTGCTCCGACGACTGCGCCGGCAAATTCCGGTGAGTCTCGTGTTCCCCTCTGCCTCTCATTCATGCTATCGTGTTCAGTGAGTCTCGGCGCATCTACTGACACACCCCACATACCTTCGCATGACCTGTAGCTCCAGCAACGTCGAGGACTGGCCGCGACCGTCTTCGGCATCAACTCCGACGACCTCGCGTGGTAAGTCCAGACCGCCCCACGTCTTGTCTTTCACACACACGTGTTCTCCATGATCTTCTACACCTGACCACACCCTCTGTTTGCCTCCTAGTGATCGACAACCTCGCCAACGACGACGACCGATCGTGCCGGCGTCTGCCTCTACTCCGATGAGCAATTATCGCCGTATCTGCGCGCCCCTTGACCAACCAGAGCCACCTCGAGCTTCAGCACGCCACCGCGGTTCTGGTAAGCACCTTCTTGTTTCCCCGGACGATCTAGAGCGCCGGGCGCCATCAGAGTCGCCGCGCCGTTCAACCGCCAACACCGCCTGTTTTGGTTAATAGATTATAGCCGTCAGATCTGAGTCCTACGCGTAGAAACAGTTCACTTAACGAAGAGGTATGGACAGATCTGAGCCGCGCAACGTTAGTTAGATCCAACAGCTGCAGAGCTCGATCCGGTGTGAACCGGTACGCGCCAGTGACGCTGCGACACGTGGCTAGGGTTAATTCAAAAACAGAAATTTGAATCAGATTTAGATCCAAACTTTAAACTGCTGTAACTTTTGAATGCCATGTTAGAATTTTACAAACTTTATACCGTTGGATTCAGTGAAACAAGACCTTTCTGAATATCTAATTTGTTTAACAAATAGTAACAGTTAAAATGACTTTATTTGTAGAACATGTTTAGGGCTATTTGACGTATAGATTTATTTTGGTAAATTGTATTGGTGCCAAATAAGTTTAGTTGGCAAACTTGTGACTTGTTAAGTTTCTGGAAACATGTGCATGCTTGGTAGTGTTTTCAAAAATCACCACTTAGTAAATTCTTGCATGCATGCATTCATATTATTTTTGATTGGATATAATTGTGTGTAATTGTATGCTATAATTTTGTGTAGATTTTGCTAGTGATTGTGATTGTGAAGAGTGCTACTCTCCCCACTACCAAGGCAAGTGATATTTTCATGAATATTTCTATCCTATGTTTTGTACTAGCATTAGATATTTTGCTAAGTATTGCATGCTATTTTGCCTAATGCTAAGTTGGGAAATCCTAAGTAGTGTAGAATTGTAGAATTGCTAAGGAATTTTCCTAAGTTAAGTTATCTTACCATGCTTAGCCTAGCTATTTAGCAAACAAGGGTTGGTGGAAATCTATACACACTATGATGAAAATATTTCTAAGTCATGAGACTTATGCTTTTCTAATAAAACAACTAAGTCAAATGAACCTCCTGGGTGGAATGGAAGGATTGGGTTATGTTGAGTGGTTACACAAGGCCATGGACTTGGGTTGTGTATCTCACTTGTGGTATGCCACCTAGGCACAAAGGGGTTTGGAGGCCAAGTGTTGAGAAAGCTTATAGTGCAACCACTTGGCAATATGGGCTCTGCCTTGATCATATAGGTTGCTAGAACTTAGTCATTTGGACAGTTGGTGGTAGTTGGGTTGATAGGTTGGAGCGCGTCCATTTGACTAAGGAAAGGCTTCTGAAAGGTCCTGTCTTGGAAAACCAAGTCTGGTGGGGAAAGTGCACAACCTCTGCAGATGGAAACCTAAGTACTTAGCCTAGTCCAAGGCAATGGACAATTTGAGCATCAAGACATGGAAGCTATAAGAATCTCATCACTCTAACTTCTAAGTAAAAATTGGTGGGTGAACAAGGGTGAAGGACCCTAATGTCTATTGGTGGTTTCTTGGGAATGTTTTGACAAAGAAAAATCTTAGTGATTTCAACTAATAGGTAAAACCTATTTTCAAGCAAAGCAAGCCAAGCTACACTTAGCCAAAATGCATATAGTAATATAGTCCACTAAAAATATACTAAGGTATCACTTGCCAATACTATTCCAAAGTATTGACCCTCTGTGGCTGTAACTTGTGATGTTGCAGGTTACTCCGATGATGAATAGGAGTCATGAGTCTACACTCAACATGTTTGCCTGTGGCACATGAAGATGAAGACTTATGTTTATTTACTTATTTCTTAAACTCTTGTATTAGGCCTTTGGCCCTGAGTTGTAAAAGACTATGTTTTATCTCTGGAATGAATGTAATAAACGACCTTTGTATCTGTGTACTTCATCTTAAACTGTGGATGCTAGCATTGATCCAGGGACTAGCATTGCAATCACAGGGATCCTTTCCTTTATAAAGGAGGGGTCTAACAAGTTATCAAGAAAAACTTCTTTGGTAGACATGAGTGCTTTTGGTACGAATTGCGTCCTGCATGGGTGTCATCTTTATTGTGTTGATAATTGCCACGTGAATACTTACAAAGAAAATCTTATAAAAGATGATATTTTACCAAAATATGACAGGACTGATATGAGTTTTGTTCTTATTAATGAAAAGGAGGAATCCTCCAAAGTCTCTTTTATTGTCTCTAACAATAAACCAGGGTATGTGGAGAATCTTCCTTTCAAGCCTCTCCCTCCTAAAGAGAAGAAGAAGAAGAAGAAGAAGAAGAAGAGGAGGAGGAGGATTAAAAGGATAGAGGAAACAATATCTCCCTCTAAGCATGTTGCTCCTATCATAGTTTTTGCTGATGAGTCTGAACTAGATGATGTTCCTATGCCTGTTACCTATAGTAGTGATCATGATTGGGAAAAGCACACTACTTTTGATATTGAAAATCTCTTTGGCACCAATTCTGAAGATGATAATATTAATAATTGTTGTGCTATTAGTGTTATACATGTTCCTTCCAATGACGATATGTTTCCAAATGAACACACTTGGGAAGATAGCTATTTTGTTGAATTTGCTCCCACCACAATTAATAAGAATGACTATGCTTATGTGAAGAGTAATAATCATTTTATGCATGTGGCTCATGATAAGAATGTTTTATGTGATAGTTATATTGTTAATTTTATTCATGTTTCTACTTAAAGTTATTATGAGAGAGGAAAACATGGTTTTATGCATCTCAATAATATTAAGTTTCCCCTCTTTATGTTGAAAGTCTTGAAGTTGCACTTGTTTTACTTTCATATGCTTGTTGTTTTGTGCTTCTTTGATTTATTTTCTTACAAGACTCCTATGCACATGAAGTGGGTTAGACTTAAATGTGTTTTGAATTTGCTTCTTTATGCTCTCTTTTACTTCAATCCATATTTCTTGTGTGAGCATCTTCTCAAACTATCAAGCCTAACTTAAAGGCGTTAAAGAAAAGTACTTGTTGGGAGATAATACAAGAGTTTTCTTGAGTCTTGGAAGTTATTACTTCAATAATGACCTCTACTTATCCTTTTTGTTTGCTTTTTGTGCCAAGAATTACCTTTAATGAGAGGGAAGTGAAATTTGGGGAGTTGCTGTCCCGAAACAGATTTTTGTGCTCCACCATAAAAATTCGTGAGGAATATCTGTAAGTAGGATTAAGCTTATAATTTACGAATAAATCCCCCAGTATGTTATATAACTTCTGTTAGTTCAACACTTTTTGATTTGAGCAACATAAGATTTTCGAAAAAATCGGTTTCTACCTGCTGGTCTGTTTTGACAGATTTCTGCCATTATTTGCATTTGCTTCTTATTGATTCCTTTTTGAGTTCTCTTTTGGGGAATTGAGCTTTTTGAAGGAGTTGCTACAGTATCTTGTGTTTTTAGTGAAAAGTTTTGCTGTTCCAAAGCTTTTCCTAAGGGGCTAATATCTTTTGAATACACTAATGTTGCTAATGAAGATTGTGTGAAGGAAAAATTTGCAGGTGTAGAGGAAGAATGATGTCATGAGATGAAGAATGGACAAAAGCTCAAGATTGGGGATGCCACCCCATGTCACCCCAAGAAATATTCAAGAGGTACAAGCGTCAAAGATTGGGGATGCCCAATGCATCCCCTTCTTCATCAATAAAAAGCTCAAGTCTTTCTAGACACTTCGTTTTTATTGTTTCATGCACAGTTGTGTTGTTCTTGGAGCGTCTTAGTTTTCATTTTTGGTTTTCGTTTGCTTAGTTTGCTTGATTAAGTTGGTTGGATCCCATCACACTTCTTTTGGAGAGACACCAACTCTGTTTTCATTGCCTAGAACACTCTAGTTTTCATTCTTATTGTATTGCGAGTGTTTTGTTTTGCTAGCACGATGTTTAGCCTTAGTTTTTTTATGCTTTCATCTTAGAACTTTTTAGTTCTTATTTGTGGATTTGTGAGACAATCTCACTGATCTTTGTTGATTATTATCTTTGTGAGTTGTTTCAAATAGGTTGATTGGTGTTGGAAAAGAGTAGAAAGTTTCATGCTTATAGTGGTACAAAAGTGAGCTTGCTTTGACTGTATCTTAGACTTTATCATGTCATGCTAGATGTTGTTTTGACCTTATTCTTAGTGATTATTGTCGTAGCATGACTTGTTCCAAACAATTAGGATTGCTTAATGTGCCTTAAAATAATCATGCGTTGTTTCAGCATACAAAAGCATAGTATTGTGGTATTCTCCTTTGATGCTTTGTTTGGGTTGACTTGGCACATGCTCACACCATGTTATGACTATGAACAAGTCACCATAGCCTCTATGATCATTTAGTCCTTGACTTTTAGTACCACTCTATACTTTGATTAGTAATGTTTTGTCGCTCTGCATGATTATGGCCATTATTGCTCTCTTAGTTGGTTGCTCCCAGTCTTTTGCTAGCCTCCACTTGTATGAGTAAGCTCTACTCATGCTTCCAACTCCCAAGAAACCAAGTTATTCCAAAGTGTCCACTATAAATTCATATGCATGGTGTGTTACACAATTCCAAGTATATTCTTGTTTTCAGCTATCTTCCATTTAAAAACTATTTTGTTATGTGAAAACTTAGTGATTAAAGCCCTCACAAACTTGATGCCACACTTTATATTATTTGCCCCTAATAAATTTGAACCATTGTGTCGTCTATGTTGTATATGCTTGCACTTATACGTTGGAATTAGCAGAACCATGATGTCACGGGGAACGTTTTCAACGTTGCACTTGTACTTTGTACACAGTTGATATCATGCTCTTTTGTCTATGGATGTCACCGGTGTGAAATAAAGAGGGAACTTATAAGTCCATGGAGTTTGTATTTTGTGTTAGATAAACGCGTGGGCCGCTAGCCTAAGCCATGCCTAATCATGGTGGAAACTTGCAGCATCACCATGGTGAGCTATCTATGAAGCATCCTCAATAAAAAGCTATGCATATAGTAAATAAAAATATCGCTGAGATGCTCATTGTCTGCTTGCCTTGTCATTTTGGTTATGGGATAGCTCTTGTACCATGTGCAAGGGGTACCCCGTTGGCGGTTCTCTATGATATGCATGTACTTACAATGACAAGAACTTACAGGTGACTGAAGTTGAGTAGCATGAGGTGTGGCCCTCGTATTCAAGGGACATGAGATTGCCAACTTATACTTTGTCAAGCATATATTCCATAGTTTGTTCACTTTAACCTTAACCACTTCAAGATGCTTATGATAGGGGCAATGAGGGCTAAAAGCTAACAAGTACCATAATTTTTGGAAGCTCTTTTTGAAACTTGAAATCCCTGCTTCCCTTATGAAGGGCCTTTCTTCCACTACTATATTGAGTCTCCACCTTCTACCTTTAGGCACCATTAAGAGAGCATAGTTGTCATTATTAGTTCTATGTACAGTGTCACAAAGCTTATTGATTGATGCATACTATGATATTGCTTGCTCTTGAACTATTTGTATCTAGTCACTATTATGAACTTTGAAGGTGTACTATGCATCTATTTGCTACTCTATGAGGGACAAGCTAAATGCCACTATGCCATGTTTTCTATATGTGAAACAAATAAACGTTTTTCAATGCATGTTATTCATGATCTTTGTTTGTAGCCTTTCATGTTGCATGCATAGTTACTCTGTCTTACTGTTAGAACTCCATCTTTCATGCTCATGTTTAGAGTTCTTTGATCCCAACTTCAATGCTTGCAAATGGTTTGATAGAGGTTGTGATGGTGCATGTCACCTAAAAAATTATTATTTTTATCACTTACCTACTCGAGGACGAGCAAGAGTTAAGCTTGGGGATGATTGATACGTCGGAAACGTATCTATAATTTTTGATGTTCCATGCTTGTTTAGTATCTACTTTGCTTAGCTTTGTCTTTACTTTGAGGTGTTTTATACACTTTCTGAAAATAACCTATTGACAAGATGCCATAGTGTCAGTTGCCTGTTATCTGTTGTTTTTGGTTTTAGAAAGCTAAAAAATGAATATTCTCGGAATTGGACGGGACAAAAGCCAAAGTTCATATTTTTCCGGGAGCGATACACAAAATCAAAGACGAGATGGAGGAGGAAACCAGGGTGGCCACACCCTAGGTGGGCGCGGGCCCACCCTAGGCCGCGCCCATAGGGGGTGTGGGCCCCCTGGACCTCCACTGACCTTGCCTCCTTCGCCTATAAGAAGCCCCCGGGGAGAAAACCCTAGATAATCCATCATACTTCTAGAAAAAGTTCCGCAGCACCGCCGCCACCGAAGGGAAGATTCAGGGGACAGAAAGTCTCTGTTCCGGCACCCTGCCGGGACGAGGAAGTGCCCCTGGAGCCATCTCCATCGATCTCCACCACCATCTTCATCACCTTTGCTGATTCCCATGATGAGGAGGGAGTAGTTCTTCCTCGAGGCTAAGGGCTCTACCGGTAGCTATGTGTACATCTCTCTCTCTCTATGCATGATATAGTAGTGATGAGCTTTGTAATCAAGTAGATATACTTGCTACTCAAGTGCTTAATTAGATCTCTGCTCTCCCCATGTGTGTGGAAGTGACAGCGTGCACGCCATGGTGGCACTTAGGCTTGAGTCTGCATAAATACTCTTTGTGCTTCATGGCCAAAAACTCCCCATGTTTTTGGGCTCCAGGGCGATCTCCATGGCCCATAAGACTTGATACATGTTTGAGAGATATGACCAAAAACTCGTTGTTTTAGCATTTTATGGCGTTTTCAATCATGACCTATTTCCCACTGTTTGGGGGTTCCAGGGTGATTCATAACGACCATAAGACTCGATACATATTTGAGAGATATCACCAAAAACATGTTGTTTTCGTGTTTTTATCGCCGTTTTCATGAGCTATTGCCCTTATTTTTGCGGTACCAAGGCGATTTACAACTATCGTAAGACCCGATATATGTTTGAGAGTTATAACAAAAACTCATCTTTTTCACATTTTATGGCCGGTTTCATGAGCTATTGCCCATAATTTTTGGGTTCTAGGGCGATTTAGAACGACCTTAATACCAGATACATGTTTGAGAGTTATGACCAAAAACTCGTCTTTTTCATGTTTTATGGTCGATTTGATGAGCTATTGCCCACAGTTTTCAGGTTTCAAGATGATTTATAATAACCATAAGACACGATACATGTTTGAGAGTTATAACCACAAGCTCATAGTTTTCGTGTTTTATGGCCGTTTTCATGACATATTGCCCACAATTTTTGGGTTCTAGGCTGATTTGCATGGCTTGTAAGACTTGTTACATGTTTGAGAGACAGGACTAAATACTAGTTTTTTTCACGTTTTATGGCGGTATTCATGAGCTATCACCCATAATTGTCTGGTTCTAGGGCGATTTACAGGAATCTTAAGACCCTATACATGTTTGAGAGTTATGACCAAAAACTCGTCGTTTTCGTGTTTTATGGTCGTTTTCATGAGTTAATGCCCATAGTTTTTGGGTTCCAGGAGGATTTGCATGGCTCGTAAGACCCGTTACATGTTTGAGAGATATAACCAAAAACTCGTTGTTTTCGTGTTTTATGGTTGTTTTCATAAGCTATTGCCCACACGGTTCCAATGCGGTTTAAGACAACCTTAAAACCCGATACATGTTTGAAAGTTATGACCAAAACCTCGTTGTTTTCGTGTTTTCTGGCTGTTTTCATGAGCTATTGCCCACAGTTGGGGTCTCCTGTGATTTGCATGGCCCATAAGATTTGATACATGTTTGAGAGATATGACCAAAAACTCATCATTTTCGCGTTTTATGGCCATTTTCATGAGTTATTTCCCACTGTTTTGAGGTTCCAAGGAGATTTACAACGACCATAATACATGTTTGAGAGTTATGACCAAAAACTCGTATTTATCACGTTTTATGGCCGGTTTCATGAGCTATTGCCCATATTTTTGGGGTTTCAGGACGATTTACAATGACCATAAGACCTGGTAAATGTTTGAGAGTAAAAAAAAAAAGCTCGTCGTTTTCGTGTTTTTACGGCTGTTTTCATGAGCTATTGCCCATAGTTTTCGGGTTCTAGACCAATTTGCATGGCCTATAAAACACGTTACATATCTGAGAGATGTGACTAAAACTAGTAGTTTTCATGTTTGATGGTTGTTTTCATGAGCTATCGCCCATAGTTTTCTGGTTCTAGGGCGATTTAGAGGAACCTTAAGAACCAGTACATGTTTGAGAGTTATGACCAAAAACTCGTTGTTTTCGTGTTTTATGGCCATTTACATGAGTTATTGCCCATAGTTTTTGGGTTCCAGGAGGATTTGCATGGCTTGTAAGACATGTTACATGTTTCAGAGATATGACCAGAAATTCATCATTTTCGTGTTTTATGCCTGGTTTCATGACATATTTCCCTGTTTGGGGTTCTAGGGCCATTTACGGCGACCTTAAGACCCGATACATGTTTGAGATTAATAACCAAAAACTCGTCATTTTCGTGTTTTCTGGCCATTTTCATGAGCTATTGCCCACATTTTATGGGTTCCATGGCGATTTGCATAGCCCATAAGACCTGATACATGTTTGAGAGATATGACCAAAAACTCGTCATTTTCGTGTTTTATGGCAATTTTCATGAGCTATTGTCCACTATTTTGGAGTTCCAGGGCGATTTACAATGACCGTAAGATCCGATATTTGTTTAAGAGTTAGGACCAAAAACTCGTTGTTTTTTGTGTTTTCAGGCCATTTTCATGAGCTATTGCCCACATTTTTGGGGTTACACGGTGATTTGCGTGGCCCATAAGACCCGATACATGTTGGAGAGATATGGCCAAAAACTTGTTGTTTTCACATTTTATGGTTGTTTTCATGAGCTATTGTCCTTGGTTGTGCGGTTTCAGGGCGATTTATAAGGACCGGAAGAACTGATACATGTTTGAGAGTTATGACCAAACACTCGTTGTTTTAGTGTATTCTGGCCGTTTTCATGAGCTATTGCCTACATTTTGGGGGTTAAGGGTGATTTGTGTGGCCCATAAGACCCGACACATGTTTGAGAGATATGACCAAAAACTCGTCATTTTTGCGTTTTATGTCCATTTGAATGAGCTATTACCCACCTTTTTCGGGTTTTAGGGCGATTTACAACGACCATAAACCCGATACATGTTTGAGAGATGTGACCAAAAACTTGTCGTTTTCGCATTTTATGGTTGTTTTCATGAGCTATTGCCCTTAGTTGTGGGGTTCTAGGATGATTTACAATGACCGTAAGACCCGATGCATTTTTGAGAGTTATGACCAAAAGCTCGTCGTTTTCGTGTTTTCTAGCCGTTTTCATGAGCTATTGCTCACAGTTTTTGGGTTCCAGGACGATCTCCATGGCCCATATGACCTGATACATGTTTGAGAGATATGACCAAAAACTCGTTGTTTTACCGTTTTATGGCGTTTTCATGACCTATTTTCCACTGTTTGGGGGTTCTAGGGTGATTTATAACGACCGTAAGACCTGATACATATTTGAGAGATATCACCAAAAAGTTGTTGCTTTCGTGTTTTTATCGCCATTTTCATGAGCTATTGCCCTTATTTTTGTGGTTCCAGGGCGATTTAAAACTATCATAAGACCTGATACATGTTTGAGAGTTATAGCAAAAACTCATATTTTTCACGTTTTATGGCCGGTTTCATGAGCTATTTCCCATAATTTTTGGGTTCTAGGGAGATTTAGAACGACCTTAAGACCACATACATGTTTAAGAGTTATGACCAAAAACTCGTCTTTTTCATGTTTTATGGCCGATTTTATGAGCTATTGCCCACATTTTTCGGGTTTCAAGACGATTTAAAATAAACGTAAGACACGATACATGTTTGAGAGTTATAACCACAAGCTCGTCGTTTTCGTGTTTTATGGTCGTTTTCATGACATATTGCCCACAATTTTCGGGTTCTAGGCCGATTTGCATGGCTTGTAAGACCTGTTACATGTTTGAGAGATAAGACTAAAAACTAGTAGTTTTCGCGTTTTATGGCGGTTTTCATGAGCTATCGCCCATAATTTTATGGTTTTAGGGCGATTTACAGGAATCTTAAGACCCTATACATGTTTGAGAGTTATGACCAAAAACTCGTCGTTTTCGTGTTTTATGATCGTTTTCATGAGTTATTGCCCATAGTTTTTGGGTTCTAGGAGGATTTGCTTGGCTGGTAAGACCCGTTACATATTTGAGAGATATAACCAGAAATTCATCGTTTTTGTGTTTTATGGTTGTTTTCATGACCTATTGCCCACACGGTTCCAAGGCGGTTTAGGACGACCTTAAGACCTGATACATGTTTGAAAGTTATGAACACAAACTCGTCGTTTTCGTGTTTTCTGTCCATTTTCATGAGCTATTGCCCACAGTTGGGTCTTTGGTGATTTGCATGGCCCATAAGATTCGATACATGTTTGAGAGATATCACAAAAAATCAATCGTTTTTGCGTTTTATGGCCATTTTCATGAGCTATAGCCCACATTTTTGGGGTTCCATGGCGATTTTCATGGCCCATAAGATTCTTTACATTTTTTAGAGATATGACCAGAAAATCATTGTTTTCATCTTTTATGGCCGTTTTCATGAGCTATTGCCCACATTTTTGGGGTTCCATGGCGATTTACATGGCACATAACACCCGATACATGCTAGAGAGATATGACCAAAAACTCGTTGTTTTCGTGTTTTATGGCTATTTTCATGAGCTATTGTCCACTGTTTTGGGGTTCTAGGGCGATTTACTAGGACCGTAAGATTCGATACATGCTTGAAAGATATGACAAAAACTCGTCGTTTTCGCGTTTTATGACCGTTTTCATGAGCTATTTCTCTTAGTTGCGGGGTTACGGGGCGATTTATAACGACCGTAAGACCTGATACATGTTTGAGAGATATGACCAAAAACTCGTCATTTTTGCGTTTTATGACTGTTTTTATAGCTATTTCCCACTGTTTCAGGGTTATAGGGCGATTTATAATGATCGTAAGACCCGATACATGTTTGATAGATATCACCAAAAACTTGTCGTTTTCGCATTTTATGGCCGTTTTCATGATCTATTGCCCTTATTTTTGGGGTTACAGGGCGATTTATAATGATCGTAATACCTGATACATGTTTGAGAGTTATCACCAAAAACTTGTCGTTTTCATATTTTATGGCCGATTTCATGAGCTATTGCCCATAGTTTTGGGATTCTAGGGCGATTTACAATGACCTTAAGACCCGATATATGTTTGAGAGTTATGACAAAAAAAAATCATATTTTCACATTTTATGGCCGGTTTCATGAGCTATTGCCCACATTTTTGGGGTTCTAGGACAATTTACAATGACTGTAAGACCTGATACATGTTTGAGAGTAAAAACAAAAGGCTCATCATTTTCTTGTTTTACTGCCATTTTTATGAGTTATTGCCCATATTTTTCGGGTTCTAGGCCAATTTGCATGGCCTGTAAAACTTGTTACATATTTGAGAGATATGAAAAAAACTAGTAGTTTTCATGTTTTATGGCTCTTTTCATGAGGGTTAAGGACAATTTACAATCACCCTAGAACCACAATTTTGGGGTTTAAGGACAATTTACAATGACCATAAGATACGATACATGTTTGAGAGTTATAACCACAAGCTCGTTGTTTTCGTGTTTTATGGCCGTCTTCATGAGTTATTGCCCATAGTTTTCGGTTTCTAGGACGTTTTGCATGGCATGTAAAACCTATTACATATTTGAGAGATATGACTAAAAACTAGTAGTTTTCATGTTTTATGGCTGTTTTCATGATCTATCGCCCATAGTTTTCTGGTTCTAGGGCGATTTACAGGAATCTGAAGACCCGATACATGTTTGAGAGTTTTGATCAAAAACTCGTTTATACCTGTGTTTGCGCCACAGAACATAATGATGATAGCATGCATTCTATCTTGCCATGTTATCTTGAATTTTTTTAAAAATTACCCTCAAACTCAAAAATAGGATTTAATTTGTGAAGAAAGTACAAACACTACAATTTGAATCCTTCTAATGCATGCTTGTGTGGTCGTATATCACATTTGGGCTCTGGTTTGACCAAACCTTGTAAATGTCATAATAAATTTGAAATTCTTAAAATCTTTTGAAACCTTGAAATAACAAAGCGAGTCCACAACATACATTATCATTATTACAACCAGAAATTACATGACGACTTCGAGATCCTCCTAGGTCCATAGAGGTATCCCGATGACTCAGGGATAAACTATGATAACTCTGAGAACAAGATAAAGAAGCAAACTAAAGTTTAAGGTTTATACGAGATTAATATATAGAGAGGATAGAGATCTAGGGTACTAGACTTGATCACTATATATGATACGTCTATGCTTCAGATACTTCGGTCTCCATTCCATAGATGTTTTCGTAGTTGTCTCCTTCGGCGCTTCCGGAAACTTCGGGTTCCTCATAGCGGAATTTTGCTTGGTCTTCAACTAAATGTTTCCTCTTCTTGGTCTTTAATGTCTTCGAAATCTAGCAAGGGTTAAGAATATACGTTGAGTACGAGTGTACTCAGCAAGTTCACTAAAAAGGAGTGTTTGATGCACTATATTTACAGCCACAACCATAGGTCGTAGGCAATACAGGTTTTCGTAAACATTTCTTCAAAGGTTGCTTTTATTCTGAAAAGTTATGTCCGTCAGCCTTCACAGGTTTACCAGAACTTTCATGGAGTTCGTTTCCTGCCACGTTCGCAGCTCCTTCCCGGAACAGGGAGTAACAAGCTACAGTTCCTACACTCTGCAGAGGTGAGTTACTTTACCCATGAGAGATCAAATCCTTCTTGCACAATCGAGCGAATCTTTCCCGTCCACAATTCCGTGATGTGGGGTCCAGTAGATGATCCAAGCCAATCACTATCCTTCTCCGCGACCCCGCATACAGCACAATTGTTGTATTCCTAGACTCAAGGTAGACTTTCCCCCGTATAAAACGGCTATACCTTAGTCTAATACACACAACAACCATTAACACTAGAAATCTGTCTTTTGTAAGCACACATCCACAGTAGACTTTTCCCCATATACATGGCTATACCCACGATCTGCAACTTACAAAACGCCTAGAACAGTGTCCGAGGCATGCGAAAGGGATCCGATCCAGCTAACTTCTCTGTCCTATTCCAAATCTCATGGTTAACGCATAATATACAGCGCGAGAATCACTATCGACATTGGTTGTTAAGTCCTAGATGATATATTCCTATGCATTGGTATTCCAACTGTGAGACTTAATAGATTAGTTGACCACCCTGGATCAGTAACCGATACTTCAAGTTAATTATGAAAATAGTGTTTTCGACCTTTTTGAAATGCAGGTGATGACACAACAGTTTGCAAATATTTGATAGAAAATAATCAAAGGACATGGGCAAGTGTGAACTTGCCTTAATATAGTGAAGTATTGTATTCGAATGTCTCGACTTGAACCTGGACCTTGGGTTCTACAAAATACCATCATTGTCCAGTAAGGACAATGTTTAAAGAAGAAATATGCTATTATGCATAAGTAATGAGATGCATGATTTAAAACCCCAAGTAATTCCCTAACATTACAAGTGAGTTGGATTTAGATGATTTAATTTAAGGTTTGATTTATCTTCAAGTTTATTTCACAAAAGAGTATCATGTAAGACATGAAAGTAAAGTACAATCATAATACAATTCTAAGATTGAGTGGTATCATGTAATTATTACAAAGTTCATGTTTTAATTTGTTATGACTTAAAATAAATGGTATAATGTTTCTTTTGAAGTGGCAAAAAGAATAACATTTGAAGAATAAAATTATTTATGTTAAGTTAATCAACTTTGAAGATTAATAGGATTGAAGCTATGGTTTTTAATAAGGTTTAAATGATCTTGAATCATTGTATACCTAGCTTAGAGTATAACTGGCTAAAGTAAACTATACAAATATAATTGGACTTGAACTATAACATTTGCAGCATTATTAACTATTAGTGTCTTTCCTAAGCATAATCAAAGATGAGATCTTATAATTATAACACTTTGTTTTAAAGATTTATATTTAGCATGTGTAATATCTATATATTATACTATAAGATTTTTATATATAAAGAAAAATAGGTGAATTTATTTTATAATTTATTTAGTGAATACCAAGTTTGCTAAATATGATTATATATGAAATGAGCTCACTTACTTCTAATATAAGATAATGATTTGCAAAAACAAATTTGTAAATCTTTGACTTATACTAAGTTAAAGATTTTAAAAGAATATTATAAAGTTGATTGTTTACACCTGGATAGTATCCTAAATTATAATTATGGGTTTAGACTATTTAGAGTTAAAAGATTGTGTTTTGAATATGATTATTTCTTAAAAAAATATGATTATTTCTTACTTAGGACATAATTTTAAATAATTAACAAAACATCTATCTCATTTTAATAATTTAGATAATTGAAGATATATGATCTAGGAATTTAAATTGTTTTTGGAATAATATACTTAGTATTTTTCTAGTAAATATACTTACTTAAGATCCTAAAAATATTTTTAGGTATTAATTTTATTTAATTATTTTTATAGCATTTCTCAATTATTGAATATCTTTAAACATTTATTTTAAGTTTTATTTGTAAAGTTCGTATTTTTATAAAATAATAGTTTTATTTTTATGTATAAAAATGATTTTTATTTATTTTTAGGGATTTTTCTAATTTTATTAAATTTCATTTAGATATTTAAGGGTGTTAATATTTAGTTACATTTTATTTCACTCAAATAAGTAGTATTATATTTTTCTTAGGAAGATATTATTTTAATAAACTTTTTGATGTATTAAATATATTTTAAGGATTTTTCTACATTTTTTCTAGAGCTTAAAATGTTTAGAGGGTATCTTGGTAATTTTCCATTTTACCCCCCTTTATTTATTTGCTAATTTCCTGATTATCCAGACCTAGGTCCACTGGCCAGTCTAACCCACTGGGTTGGGCTAGACCACGAGGTCTGGTCCAGACCACATCTCTCACCCTCGAGCTTTCCCCACTTCTTCCTCTCGCGATCTGGGTAGGTTCTGCTGCCGCCAGCCCATGGCCGTCTCTTGTCTCCTTGGCCGCCACCATTGGTATCCCTCGATGCTCTCCACTCTGTTGCTCCCTCTTATCCAATTGGATTTGTCATCCGATCCCTCTTTCGTTCATCCCTACTACATTCCTGTTGCTAGGGTTTCGGCTTCGACTCCGATATGCTCTGGTGACCCTTGGATGGTGATGGTGGCGAGGTGGTGGTGCAGTTATGGTGATCTGATGATTGTTGGTTGTCGGTGCCGCCTCTTCTACACACAGGTATCCACTGGTGCGGCTCAGTGCGGGTTGAGTACCATGGTGCTCCTCGTGCCGCCGCACCGTGGTTGCAATTGATGGCCTGAGTTGCTTCTTCTTCTCGGCTTAAGCGAGGACCCCCGGATAAGTCAACCCCTCTACTCTCACATTCTCAGAGTCTCTCTGTTCATCCTAGAGATCAAGCCCTAATTTGTTCTAGCAGTGGCTCACTGATGTTCATGTTATGATCTTTATGTGGTTACTGATATTGACCTGGTACTCATTCATGGGCTTAAATAGATTATATAATGCAACCTATTGTTGCCAGATTCATTGATGAAGAAGAACTATATTGAAATATTGGAACTGCTAGCTGCCAGTTGATTTTAGATTCAACGTATTTAACTTGGGCCTCAATTACCTAAGAATGATTGAAAGTTGTACTTGCGGTTTAAGATGGCCAATATTGAGATGGGTTCATTTGATAACTTTCTATCTAAAGCTGAGTTATGGTTGTAGGTTTCCTGTCAATAAGACAGTAATGTTTTTAAGTGGTTTTTGGCCCTAGAAACTAGGGAAATGATGTTGGGAATACTTTTGTTCCTACTGTTTCTACCGTTCTACTGTGTCACTACATTTTATTCAGCAACTGTCTTTACTGCAGATTGAAGTGGAATAAATAATATTTAAGCAATTTGTTGGAGTATCATTTCTGACCAATTATAATCTTGTTGGATTGTTAAATGTCTTTCACTTGTCAATATAGAATGGCCAATAAAAAGGATTCCTAGTAAGATCTTTCTAGGACGATGATTTGATTTAACTAGTGGTGATTTGTAGATAGTAAATGATATATTTGAGATTTTGGGTGAGATATACATGGAAATCTGAACCTAGGGTCCAGGAATGATCATATCCCCCTATGGAGTAGATTTGAAACAGTTTCCCTTGCTTGCATATGAGTTCATAATATGTTAATTTGGCGAGTCTTAAGTTAAGTAAAGAGATTAATAGCTCTGCTATACTAGGTTGCCTATTGTGGTGCCTCTATTTAGAGTGTGCATAATATAATTCCTTAATAGTATGAGTTGCTTCTTAGTTCTAGACAATGATGCCAAGTCTGAGGCTTTACTTGTGTTGCACATGATCATATATCATTGTTGCCTTGCAACTGATTTGGCTAATATCTAACTGTAGGGTTCGCAGCATAGAAAACAAAAAAATTCCTACGATGGGAACAACTGTGTACCAAGATCTATCTACTAGATACAAATAACGAGCGGATGTATATCCGTAGAGAACATACCCTTGAATACCGACAAAGCTTAACGAGTTAAACTCGTGGTTGATGTAGACGATCTCTTGCCGATCTCAAGATCGAGAGGAAGTCCTAGCCGCAAATCAAGCCGCATCCGTGTCGCACACACGTCCGAGGCATCGAGCAACCTCTCGCCTCCTCGCCCAGGGATGCAGTGAAGCACAACTCTTTCTTGCCGAATAGCCACGGAACATGTATCTCGCTAGTCCGAGACCATGGGGGATAAATTCTAGAGGGGGAGAGAGATCCTTCACGAGGAGGTGTGAGTGAGAAGTGAGGAGGGGGTGCCTTTTATAGGAGAGGGGGAACCCCAAGGGGGTGGCCGGCGCATGGGGGCTGCCCCCTTGCCCTCCCCTCATTCATGTGGGTGGACACTCCACTCACAAAATTCCTTTAAATTCCCTCCACTCAAAATCCCACTCAAAATTGCTATTAAATTTCCACCAAATTTAATGCAAACTCTCATTAAATAAAACTCTTTTATTTATTCAGAATTTTGTCAATTACTTTAATGATAAACATTCACATATAACCCCTTTCTAGAATTCTATTTCACATGCAAAAACACTTTCTGCAATTTCACCCGAAAACCTGTTTCGGTATCTAGTGAAATAAATGCATGCGCTTGTTATTCTTTCCGGCATGAAACTTTTGATCCAATTGGATGTCGGTGTCTCTTAACTTTTTCACCCTACGGTTCGCGAATAATGCAGACATGATCGAGACCCCTCTCGGATCAATAATCAGAAGAGGGATCTGGAGACCCATACTGACTCCCACATACTCTACGATGACTTTCTTGTGATCGTCGGATCCTTTTACGCTAGTATCTTAATCCCTTTGTTTCGCGATATATTACATGTCCGAGATTCAATCATCGATATCTCCATACCTAGTTTGGTCTCGTTACTGACATGCACTCTTTTCTCGTTCCCGTGATATAACATTATAGTGATCAAATCACTTGCTTGCAAGCTAACCAATGTGATATCATCGAGAGGGCCCATAGTATATCTATCCGTCATCGGGATGAATAAATTCCATTCTCGATCCATGGGCCTCAACATAACACTTTATTAGTTCTGAACCTATCTTTATAATCACCCTGTTATGGTGTGACATTTGATGTTATCAAGAAACTCTTCCGGTGTTAGTGATTGACATGATCTCGTGGTCTAAGGATTAGGATTACTTCGTAAGTTGTTATAGCAATATAAACTCAATGACTTTAATCGTAATGCTATACTTCGGATGAATGTTCATCACACCATTATACTAATGTTGTGATCCCGTTATTAACAACATCCAATGTCCATGATCAGAAAACCTTGATCATCTTGTTAATCAACGAGCTAGTTTACGAGAGAGAGGCATAACTAGGAACTTTCTATTTGTTTATTAAACACACATGTATTAACGTTTCCATATTAATACAATTATAGCATGCAAAATAAACATATATCATATACTTGGAATACACATAATAAACACTTTATTATTGCCTCTCAGGACATGTTCCCTTCACTAACTATGGTCATTAGAGAGTGGTCTTATGATTCCTAGATGTATCTAGCTAGGAAAATGATTATGTGGTGCTATTCTCTTGTGATGTGTAGATTCACTAGTAAGATGCCACTGTGATGCCTCCATTAAGATGGAACACAGTGGTCTCCCTACTGGATCTTTTTAAATTTGCCAAGTAGAGTGTGGACAAAAGATATCATCTAGTGTGGATGATCTAGATGCACCATCCTAATATTTGATCTTGGTGAATGATGCATAAGGCTGAGACTCAGATCTTAACAAGATCATATATTGTTTGTTACTTTAGGCTCAATGATGATTTGCATAGCACCTATGCATCCTGAGAGCTCTCTCTCCCTCCTATTAACTGTCTTGGGCAAAAATTGATATGTCCATATGCTTATGATAAATCCCGAGGATTAATTTACCTGTTAAGCAGGGTGGAGAAACTATCTTGTTGCTAATGTAGATGATCTTGTGGTGATTTTATTCTGTTGCGAGATCTAGTGCTTGCCTTGCTCCTCCTTGCACTCCTAGCATTCTCCTCCTTGCTGCTCACTTGTCTTGCTCCTTCTTGCTGCTCACTTGACCTGCTTCTTTTAATACTTGATCTTCTCTTGGATGGCTTATGTAAGCAACCATATGTTGATTGGTAGTGGATTGGATAGATGTTTGAGTGACGAACTATGAACTCTAGACGTGTAGAGATAGCATGACTGGATGTTTGAGTGATGAACGATGAACTATGCTCAATGATGTAATGAACAGTGCACCTCACTATTAGACTAAGAGCACTAATCCTAATCCCAACCCTCTGTTTATTTTCGTCTTAATTTGAAGGTACCAAGAAAGAATACTGGAAGATCAAATAGATAGGGATTCTAGCTTAGGTTTTTTAGCTACTGTAATCTTCTTATTTTATTGTAATAACAATGTAATTCTTAGATATTTCATTAGATCTTTTCTTTTTCTTTATTTGTAATTATTCATCTTTGTAATGACTTTTAATTTACTTGTATTCTTTAAATTTTTGTATTATTAAATAAAGATTTCTTGTTAGTTGTATTTGTTTTAATTGCATTAATGTATTTGATTTCTTTATTTCAGTTACTTAATTGTAATTTACTTTTATTCTTTTATTGTAAAAAAACAATATAATACTTCATGTATTCTTATTAATATATAATTTCTTTTACATTGTTATTATAATCATTTCTTCATACTTAATTATAGTATTATTAATCTTGAATTTCCAAATTCAAAATTCAAAGTAGATTTCAAATTCTATCCCTCCAAAAACACAGATAATACCTAAAGGTAATGTCAAAATATATCGCACTCACTAAGATGGCTAATTTCTAATCCATAAATGCAAGAGAGATTCTGATCGCTCCAGGGTTTTAGTTTGCGAAAAATTTACCCGGAATTTCAGATGCATGCATGCAAATGCACAAAATCCTAAATCTACCCTTCGTTTAATCCTAAATGCTGGGATGTTACACCCACCCTCACTAATTATGCCCCTTCCTTGTCTTCCATGCGGACGAGACCAGCGACGGCGGTTCCTCACTCCCTACTCGGGCAACTGCTTCCCTCCCTGATTCCATCCCCTCACGAATCCATCCGCCTCCGGATCACACCGCCTCCATTAATCTGCCTGATTCCAGCCTCCATTTGCCGCTATGGGTAAACATTGGGGTAGCAGCAGGCTGAAGTGTAAGGCAGACGATGACGCGGATGGCCGAACCTCAGCGCTACAAACATGTGCAGGTTTGCCATGGAGTTGGACATCATCTCCGCCGGTCGCGTCGGTCGCTACATCCCTGGCTTCCGCCTGCCGCTCCGAGAAATGGACGGACTCCCATTCGGCACACCAAGCCTTCTTTACCCCGATACTAGCGAATGGACAAACGATCGCGATGGCCACGTAAGTTCCAGTATCTGGCTTATTGATTCAGTCATATCGTTGATTCATATGTGCTGAACTTTCATCGGAATCCTATGTTCCTTCTGTCGAACGTGTTATGGGCACGCGCAGTTTGAACAAATTGAACCATTTAGGACTATTCTATACAGAGGAAGCTCTGCTCATACTTGATATTCTGGTATTTTCGTAGTGATACAGTCTTAATTTAGGTGATGGCTGAGGTGTCAATTTGGATTTGCAATGGAATACCTGCTAGGTGATATTCTGTTTTCTAAAAAAATAAACAAACTAGACGATTTAGGACTATTATGTCCCTAGTTGTTTATGATCATTGTCAGGAGTTTGTTTGGGGGAAGCGCTGCTCCTACTTGATATATTGGGTATTTTCGTAGTGACACAGGTACAATTTAGGCGAGAGATGAGGAGACAGTCGTATATAATACTTTAATCTGAGCACCTAGGTGTAAAATTGTATTTGCAATAGAATACATGCTAGGTTATTCTATCAACTAACAAGCTTTGCAGAATGTTCATGCAAAACTGATGTTGCTGGATAAGTGGTCGTAATTAGTAGTGGTGAATATCAAGGAGACAGAAATGGATGATGAGCAGAACTAGGTGGGTGGCAACTGCGAGTGGCTGGTCCTTTTAACCCAGGACGAGAGTACTTGGATTCCCAAAAGTTTCTACAGATCGTTGGGACTTACACTGCCATCTTTAGGGGTGTCGGCATTACTCCATTCAACCACGGGTTCCCGCCGCCAAACTCTGAATTTGCTTATAGGTTCAACATGGCAGAACTTGAGTTCCTGAAGGTTCACCTCCCACAGAAGACTCACCTGGTGTGGAAGAATTTTTACTACGGCCTCTTAGCGGTGTTCGACAAGGCAATCACATTCATTAGATGCCCACATGACAATGAATGGACAGTCTTGCGCAACGACCATCTGCGACCGGAGAAGTATGTCGACGGCGTCTTCACCTCTAGACGGTATTCCGACACACCACAACGCATTTACGCGGTCACTGAACCTAAAAACGATGTGCATGTTTGGGAGCCGTTCACCTGGGGTGAGTCATGGTGTCATATCGCATGTAAATTCCCATTCAAAATTTTGCTTACTGACTGAAGGTAACACGCAGGTACACATGCAGCCTCGCGTGTCATTCCAGCTCCGGTGATTGAAGATGCAATAGTAGATGCTGATCTTGGATCATTGTGCTGTACCTCTTAGAGGCAATAGGAACCAGGATGCTGAACTCATGTGGATTCATATCAGTGGAGCACTAAACAGCGTTGGTGATACATTAGAACATATGGGGACACAACTTTCTTCATACCCATCGCTGCGGTGTCACGTTTTCTCGAGGTCCGCGTGTCCATCAAAAGACCATGTAGAACAGGTCTGGAGCAGAGTCCACAATCTGAAGAGACAATCTCTGTTTCTTGGGATCAACTACCATTTCTTCGTCGGAGCCCTTGACTCTATTGAACCTGTAATTTCTCAGGCAGCCCCGGATCCTGATGATGCTGGTGGTGGTGGTGGAGCTGACGAAGAACTAGCTACTGTTGCTCTAATACTTTGTAAACGTATCTATAATTTTTGATGCTCCATGCTTGTTTTATATCGAATTTCTTATGTTTTGTCTACACTTTGAGGTATTTTTATACATTTTCTGGAACTAACCTATTAACAATATGCCGCACTGCCAGTTGCCTGTTTTCATTGTTTTTGGTTTCAGAAAAACTAGTAAGGAAATATTCTCGAAATTGGACGAGACAAAAACCAAAGTCAATATTTTACCAGACACGACACAGAGACCGTAGGGGAGACGAAGTGGGGCCACGAGGCAGCCACACCCTATGGCGGTGCGGCCAAGGGGGGCGCAAGCCCTAGGTGTGGGCCCCTCAGGCGCCCACCTACCTTGCCCCTTCGCCTATAAAAGCACCCAAATGCAGAAACCCTAGGCACCCGATCAAATCTCCACGAAACAGTCCGTAGGCGCCGCCATCTCCATCCCTAGATCGGGAGGGATCTGAAGCTCTTCACGACGCCCTACCGGAGAGGAGAGATCATCCTAGAGGCCTTCTTCATCACCATGCCAACCTTCAGAGTGATGCGTGAGTAGTTCACCCTTGGACTACGGGTCCATACAGTAGCTAGATGGTTGGTTCTCCTCCTTTGTGCTATCATGTTTAGATCTTGTAAGCTCCGTTCATGATCAAGATCATCTATTTTGTAATCCTACATGTTGTGTTTGTTGGGATCCGATGGATATTAAGTACTATGTTCAAGATTGATTATTGATCCTATCATGTCTGTGTTATTTGTGATCTTGCATGCTCTCCGTTGTTAGTAAATGCTTTGGCCAAGTAGATGCCTACAACTCCAAGAGGGAGTATTTATGCTCGATAGTAGGTTCATGCCTCTAGTAATCTAGGGAAGTGACAGAAATCTCTAAGGTTGTAGATGTGCTATTGCTACTAGGGAGAAAAATACAATCCTTTGGCCAAGGAAAATTGTATTGTTTACTTTACATACTTTGCTTATTGCAATTATCCGTTGCTTGCAACTTAATACTGTAAGGGGTTCGGATGATAACCCGAAGGTGGATTATTAGTCATAGATGCAATTGGATTACGGTCTATATATTATGTTGTAATGCCCAAACGAATCTCATAGGAATCATCATGACTTGTACATGCATATTTATGAATGATACATGGTGTACGTATTTGAACGCATCACTAGAATGTGCCACCTATTGATGATTGATGACATGGATCTAGCTTCTCTTCGCGTATTTGCATTCAATCGCTCATGGATTTGTTCCCATATTTTTGGCAATGGCCTATGAACTCCACTCTCTTGGTAACATGCTTCGTCAACGAGCCTTTGTTGATGCAATGCAAAGTACATATTATGGTCTTCATTGTTATTCCATTTAGGTTCTCTCTTTTCCCTCATCATGGAGCTACTAACTTCAAATGAAAGTCTAGTAAACAACATACCGGGTACATGTTCTTCTACAATAATCACAAGAAGAAAACTGGATGGAATTCACCTTGTTGGCATTGTGCCGAATAGAGTGGATGTAGCCTTGGGGTTCGGAGAGTAAGGCGCCCTGGCTGGTGCGGGTGCGACCACGACGATGGCAAGCTCGGATTCTGGAGGAGGACAACATGACCGAAATCTCGTCTCGGTGTCGTGCCATGGGTGCTGCCGTGGCATGGGCCGAGCTCCGGTTTGGGAGGAGGAGGGCGAGTCCGATCAGGTTCGGTCGGGTGCCGGATCTCGCCGCTGAAGGAATTCCCTCCCAGCTCCGCGCCCTTTGGGGAAGAAGGAGGCCGTGTCAAAAAGAATGTTTGAACACGAGGGCGCCAACGCTGCAAGTCTACATGGCAGCCAGGACGGCAGCGACTTAACGATCAAAAGTGACAGGAGGGGCCCAATTTGACGGGCGTTAGCAATTTTTCTTGTGTTCAAATGGTTTGTTGAATTCGTGCCGAAAAAGACCCTCTGAGCATTTGGCATGCCAACTCCGGGTATCGCGGTCCAATACCGACGAAGTCGGACCCCGTGTTGCCTTTGCGCTTCAACTTTCAGGCCGCAAGTTAAAATTATCTGGATGTGGGTTCCTCCCGTGTGGCTGCAAGGCTGCTGCCCCTCAACCCGGCGATGTCGTCTACCTCCGTCTTGCAGGCCGTACGCCAGGCTCCAGGAAGATACAAGTGATGGTGACTTAAGATCGTGGTGGCACAAGCTCGTGGTCGAAGAAGTTGGGTGGTCGCACTCCGTCGCGCCAGGGTTCTTTGGTGCGTGAGGGTCGGGAGAAATCCTCGTTATCTAGTCTGAGCCTGACGCGGTGCCGCCGTCGAGTGGCACCATACCTTCTTGGAGGGTGTCGTGGGAATCCCATGCCTACTATACTCTGTATGCCAGGGGAAACCCTAGGACATGTGGTCCGGATAGCAACGCCGTGTCGACGGTGTGAAGATGTTGCTTGGTGCGGGACGCTTCGGGGTGCTCGGAGAGTGGTGGGCCAAAGTTGAAGGGAGCAGCGATTGCGGGTCATCATTGTGTTGTCGATTCGCCATCGTTTCCATTTATTTTCGTTTTAAGCATGTCTGTGTTGTTGCCCAGCGTTTCATTTGGTTTGAACTCATGTATCGATGTGGTGCTATATTAATATAGAAAGGCAAAAGCTGTTTCGAGAGAGAAGACTGCAAATATTTGATCTTCAAAAAAGAAGTCTAATTTCATGAAGAAAAACATATACTCCTAGGCAGAACTAATCAGAAAACGGTGAGGTAAAAAATCTCACACGGTTCGTAACTAATGTCGTCTTATCCTGAACATTTACATTTGAAAAAGTTTTATCGACAAAATTTCTAACGATCTTAAACAAAGACTCAAATAGTCAAATACCACGCCGCTTGGGCCTCCGACCTCCGGCCCATGGCGTTGACGACGGCGCCGGCGACGGCGCTGGACATCGACGAGATCCCCTTCTCCGACCTCCTTCTCCTCCTCTCGCCAGAAGCAGCAGCAGTAACAGCGGGTGCCTACGACGATGGCCGGCGCCGGCGCCTCCTGGCCACCGTCTGGGCCGCGCTCGGCCGGGGCGGCACCGGGCTGCTGGCCGTCGCCGGCGTACCGCGCGCGGCCACCCTCCGCCGCCGGATCCTCCCTCTGGCCCGCCGCCTCGCCATCATGGACCACCCGTCCCGTGCCCACATCCTCAAGGTGACGAACCCTTCCGGCCGCCTCTCTCCCTCTTCCTCTTCCCGCCCTCTTGTTTTTTTTTTCCTTGGCTCCTTCCCTTCGGAAAACTGCAAAAGCAATGTGCCCCTTAACTGATCTGGATTTCCTTCGATCTACGTACGCTCCATTGCAGAAGCACGGCGTGGGCAGCGACGTGCCTCTGAAGAAGCCCGACAGGTCTGTCTCCTCATTCGCGCAGCTCCTAAGGCATGATTCAGGGCAAAGATTCCACTTGCCAATGAGGGAAACCGCCGGAGGCATCAGCGCTGGGCCTGGTTGTCCGGAGGAGGCGATGGTGGGGGCCGATGGATTGGGGGAACGTAGTGGTGATGATGACATTGAGAATCTTGGTGAGCTCTTTAAGGAGCTGGGCTTGTGCATGATGGAGCTCGGTATCTTGGTCGCGCGGGCCTGCGACATTGTTATCGGTGGGAATCAGCTAGAGCAGAGCATTGCCGACTTTGGGAGCGCAAAGGCGAGGCTCATCCATTACCACTCTGAGCTGGATAACAGGGTTATCAGGCAGAGCTGTAAAAATAGAAGAAACTTGGTAAGTAATGCAGCTGCTGCAGTAACGCCTGTTTTGGATGACAGGGATCTGCCGTCTTATCGAAGGCCAGGATCAGGAGATGGATCATGTATCACATCGGAAGATGGGGCTGCAGTTGCTATGTCAGCAGAAGAAAATAATTCCAAGGATGTCACTATACAAGGTCAGAGTAGCACGATCTCTCTTGTGAACTTATGGCAAGAGTGGCACTACGATTATGGAGTGCTGACCGTCTTAACCGCGCCGTTATTCTTGCGCTCTGCCATAGGACAGCAATGTCCAGAAGAATGCTCTCTTCCTGATGGGAACACACACCTGCAGCTATTCAATAAAAGGAGGATATTCTCAGTGAGATGCTCCCCGGAGTGCTTCATTGTTCAGGTTGGGGAGGCAGCAGACATCTTGTCAGGAGGGAAACTGAGATCTACACTTCATGCTGTGAGTAGACCTTTAGGCTTGCCAAACATAAGCCGGGAGACTTTTGTAGTCTTCCTACAGCCTTCATGGGACAAAACTTTACCTTGTGAGGGTTACTCTTCTGCTGATGAAGATGATTCAAGTGATCACTTGGAATCTGCCTTAAGGAGTGATGGATCAGCCGGGTCTTGTAGTGAAGATATATCGATGCAAGAAATTTTGAAGAAAATTCCCCCTCTGTCGTCAAGGCTGAAAGAAGGCATGACATTTGCAGAGTTTTCTAGGCAGACAACAAAACGGTATTATGGTGGTGGAGGCATCCAGCAAAACAATTAACCAGAAGAACTGCAGTGATGAAAATGCATCTGATAGAAACCGAAATGAAGCATCGAGTAGTTGTGCTCTGTGTATGATGAGAACCCACTCGGTGAAATTACTCCACGTCATGGCAAAAACTGTTTTTTATCTTCCTTGATGGCTTAATTTTTTTCTGCGATTGTTCATAAGAAGAGTTGTTTTAGCTAGTATGTCGACCTCTTCATTGAAAGAGCAAGCTTCTAAAATTTGTTGGAAATGCAGCTTTTTCTAGCTGATCGGAATAATTTGCCGATGCACATATAACACATGGCTAGGTCGTTGTACTTCCTCTGTTTGGAATTATAGATCCTACGCACATACCTAGATTGTTAATTTGACCAACAAAATATAACTATGTATTATAAAAGTTATACCATTAGAAAATATAACCTCTAAATTCTCTAATGTTTCTGCTGATATAATTTTTATGCTATATTATTTATATTTTATTGTTCAAATTGGCAACCTAGTTATTCGTGCAGGACTTATAATTCCAAACGAAAGGAGTACAACCCTTTCAGTTCCATGATCAACCATGACCACAGATCATCATTAAATCTAGAACAGACCACAATTATCTCCCCGGTGCAACGCACGGGCACTTTTGCTAGTAACCTCTAAATTCTCTAATGTTTCTGATGATATAATTTTTATGCTATATTATTTATATTTTATTGTTCAAATTAAGAACCTAGTTATCCGCGGGACTTATAATCCCAAACAAAAGGAGTACAACCCTTTCAGTTCCATGATCAACCATGACCACAGGAAACATTTAAAATGGCTCAAGGTAGTACTGATAGATAGCACTGGTTCTTATACACATCATAGTGTTCATAGGAAAGAAAGTGTCTGGATCATAATACGACATGCATCCACCCAAAACCGAACTTTACACAACTACTTTAACACGGAAATGCTTCACAAGCCCATGTAAATGCTCGGGTTTCGAAACGCATTCCCGATTGCAACTCGACTTAATCAGAACTCCTGACCTCACATTTTTGTCCACGTGTAAAGTGCCATACAAATTACAAAGAGCAGAGCACATTGGCCTGCATTAATTCCGCGCCTTCCCGAGTCGTCTTCCTTTCCTAATCATTACAAGTCGTTTCGTCACCTCTGTCATATCTGGTCGTTGTCTTGTATCTTCTTTTAGGCACTCAATTGCGAGCTGGCCGATTTCTTCAAGGACGGACATGTCTGCTCGAGCAGCAATCTCTTTGTCGAACATTAATCCCCAACTCGTTTATACTCCCTCCGTTTCAAAATATAAGATGTTTTAGGTTTGTGAAGCAAATGTATCTAGACTTTTTTAATACCTTTGGCTCTGTATATTGCGCTTCCCATACCGACATTTCATCTTTCTTTTCTTTTGCAACATATTCGGTGCCAGGGCTTTCAATAATGTCCTCCAGCCTAAGGCTCTCAGCAAGCTTTCCAGTTGTTTCTTGATCAGACTGCTACTTCAACAAACCTGTGTGCGGCTAAACTAATGAATTGGTTGTGCCAGTTTCATTGGCGCTGGCCGTTTTATCAAGCATGTTAATTATATGCCGTGCAACTGGTCTTTTCTTTGGGTCGGATTCAATGCACTTGATCCCAATCTGAGTACACACTCTTACTTGTTCTATCTGCATGTCCCCCTCCAACCGATTCATCCAACTTCCGGTCACCTACAAAATGAGTTAGTTTTTATATGCCAGATCTGATGGTATGTGACTATAGATATATAAGAACATATAAGTTGAAATCCTGGAAAATATGGACCAGAATGATTGGTTAGCTATGGTGTCATTGACCTTCAGCTTCACACTCTTCTGATTAGTTTTTTTTTTTTTGTGCGGGACCCTTCTGATGGTGGTCAGACTGACTATATGTCTTGTTCCTAAGGCACTCGAGTTTGGTACGTTTTTCATGTACATAAAAAAGGATATGTAGAAAAACCAAGTGCCCCTATCATTTTGTTTCATCCAACTTGCCTTGGTGGTATGTTCAAAATTACAATTCATATATACACACACTACTACAAAAGCACCTTTCCAGGACCCTTTATCCGAGGAGGTTCCTAGAAAGCCATCTCGAATGAACTCCATCTGGGCCGGTTTGTTTTTCCTAAACACATCTTGGACACATGTGATTCGAAAACCTCACGGATTTACTGCCCATCCGAGACAAGTCTATTTAACTAAAAAAATGATTTGAGTGGTCTCCAGAAAACCATCACTAATGAGCTCCATCTGAACCGGTTTCGTTTCCTAAGTTGACAGTAACACACTAGGATTTATATTCCTGTCAGCTCCATCTAATAAGTTTTCAAATCGCAAACATCAAGTTGACAGTAAAGCACTAGGATTTATATTCTCGTGGATGGAGGCATACCCCCATAACTCAGCTATCTCACGGAAAGTGGCTTTTTAAATTTTCAAAAACAAATCAATAAATGGCACCACTATTTCAAAACCTATTTTTTTTAACTTGGAGCAGAACTTAGAAGTGATTTTTAAATCAAATAACTACACTTCAAATATTTTGTGAGAAAACGTTGAAAAATGGCACAACTGTATCAAACCATATACTTTACAGTGAATGATTAGAGTGCCCTTACATTCTCATCTTCAGGATAGCCTTTAGCTCCTGTTAGTATCTCCATAATTATAACGCCAAGACTATATATGTCCGAGACAAATGCAAATTTTCCGTTAAAGAATTCCGGAGCCATGTATCCCCTGTCAAAATATACAAATTACTCCTTTTTAGAGTATTACATGTAGTAAATCAGCTAATGTATGTGAAATAAAATGTAAGGTAGGCTACACCAAACAGAAAAGAAGAGGTTTAATATGTTTCCTTACAGTGTTCCAGATACATGTTTAGTAGTAGCACACGTTTGCTCTTCTCCGAGACATCTCGATAGACCAAAATCAGCGATCTTTGGTTCCATGTGATCGTCAAGCAATATATTAGCTGGCTTGAGGTCCAAGTGTAGAATACGTTTCTTATGGAGATAGTGTAAACCATGACATATTCCTTTGATGATACCAAAACGTTGTCTCCATCCAAGTCCACTCGATGCATCTGTACAAGAGGAGCCAGATTTGTATTTTCATACAATGATTAGATGGAGACAATTAATGTTAATATAGAACAGACAAGACAATGATGGAATAAATGTTATAATCCTACCGGTAATATACTTTTCGAGACTCCCGTTAGGTACATACTCGAAACAAAGCAACCAGTTCCGCATATCTGCCATGACAAATCGTCCCTCACAGTTTTCAACTTTTCCTTGCGTTTCAGCACAATATCCTAAAAACCGTACTATATTCCGGTGCCTGGCCTTCATCAGACACTCAACCTCTTTGTGGAATTTACTCTCAGGCAACTCATGCGTTCTGGTCAGCTTCTTCACAGCGACCCTCAAATTTCCGACCGTTCCCTGTCGACAGAACATAGATTGTTAGTATCAAGTACTCCCTCCCGTCTCAAAATATATGTCGAAAATTTGTCTAAATTTGGATGTATCGATATACTAAATAGTGTCTAGATTCATCCAATTTTTGACAAATCTGCAACATCTATTTTGAGAGGGAGGGAGTAGTATAGTTTATAGGTTGACTATGATTAGGAATTATATGTGTAAAGCTCTAGTAAAGCTGTGGTACCTTATAGACCACCGCAAATCCACCGCTTCCAATTTCGTGATCAGGAGAGAAACCGTTTGTGATATATTCGAGTAGTGGTAATGTCAAGTTCATCGGCTCAAGGTCACATTAAGCAACATCCGCTCCAGGACGTTGAGATCCACCAGTAAAGGTCGCTGAGAGTTTGGCTGCACAACATTGGTATGCATTGTGTTTTTTGTTGACATTGTACCATAAGATCCACCAGACAACACATTGTTAGGGCCATGCTCATTTGTCTGACCAATAGAAGAGCTCACTGTGCCATGGACACCATTGTAGGGTCCACCATATGACAGATCGTTAGCAATCTGCTCCACCCTTGGGGCAGCAGCATTGGTCGGTAAATTAGGCTCCTGGACTTCACCTAAGCTTTTGGTCTCGTAAAGCTTTGGCTTCCCGATCATGGCACACTCACTTCGCAGAACATTAAGTTTGTAAACAACAATGATCCTGATTGCAACAGAGAAGAATTGTGTCAGCTCAACTAACTAGAAACTTGTATGCAAACATCGATAATCCAAAGTTTTCTGAAAGATATCTGGGTAGTTCTATCTGAGGAATTCCTTTTTATATATACGAACTCAGCTCATAAAATGGCGTACTTGCTAACTTGCAAAAACATGAGCAGTCTGGAGAAGAGATTGGAGAATATGATAGTTGAACACCCCTTCAAAATTTAAACAACCCAGCATGCCCATGCTATTTGCTATATTATAGAATTATGCATGTTTAGTTACGGCCACAAGAACAAATAAGGTTCCAAACACTTGTGAACGCCTTACAGCACAGATCCTGACAACATGTGAAATATTTTTAAAAGAGCTTTGGACAGGGCAACCAGTAATCAAAATGAAAGGTTGCTGACCATAAGCATTGGCACAAAATATGACACCTATTTTCCCCACTGCAGCGAACATGCAAACATGATGCCATGTGCTGATAAAATCCTACGCAGCCAGGTAATTTGTAGAAGACATAAATTTCACAAACTATAAGTCTGGAATTTTCTTGTCACTGGTAGATTGTTAAGACATGAAAAGCACAGTGCATCTTGTGAGTACACACACAAAAGAACAACAGCATGTCAAATCATGGCGGAATATGAAATAGAACTTTCTCAGAGTCCAGAGAAGAATGAGAAGTAATTCTTGGCATAACAGCGACATTACAGGTTCAAGACATTCATTTGACAAAACAGGAAACCAAACACAAAGTTCCTCCATTTTATCAGCAAGTATCCACACCAAAGATACCTTATTCTGGTGGGACTGAAAAAAAACTAAAAGTAATGAATTAATGGGACTGAAAAAACTAAAATACGCATGAGAACTCTGACCCCGTTGCTAGGCAAAGAAGGCTGAGATCCCATCTTGGACAGCCATTCGCCAGTGCCCGTGATTCAAGAAACTACCACGAGATCCCATCTTGGCCGCAAACGCCGGTAACCCACTAACCCAGGCACATCGTGACCAACTGAAGCAAGAAGAGCAAGATCCAATCTTTCTCGCGGAACAAGCAAACCGAACCTAGACCAGTACATCGACAGGGGGCTGGAGAAGTGTATGTTACCTGCGGCCCTGGACGATGTTGCACACGAAGTCCATGAGCTGGACGATGGAGCTGTGGCGGAGGACGCCGTCCCTGACGAGCTGGTTGAGGTCGGTGGAGAGAATGGACTGCAGCGAGTGGACGCCATCGGAGACGAGCATCCGGAACCGCTCCAAGTGCTGCGCCCCCGCCGCCGCGCCCTTGGCGGTGACGGGCCGCACGTCCGCCGCCTGCAGCACCGGCTGGGTCGTGCCCGGCTCGTTGGGCAGCTCCACGATCTCCTTGACCGCGCCCTGGGCCAGCCGCGGCGCCTCCATCGGGTCGATTCGACCGGCGGCGGACCTTGGGGAGGGGCGGAGGCTGGTTTGGTCTCGGGATTCGGGGGAGGGTTCTGCCGATGGCGTTGGGGGAGACCTGGGGTGTAGGGAGGCGGCGGCGGCGCGGTGTACGGGTGGAGCGGTTTGTGAGGTCGCGGCGTATGGACCGGGTGCACGGAGGGTTGTTCTAGTGCGGGAACGTTTTCGGTGCAATAATCCTACACCTACGGATTGATTTTACGGACTGAGCTATGGACTGAACGTGGCCTGATTTGGTTGGAGAATTTGCAGTGTTGGTTATTTTTCTAGCGAATTACAACGCATGGCTGCTCACCACGTCGTTCCGTAAGCCCAGTCCGTAAATAAATCGTTCTTATGTGTAGCATTACTCTTTTCGGTGGGGCAGGGAAACAGAAAATTTAGTTGGGAAAATCTAACAGAGCGTCGCACTACACAAGTACCGTGCGGCGGCATCCGTCGCGGCCGGGTGACCGGGCGATCGATCCACATATAAATCTGTTCGTATAATTTTTTTAATCAATCGTATCCTCTTATGAATTGCTCCGGATCACTCATTCATTCCTTGTCTTTTCTCTCTCGAGAAGCAGCCGGACGGAGATTTAACCCGGCAATCACGCACTATGAATATGGCAATTAGATAAAATTAATCTTGCAGCTACGTAGTAATTAACTAATGATTCTATTTTGTTTAAATATGGTAACCAAATTTTGCTTATCAGGCAACTATACTCGGGTGAGCAGGTAAGCATATCTTATTGGAGTAATTTTTTCTGTCAATCAAGTTTAACTATTCTGGCATTTAAGTTTAATGAATCAGGCAATCAAGTTTAACTATTCTGACAATAAGTATAATTATTTAGTCAGTCAAGTATACTATCTGGCAAGTGACAGCTATGCTCTGCTTTGTGCTAGCTAAACGGGACATCATGAGATTTTAGTTGAGAAATTGAATGAGCTATCGTCTGATACCATATGGAAAATGTTTTGTACTAGCTAGCATTTAGATGCTTTGCATGCAGCTTTATGCATAAGACCATGTACTATGTTGCTCCGGTTCAAAGAAAACTATGTCGGAGTTTAGAACCGCTTTGATTAACCTGCTATGTATAGAACCACCATGGGACCCACTGGACACATTCTTTGCATGCATGCATCCCGTCTCTCCCTCACAATTGTGCCACAAGGTCCCACATCTACATGAAAAAAGCGAACCATATTGTTGATCCGCTTCTTGTGTCAGAGTATATGAGTCGATGCTCCACTATGTAATGAATAGGTTCAAGAGGAGGAGAGAGAACGTTAGGAACCGCTTTTGGTTCACATAGTACATGGTCTAAGCATGCAGGAGGGCAGCATGCAGCTTTTTTTACATTGCATTTATGCTATGCATGGAAGGACACCTGGTTAAAAGTAAATAGCAAACACAGCGCGTGGACGGATACGGCCGCCGCACGGATGGACATATGTGCGGTGCCGCAGGTTAGCACAGTCCAATTTAGTTTGGGGGAATAATGGGAGAAATGTTTTTGGCCTCAATTCTAGCAGATCCTTCTGTTAAAAAAAAAAGACTCTAGCAGATCTTTTAAATAGGCCCGGTCCCGAAAAGTGCGACGGAGTTTTTAGGGTTTTCTTCCTACCGACCAGGTCTGGTACTTTGGACCCGGCTTAATTTTTTTCAGTGGCCGGAAAACTCGCTCCCGTGGTCGTTGTACGTAGCGCTCAGTGCGGCGGCTACGGGATACAAACTGATCTTTTTTCCTACCGTCGTGCTGCCTCCGCTCCACTTGATACCGCCCGCCCCTCGTGGCCAAATCCACGAGCACGACCAACAGATCTGGCCTCTCCACCTTGCGATGTGGCCGAGGTGTGGCTTGGTCGGAGAGAGTAGACAAGTGAAACTGAGCTAATAGGTGCTAAAAGATATTTGTCAAACATTTTAAAATTGAGGGAAATAAAATTGAGATATTTCGAACATACCTTCTTCTACAATCTACAATTTACGCTAATGGAGAACAACACGGTGCTTTGAAGTCGAATGCCAAACTCGCAGTATATTTAGAGAGTTGTTGGCACATTACTCTCATTAAAACTGTGCACATTTTGAACTTTTCAATAAAATGAAACACAAATGGTTCTTTGCGTTTTCTCAAAAAAAAAGTGTGCAACATGAAAATCCTCAATATTTAAAAGACATTTGTGTTGTCTAGATATGAATATGTGTAGCGCATAATAAATTCTCATACATCTGGTTTTTGTTCTGGATGTTGCATGCATCATCTTCTGACGAGGACATTTCTAACTTAAATAATGTTAATAATGAGAAAAACACAACACTGACTGTTAAATCTACCTTAGGATCATCTAGTCTAGATCAATTCGGTAGCACTTTGTCTATACGAGATCTTGACCAAGAACTAAGAGGAGAGGAAAGAGATCGGTGAGGAAGAGAGACATACCGAGCCAGTGGCCATGGTGGAGGGCGACGGCGTGAGCATGGGTAAGCGAGACGGCTGCGTCGGTGGTGCTTCCCGTCACTCTGCGCGAGCCCTCGATCGGAAGGGCGTGGGGAGTGGCGCACGACGAACCTGGTTAGTTGTGCCACCGGAACCCACCTCTTTATATGCGCGCAGGTGACAGGGGCCCACCAACCGGGAGGTTGGGCGTCCCCGATCAGGACGCGGTCAAGGGGTGTGATTGAGCCGTTGGGCTCAATCACGATTGAGATCAATCTAACATTCTTCCCCTTGATCTCAACTTTACTTTTAACTTTATACTTTACTCGTTTCATCACAGATCAGTACATAGAGCATGTTTCATCATCACAACTCAATTGCCGATAGAATCAGACAGCCACCATATACTTTTCTATTTTAAAACAAATCCTGTTACTTTTATATTAATCTCATGCTGGCTAAGTGTTCCTTGAACATATTGGGTGGTAAGCCTTTCGTTAGCGGATCCGCAAGCATATCCTTTGTCCTTATATGCTCGAGTCTTATAGTTTGATCCTGGACTTTATCTTTCACAACATAATACTTTAATTCTAGTGGCTTTGTAGCATTACTCAACTTGTTGTTGTGAGCATAGAATACCGCGGGCTTGTTATCACAGTACATCTTCACTGGCCTGCTAATGCAGTCTACCACTATCAAGTCGGGTACAAATTTCTTTAGCCATAACACTTGCCCAAGGCCTCATAACATGCTATAAATTCTGCATACATCGTAGGTGATGCAACTATTGACTGTTTGGCGCTTCTCCACGAAATAGCACCTCCTGCGAGATTAAACACATATGCTGTCGTGGACTTTCTATCATCTCTGTCTCCTGCAAATCTGCATCTGAATACCCTCTAATTTCTAGGGAATCGGATCTTTTATATGTTATCATGAGGCCTTTTGTGTCTTGCACATAACACAAAGCTTTCTTTACCATTTTTCAGTGGTCCATGCCTGGATTATCCTGATATCTACCGAGTACCCCGGTGATAAAAGCTAAGTCAGGGCGAGTGCACACTTGTGCATACTGTAAGCTTCCAACGGCCGAAACATATGGTACTGCTTTCATTTGATCGATCTCATATTGGTTCTTTGGACACTAAAATTTTCCAAAACTATCGCCCTTGACTATGGGAGCAGGTGTGGCATTACTCGCATGCATATTGTATTTCTTTAAAATCTTTTCACAATATGCTTTCTGTGACAGTCCTAACACTCCATTCTTTCTATCTCGGTGAATTTCTTGTTGGAGATATGCCCTAGAGGCAGTAATAAATATAGTTATTATTATATCTTTGTGTTTATGATAAATGTTTACATTCATGTTATAATAGTATTAACAAGGAAACATTAATACTTGTGTGATTTGTAAACTAAAATAGAGTCCCTAGTAAAGCCTCTTTATAAATACTAGCTTGTTGGTTAATAAATGATTGTGGTTTACCTATCATGAACATTGAGATGTTATTAACAACAAGATCATATCGTTAGGAGAATGATATGGTGGACATACTCCTATAGATAAGCGTAGCACAAAGATCAAGTCATTTTAATAGTTCAATTGCTATATGCTTTCTGATACATAGTAACCTAATTCCTTCGACCATGAGATCATGCATATCACCTTCACCGGAAGGATGCTTTGATGACATCAAACACCACCGTAATCGGTGGCTATAAAGGTGGCATTGAGTGTTTGGAAAGTATTGGTTGAGACACATGGATCAAGAGTGGGATTTGTCCATCCATATGATGGATAGATATACTCTGGGCCCTCTCGGTGGAATGTCATCCAATTAGCTTGCAAGCATGTGACTGGCTCACAAGGTATTACATATCACAGGAACGAGAAAAGAGTACTTATCGGTAACGAGGTTGAACTAGGTATGCAGAGATACCGACGATCATAACCTCGGATAAGTAAACTATCGTGAGACAAAGGGAAATTGGTATCGTATGTAAGTGGTTCATTCGATCGCAAAGTAATCGTAGAAATATGTGGGAGACATATGAATTTCTAGATTCCTCTATTGGTTATTGTTCGGAGAAGTGTCTCGATCATGTCCACATAATTCACAAACCGTAGGGAGACACACTTAAGGATTCGACGTTGTTTGAGTAGTTATGGAATGATGAGTGAGAGACCGAATGTTGTTCGGAGTCTCGGATGGGATCCGGGATATCACGAGGAGATCCGGAATGGTTCGGAGAATAAGATTCATATAAGGAAAGTCCTGTTTCGGGGTTGGAGAATGGTTCCGGTGTTTTCATCGGGAATGTTCTAGAAGGTTCCGGAATGTCCAACACTCCGGAGGGGAAGGGTACATGAATGTGTCATAACAAGTTGGAATGATTGCATCATGTACTAGGTGTCATCGCTGAACAAAATAAAGGGTTTAATCAAATCCTAGTTTGAAAAGTCAAACGCCAATTTGAAAAGTCAAACGGCTATTTTGTGAGGTGGAGGGAGAGTCGGAAACCTACTTGGGGAGGAGTTCCCTCCCTCCACCGCCGGCCCACTTGGAGAGCGAGTTGGGGAGGGACTCCCCTCCCCTTGGCGCGCCCCTCCACCTATATAAGGAGGGGCAGGGCTGCCCCTCCAAGCACACAACACCACGCCCCGCAAACCCTAATCCTAGTCGCCGGCGCCGACACCTCCCGCCACGCCTAGGCAAGCCGCCACCTAGGCAAACCCTAGCCACGCCTTGCTCCTCCTTGGTGCGTCTAAACCCTTGATCGCCGAGGCTCTCATAGTCCACCATACTCTCCGCCAAGGCGAAGCTCGCGAGATCTCCCTCTACTTCCGCAGACACGCCGGAATCGCGAGGAGAGTGCTACAACCTCACGTCACTGGAACAAGGAGAGGAAGGTCTTCATCGATTATCGAACGTGTGACCGATTATGAAGGCGCCAAACGCAGTGGGAAGGATCGCTTCCGATCTTGAGATCGAAGAGTCGACTTCATCACCCACGAATCGCGCTCGTTAAACACTTTGGAATCTTCGAGGGTGAGTTATTCCATCGACTGCTACAATCTAGTAGATAGATCTTGGCTTGTTTGTTTGTATGCGAGAAAATTTTGTTTTCCATGCTACGAACCCCTACAAGGTATCGAGCCGTGTCTATATGTAGATCTGCACGAGTAGAACACAATGGTCATTGTGGCGTTAATGCTTTTGTTGTCGATTGCTTCTTGTGTACTTTGCATCTTATGGATGGTGGGATGAAGCGGCCTGCTAACCTTACATGACATCGCTCATGAGACTTGCTCCACGCTTGACATGCAACTTGTATTGCATAAGTGGCTTTATGGTGCCTGCTCCCAACATAGTTAAGATTCAATTTACAACGGGTGATTGACAATACTAGTATCAATGTTGTGGTTCTTGTTCGTAAGTTAGAACGACACTTATTGAAAGCCCTAAACCACGTAAAACATGCAAAGAAAGTAGAAGCGTCTAACTTTGTTTTGCAGGGGTGTGCTGTGATGTGATATGGCCATGATTGTGATTATATTTGATGTATGCAATGTTCCTTATTGTAAGTTGGCAACCGGCAGGAGCCATATGGTTGTCTTTAATTTCTGTTAAGACTCGCGTGTCTATTCAAAGTAGTTGTAATAGTTGAACCTAGTGGACGACAACCATGGAGCGACATCATTGACCTTGATGGGGATACGCCTACTGGGGTATACTCAGCGGGACGTTTCCGACTGGCCCAAGGGCTGGCGAGTGGGCCTGCAGAACGGCGAGTGGATCAAAGCCCAGCAAGGTACCAAGCGACTGGAAGTCAAGGCCAGTGCAGTAGATAGGCCAGGACTAGGTTAAACGACATCAAGTCAGAATCAATCGGTTGAGATATGTAAACCCTAGGGAGGTGAGCCTATATAAACCTCCCTATGGGGTGAGTAGAGACACGTTCCTCATACACCAAGCGACTGCGCCGCCGAGCTCGCCCATTGTAAACACCTCCATAATACAATCTAGGTGAGTAGGTCTTTATCCGGGCCGAACCCGGTAAAACCGTGTCTTTGCCCTCATCTCGCGCCGCAGATGGCTGGCCGCCTTGCCCTCGTTCTACTACTGCACGATTGCAAGATCCGCCGTGGCCATTCCCACGTGCTGGCGCCACCGTGGGGCCTGGCCGGTCTGGTGTTCCGCGCGAGATCCAATCTGCCCATCAACGAGATTTGCCGCCACCGGTCGCATGATAGCGATCGGCGAGATGCTTCAGATCTTGCCGAGCAGCTACGCCCCCGGGCGACCCGTCACGCACAGCGTGATCCCGCCACGGCACGACGCCCTCTTCGCCGGCCTTACCGACGCCATCGCCTCGGAGGACTCGGCTCGCATCCGCGAAGTCGCCACCACGCGATCGGCTCTCCGAGAGCCAGTTCGCACGATCCACCGCCTCCGAAAGTACAACTCGCCCACAAGAACGCGGAACTCGGCCGCAGAAGATGCGGCCTCACCGATGACGCCGACTTGACCCCGTCACTCGCCGGATCCATCACCGCTGTCATCCACGGGCTCCATCGCCTGTGTCTCCAACGCGAAGACTTCGAGGACCCTCCATCCTCGGAATCTTCGACCCGACCGGTCTGAGAATTCCGCCGACCTCCGCGAAGGAGCATCGCCACGGCTTACATGGCCACCAAAGACCGATCCGCCGGAGGATCCTTTCTCCACCCCAATCCCTCCTAACGCCACGACAACGGAGGTCGAGGAACTCCGCTTGAAATCGGAGGCGGTACGCAAGGAAGCGAGCGCGAAAAAATTCCGCCGAGCGGTGACGGCGCCAGAGCTGTCACGCTACCACCAGCACGGATCAGGTCACGTTTGAACCCCACCGCTCAAGGCGTGCTCAACTTCGACGACGAACGACCGGCTCAGATAGCCGAGCGCGCGATCCGCGAGAACGCGCCACGGAGGAAGCGCCGCCCCGCCAGATCGACGGCGGGGTGCCCCACCACCACCCAACCGCACTCCTAGGGACCAGCCGGATAGTTGTCTCCTCACGGGAGCGAGACGCAACGGCCTCCCACCTGTTCTCCACCCCGATGGACAACCTCGTGGCAGGCCGGCAGCGCCGATAGCATCACGGCCACCGCGACGGCTACAGATCCAAGACGAAGGCCTGCTCGCAAGGCCGTGGAGCAGAAAGAGCGGCGCCGACTCAAGGTCGAGTATACTGCTCGGAAGCGAGCGGCCTCAGCGGCCGCCCGGCGCAAACACCTCAATCGCCCGCCACCGAGCCACGCAGCTCCAACACCGACCGCGAACGCGGCACTCTCCACCAACGATCCCCGGCCGACCAACCGCCGCTAACGGACAACCCATCGACGCCCGCACCACATCATCAACAACCAAAGTGCCGGCCAAGACGCCAAGACGACTCTGCGGCACACCCTAACTAATCGCCGCGATGGCGAACCTATGGGGTCGCCAATGACTCGGGCCTAAGTGCTTTGGACCAATGATCCGAGGCGAAGTACCCGCCAAACTTCAAGGCGCCAAAGGAGATAGAAAAATACGACTCGCACGACCCCGCATGCTTGACACATACCTCATGGCAATGGGGATCGCGGGTCACATCGACCTACCGCCGCCTGCTACCTCCCATCGATGATGGAGGGACGCGGTGCGATGGATCAACACGCCCCCGATGATCGACCGGAGGAAATGCGAGACGCCGCCAGCACTTCGAGTGCTCCTACACCCGCCACCACCATCGAGGACCGAACGATGCGTCCGGGGACCCGCGAGTCGACCAATCGGGTCCAACGGTGGCAAGAGCTCTGGTACAACGCGGTCGGCATCCACCCGGACACCGCGATCCATTGCTTCAAGACCTCGGGCCGCACGAGCCTCTAGTCGCCAAGCTCAAGCGACACGCCCGCACACTCGACAACATCCCCGACCTCCTCGAGATCGCCAAACGGTACGCCGAGGAGGATCCAAACCAGGAAATCGACGACGAGTCAGGAGGGAAACGCCAAGACGGGCAACGACGGCGGACGCCGAATCGACTTTACGCTGGCGCCGCCTCACAGCAAGCCGCCAGCCGACGGGCGAGTCGATTGTCGCTAACGCCGCACGCATAACGAGCCCAAGAGCTACCCGCGACGGAGGGCAACGACGCGATGGCGGCAATTACAAGAACAAGCCAAGGTTCGATCACGCGCCCTCCTTAACCAACCATGTGCGTTCCACGGCAGGGGAAAGCCCGCACGCACACCACCGCCGATCGCCACACCCTCGTGGAAATCGAGAAGGCATGGCACGCGGAGGACACCGACAACGACCGCCAATGGCGGAAAATTCGCAAAGTAGCCGGCTCGCTTCCACACCTTCACAGCTTCAACACGGCGCGAAGAAGGTCATCGCCGTCGCTGGCCAACGCGTGGCCCAAACAGACGCCCCCGCCTCGAACTGGTCGGAACAGCCCATCACCGAGCCGGCAAGACCACTCGCCACGCATCGAGTACCCGTGACGAGTCGCCCGTGGTCAACCCAAGGTTGGCTACCATCGCTCCCCAAGACACCGATGGACGGCGGTTCCATCAACATCCTCTACCTCGACACCTTTCAGCGTCATGCTCCCGCAATGATGATCGAGACAACCCACACCACGCTCCACGGCATCGTCCCGGTCGGAAGACGATCCGATCGGCAAAGTCACGCCGCCGCCGCAAACTTCCGCACCGAGCGGATCGCCTTCGAGCTGGTGCCCTTCGACAGCTTACCATCGCTGGCCTGGGCGCGTTTCTTAAATTCATGGCGGCGCCCACTACGCCGCATAACGCAATGAAGCTCCCCGGCCGCGCGGCGTCATCACCATCAACGGCGACCCGACATGGCCGCCAAATGCGAGGCCAAAGGAGCCGAACTCGCCGACGCCGCCATCGCGGCGTAAACTAATCACGACGAAGCTCGCCAAATACGAAAGGGTCAACAATGACGATCCCACAATACTCAAGAAGCCCAACTCGAGGGCACAAACACCTCAACCTTTGAGGCCACGACGACACCACTTGCCGAGCTGGTCCCGAGACCCAGCCGACGGTGACGACGGGACAGGCATGAGCCCAAAGATAGGAAGGCGCGCCATCGAAGTTCCTTCGTGAGAATAGGGACATCTTCGCATGGAAACCCTCCGACATGCCCGGTGTCCCTAGGGAGCCTCCGAGCACAAACTAAACGCCGAACCCAAAGTACGACCACAAGCCGCTACGGCCCTTCAATGAAGAACGCCGAGCAATCGCCGAGAAGTGCATACCGTCACGCTTCATAGCTTCATCCGCCAATCAAATACTCAAATGGCTGGCAAACCCACCCCGCCGAGAAGAAAACGGACCGAGAATGTGTATCGACCACAAACCTGAATACCGCCTAAAGGAGCGTCATTCTCGGATCGATCGATAATCGATTCAACCGCTGGTTCGAATCGCTATGTTTCCTCGACGCCTACTCCGGTACAACCAGATCAAAATGGTCCGAGGATGAGGAGAAGACGGCGTTTATCACGCCATTCGAGCCTTCGCTACACCGCCATGACCTTCGCCTCAAGAACGCCGGGCAACCTACCAGCGGTGCATGCAAGAATGCCTCGCGAGCCAAATTGGCCGCAACATCCACGTCTACATCGACGACGTGGTCGTGAAATCCGCTTCGCCAAGGCGACTCTACCGCCGACTGGCGGAAACCTTCGCCAATCTGGAAGGTACAAGATAAAGCTCAACCCAGTAAGTGCACCTTCGGTGTACCGGACAACCATCGGGCACGTCTCCAAACGAGGGATCGAGGCGAACCCAACAAAGATCGACACGATCGCCTGCTCGCAAACCCGAGTGCGGACGCCCGTGGCCGGCCGGGCGGTAGCGGCTCTCGCCGCTTCATCCTCGGGCGAAGGCGATGCCCTGCATCGCCGATGCGCAAGAACCCCACCTTCCAAAGGGGACAAGGAGGCGGACAACGCCCGCGACCTCAAAAAAAGTGCTTTACGCCGCACCACTCGCCGCCTCACGACAAAGAACCTATGTTGGTTACGCACGCCCGAAAGCGTCGCCGTCGATCGTGATGGTCGTTGAACGACCAGAGGAAGGAAAGGAGCGCCCGGTTCAGCGGCCGGTGTACTACATCAGCGAGGTCCTCACTGAGTCGCGCCAGCGGTACCCATAGTACCAAAAGCTAGTATACGCGGTCTTCAGGGCTCAGCCGCCGCCAAGACTACTTCCGTGAGCACCCGATCACGGTCGTCTCCTCGGCGCCATTACAAGACATCATCCGAATCGCGAGGCGACCGGGCGGGAGTCGCCAAGGGCCGTCGAGATCGGCCCACAACATTAAATACGAGCCACGGGGCGATTAAGTCCTGCACCGCGCACTTCATCGCCGATCGGGAGGAGGCCCAAAGCATGCAGAAGCCGCTGCATTTCCATTACTAGAGCGCACTTGACGGGTCCAAGAACGCGGACGGCAGGAGAGCGATAGTGCTGACTTCACCAAAGGGCGACAAGCTCCGCTCATCCTCCGCCTCGAATTCACGCCGCACCAACAACATGGCTGAATACGAGGCCCTACTTCCCTCGGCATGCGAGCCGCCAAGGAGATGAACGCCAATCGCCTTCGATGCTACGGAGATTCCGACTCGTCGGGCAAGTCGCTGCACCGCGACGCCATCTCCCCACTCATGGCGGCGCCGCCAGAGGTGGACAAGCCGGGCGCCACTTCATCGCTACTCCGCCGAGTGGATCGACAGCGAAAACGAGGAGTCCACGCCTCTCGATCGGGTCGGCTCGACTCGCACCACCCGCCGCGTGTTCCTCGACACAATCTCAAGCCATCACCTCCCCGAGGGAGATCGACATCGAGTCCCACTCAACCAGGGCAGCCTTGGTCGCACTCATCACCGAGCCGCACGATCGACCAAGCCCTACATCGCCACCGAAACCGCACCGCCGCCAGACGAGACAACGCTGAATGATCGCCCGATGCAAGTCTTACACCATCATCGACGGCGAACTACACAAGCGTCGTCACGGCGTGTTCCAACGTTACCCCAACCGGTCAAGGACGCAAAAATCCTCCACGACATCCACTCAGCGATCATGCCACCACGCCGCCGCTTCCCCTGGTCGCCAAGGCGCGACACGGCTTCATCAAGACACGCCGACGCCGACATCGCCCAGCGGCGATGCGCCGGTGCCGGCACGCCAACCAGACGCATTTAGAGCTCGGCTCAAACGATCCCCATCACTTGGCCATTCGTATGGGGCATGGACATGGTAGGCCCTTCAAGAAAGCCCTCCGCTACACCCACCTTCTAGTCGCTGGCCGACAAATTCACCAAGTGGGTGGAGGCTGCAGTCCGAAATGCGACGGAAGACCGCCACTAAATTCCTACGCGAGCTCATATATCGCTACGGTTCCCAAACAGTATCATCACGGACAACGGCACAAACTTCGCCAAGGGAGCAATGGCCGAATTTTGCGAAGATCACCACATCCGCTCGATCTCGCTGGCCGCCACCCGAATCCAACGCCAGAACGAGCCAACCAGCATCCTCCACGGCCGAAGCGACCAAGTACCACTCGAGCGCACTGATGCCGGGTCAAGAGCCTCCGTCATCCGGGAATCCGCACCCTGCCAATGTCGGGATTCACCCTTCTTCATGGTCTACGGGCCAAGCAGTCATGCCCATCGACCTCGAACACGACTCGCCGGTCGTCCACTATACGGAGGCCGAAACGAGCTGGCCCGCCAAGATGGGCTCGACCAGCCGACGGCACGCGACCGCCGATCGCGCACCGCCATTTACCAGCAAGGACTCCGCCCACATGTACCGACGGGTGAAAACTCGACCTTCCGTGAAGGCGACACAGTGTTACGCCTCATCCAGACAAGAAGGGCATGCACAAGCTCTCCTCCGTGGGAAGGCCTGTCGTTCCGCTATCAGACGTGCAACGACGCCTACTACCTCATCGACGTCCGCTGGGACGGCGAACTCGACGCTAAGCGGCCATGGAATGTAAATCTCCGAAGTTCTACTCCTAGAACCCCACATGTACTCTCCAAATGCTATGAAATAAAAGAAACGGTTACCGCAAATTGCGTCTACTCTCCATGCCTTGTGCCACTCGCTTTTCGTAATAACGTCATGCTAAAATGCGAAGTCAACCTTTGGTACAGCGATCGACGGCTAAGAAAAGGATGTAAGAGCATTGAGTCATTTCGTGTCTTGCGTCCCACGAAAACGCCAATCCGGAGCCCCATTGAGTCGCTTAGCTCGACCGGTTTTATTTAACCAAGACAATCGCCTCGCTTCACAAATGACCTTGGTTCTCCGCATCCCGGCATAGCGACTCGAACGGCTAAGTACCACGCCGGGGACTGAATACCATTGCCGCGATCGGTCGTGGAAAACGCCAAGTAAGAGAGCATGCCCATGACTGCCACGCCGACCCCACGGGCGGGAGGACGCTCACACCAACGCTGAAGTCCTCAACCACCCTCGAGTTGTGCCTAGAACTACCAAGTACCACGCCGGGACTCAAGCACCACCGTCACGACGGAAAACGGTAAAGCAGAGCACTCAAGGAGTCGCTTTGCTCGGGCTCTCCGAGCTCGGGCGAGTCGACTAAATCAACAAAACACTTGATAACAACAAACATCATATACGAGGTGAACCCCATTAAAAGGGCGGACGCGCCGGGGACTCGCCCAAAATCAATCCAAAACACACAAACAAATAGCAAAATGGACACGGCGTCCCATTCAATCGCATATTGCATTGTCTTATATTACAAATTATGCCCGCGGCGTAACCGCTAACACATCCAGCAAACTACCCTATTCTCGCAGCTTTGACGACGACTCGCTGTAATCCCGCGCCCACGGATGAACGCGTACGGGTTTGACGGATACGCCGTCACCCGCCATCGCCGAGCCGAAAAGGTTGCTCGACCTTGAAGTCACGATGCGGCGGGTCGTTTTACGGGCCGCGACGACCGCTTCGGTAGGGAAGGAGGTCGCCCATCGCCCATACACGCCTGAAAGTACGCGGCACGCCAGGCAACTTGAGAACCTCGGACAGGTCCACCGCGCCCGACGAAGGATACCCACTGTCACATCG